>HG738137.1:9429855-9935743 GCA_000499405.2 Onchocerca volvulus | reverse complement strand
AATAGAAACAAAAAAATAGGAAAAATATTGCGCATATGATCCATGAAAGACAATTACATACCAATGAAATTTCCATGTTTGTTTTCCTTGTCAAATATTTGGTTAGATCGCTCTATGTTTTAATCCTTTTTTATAAAGGGAAAAATGACGACAATTGACAGATTGTCGAAGAATGCCATTAATAATTAAAGAAAGATGTTGTCCTGTTTGTTCAGGTACATTTATTCAATTATACTAGTTGAAAAATAACGGCGTAAGTTTTGAAATATTTTTAACAGGCTTATTGATTGCACTTAAATTCGAAGATCCGAAAACACTGAAAAAGATTGAATATTAAAAGAAATTTTGAATTTTAAACTAATTAGATCAGAAAATTTGTCTTTAATTAAGAATTTATGATAACCTTAATGTTAAAATTTTTTAAAAAGGCTTCTTTAAAAACTAATAAAATTGTAGAATTATAATCGAAATTTTTTAGTAATTTTTTTCGAATTAAATTTGTTTATTTATTTCAAATATATTATCATCGTCCGATGCAGTATGCATTCACAAAGGTAATTTTATACTGAGTGAATACAAAAGTCTGGACATTTTTCTCCAATTTGTAAAGCTTCTTTCTTTTTTTCTTTTTTTCTATTATTTTCTAAATTTTAATTTATTTTGCCTAATATAATTTAATTTATATATTTTTAAAACGAAATTAATCAAGATTAGATTTTTTCATAGTATCATTATTTATTACATCGCTTAACTCATATGCAGAAACATCTATGTTGTAATCTAGCTTATATCTATGAATTTCATAGGACTATTCAAATTTTATTTGTATATTTATTTTCTTTCTTATTTTGAATTAGATATATTAATCAGGATTTTTACTTCTTTCTTTTGTTGATTTAATATTAATTAGATTGAATTAGTAGTGAAATCTTTAAAAAATTGGTAAAGTTTTGAATATTCCAAAAAAAAAAAAAACAAAAGATTTAATATAAATGTAGAATGGCAATCCTTCGGCGAGGACCAGCCTATCAGTGTTATTGAATGTCAGCGATTCACCACTTTTCTCGATATCATTATTATCAACTTCGGAAATGATTACGGTGTTGAATGGTCTTTGCTTAAGCGGATTTATCTCCATCAGTATTATCGTCTTCATTTTTATCTATAAATTGATCAAACAAAACAAAAGTAGCGAGAGAAATGTCATTGTCATCTTCATGATTTTCTCTCATCTAAATGAAAATTTTTGAAATAAATTGAAAATCAATCAATCTATCAGTATACTTTGTTGATTTTCAAATACTTCCATGATACTATAGATGTTATAGAACTTTCATAGAGTTATCGGCATCAAAAAATTTTGATAAATTTACAAATTATCATAAAACACTCATGAGTTACAGTTTGTACGAAACTTCCGCGAAGTTATAAACTGTTACAAAACCTCTTGGAATTTTTTTAGCAATCTATTTTGACTAATTCAGCTTTGCTGTTGATCAATTGTAAAAAATGAGAGAAGGAAAACAGTTTAATGCATTGTTTCTTACACCTTATTAACATTTTAATTAGCTAGATTAAATTAAAATGGCTAATCAGACAATTCAACAATATAGATATTTCTTCCAGAATGATTATCAAATAGTTTTTCAGTGAAGCGAGCATCTAAACATTTACAAAATTTCAAAAAATGGATCGATGCTGCTAATTCGAGTGAACGATACTGTCAACAATATATAGAACTATTTATTTTTATTTTATCTTTTTCTTGCTATCAATTTTAACAATTAAAATTTTTTCGCCAACTTCAAAATATGTTTACTTCATATCTGATATTGAAGAAATAGTTGGAATAAATAAACCATTGTACATTTCAGTATAATTCGCTTTTTATTGCATAACATTGAAAACTTTTATTTTGTTACTCGCACTAATAAATACCTATAGTGATGAATGAATGCTTAAAAACTGGAATTCTCAGTTAATTAATAAATGGATCACAAATATGTTTGGTTTTCTAGAATCTGTGCTTTAATCAAACATGAAATTTATATATTTTGTGGGCGGAATTTAAATAAGTCAACTAATAAGTGAAAGTTCATTAATTAAAAGTCAAGAAAAAAATAGTAAATTTAATCAGATGATATGCAGCATTACAACAAAAGCATAATGCATACAAGGAGAGACAAGAATGTATGTAAAACTTGAATTGGTGAGAATGGATGGATGACCTGGGAAGGGTGACATTAATGTGACGATGTCTTTTCGTCTTTCATTCTTTGTCATTCGAATAAATTTGTCTTTCTCTCCATTATTTCAAATTTTATTATCTTAAAAAATAAAATTAGATTT
Organism: Onchocerca volvulus; assembly: GCA_000499405.2. Lineage (NCBI taxonomy): Eukaryota > Metazoa > Nematoda > Chromadorea > Rhabditida > Onchocercidae > Onchocerca > Onchocerca volvulus. Next base: position 9,933,394 of record HG738137.1, on the reverse strand, counting down.
CGAAAGTGAAATCAATGAATATTTTTGTTTTCGTTTGGATATAATTCGAAATTACTGTATATGTACTTTAGTATTTATAACATACTTCAAATCTTAATACAATTATTCATATCAAATTTTCTCAGTATATTTAAAATTACAATGGCATTGTCTCCAAATTGTTTTGATTGTATCAATCATTTTCATTCTATTTGATCACATAATATCCATTTAAATGCTTGCAATTTATTGTTTTCATAAAAGCAAAATGATAAGAAAATATGCCAAATTTAAAACTTTTAAGGTTGTTTTAATGCTTCATCTTTAATCACTTCATCTGCCATCTGTTCATTGCATGTATTCAAAAATTGATCCACTTCATCCATAATTTCTTTCGGAATCTTTTTACGAGTTAACAAATAATTCATAACATGCTTGTGTATTGCCAGATATTGCTTCCAAGACTGCAATTTGCATTTTGCACTTCTAATGGTAATTATTATATTAATTACTACATATAATTACTACTGCAATGATAATGGCTTAAATGCATAAATGCTGTGATAGTGAAAAAATATACGTAAAATACGCCTGATGACAAAAGTTATATATTGTGATCGCATACTTGTAGAAAATGGGTTTTTCTGATGTCAAAATTTGTCTAAATTTCTTTACTAATTAACAATAAGTAGTTGAACTGCAATTACCAGAAGGCCATAAATATTCGTCAATCTAACGAAGCACTGTTAATGTTATTAGAATAATATCATCCGTATTGGGCCTTATTTGCTATCTATTTCAATCTAATGCAATTATCTATAATGCAAAAAAAGTTTACATTAACAGCTTGTGCTCGTTGTTTCCGTAAATTTGACAATAAATCAGCCATAACACAATGTTGGCCTTTACTCAACATTTCAAGTACCAATTCAATGGCTATAAAAGTAGCCGAACGACCGATTCCCGTTGTGCAGTGAACTGTAATTGGATGGCTGAAAAATGAAAAATCAGAGTTAATTCCATATAATATGATTTTATTTAATTCTTTATCATTGTTCGAATATTTCGGAGACATTATGATAACTTTGCTCTTTCTATTGGAAAAAAAAAAAAAAAAAACAACAGTTTCATCAAAGAGAAAATGTCATCTGAACTATTAATTCAACCAATTTAAACCTGTAATTCAAAATTTTTAAATTACAAAAAGTTCTTAAATTAGTGTTACGTAGCAATAAACAAGCAGTACGGGAATTTTTTTTTCCTTACATTTTTAGTTTAAAATTAACTCTAAATGAAATTAGCAAAATTTTCTAATGACTAGTAATGAAGTAATAATATATCAAAACAATAATTATCTCTTGCAAGTCACGGCAAGATCACGTTAAATTAACATAAAAGGAGCTTTAATATTTATAAAATATATACTTTGATCGCCTAATTTCCTTGGCAATTCGTCGTATCATCTCAAATGATGGCGGTGGCATTTGATCAGTCCATTCAGGCCAATAAAAATGCATGCAATTATGAAGTCCCAATCGGGAAATAATACGAAGTTTACTCTCAATTGCCGTATAATTAACATTATCTTCTTGTATTTCTATCTAAAATATTAATTATTTAAAAAATTCAAAAAAAAAATATCTTTTTTGACACTCTTTGATTATGAATACAACAGATGAATAGTAAGTGATTTACTTTTCGACAGAAATATTATCCATTGTTTTTGAACCTGAGTAATTATCAAGATCGAAATATATCTTCAATTCAAATATTGCTTTGGTCAAATTATCAGTAAAAATATTTACCAGTTTGGACTCATGATTTAAAATGAATTTGTAGATTTATAAAAGTAAGAATGAAATTTTTAATGAAAATGAAGACGAAATTTCTGATATTCGACGAATTCTCATTTAATGCATCAAATTTTAATAGTTTGAAAAAAAGTAAACCTTTTTTATTTCAGCATTTCTCACTTCCGTATCACCATATTCTACTCGTTGTCCTTCTTCACGTGGCCAATAATCGGCGCAAACTGACATATTATTTTCGACGAAATCACATAACATAACAATATATTCACATTGCGTTTGACATATCATTCGCCAAAAATCCTCGATCGTTGTTTCCAGCGGAGCCTATAATCCATGAAAAATTCTTTCTAAAATAGAGAGGATAATGATCGAAGTTTAGAGCAATTAAAATCACTTAAATGAATGAATGTTGACATTTTTTGCGACAATTTATGATAATCGATGACATTCATTTGACATCTATTTTTATTCGTTGTCCATTCTTGATTTACTCATTATTATCAATTCCTTACCTGCGTACAAATGAAACGTTTTTTACTCTTGCCAGAACGAATGAAATTAGCATGGATATAATTTACCCTTACATCGACATTTTTCAAAACAACACGTGTTTTTTCAATACATCTGATATCCTATAATTTGAAATTTTTACTCATTAATAATGTTTAAAATATCTTGAAATTTTAAAAATATCATTAATCAAACTTAAAATTAATTTTAGAATATAAATGGCAAATTTCACATTTCATAGCTAGGAAACTTTGAAGTTCAATTAAATTATTCATTGAGTAAATTTTTTTGAATGCTTTGGAATCTTGAAAAAAAAAAAAAAAAAAAAAGGAAAAATTACAAAATTACATTTTTTCCTGCGGTTTAGTTCTTTCAAAAACTTAAAAATTAGAAAGATTATAAATTTACTCGATAGCGATTCCTTTCATCCTCAGGTGATCCATAAAGGATTTCGATACTTCGTGTTCGATTCAATCGTTCATAGTCTTCTTTCATTCCATTAATTCCCTTATCCAATACACTTCTTATCCATGATACTATCTTAGAAAGAAAAAAACAGCTCAAGCATTTAAAATTCAAATAATTGTAAGAACAGAATTGGGAATCTGTAATTTGAATAAATGAATGAGTTAAAATTTGTCTCATTTTGCTGCAATGTGTTGCAAAATGTTGCAAAATTTGCTATAAGCTAAATTTGGAAAATATCACAGAAAATAAAATTGATAATTAAATAACATTCGATCATCTTTCTAATTTAGAATTTAATAATATAAAAATTTAGAATCGGGAATTACTAAATCATTTATATCCAGAATATTGCATTTTCGGATTGAAACTGCAATAGTGTAACCAAAATTTTGTTTCAATTTCTCATTCAAATTTTCAGCTTAATAAAATGAAATTTTCATATTATCACCGCTTTTTGTATTTTTTCCTTCCTTTCGTTTTCGGACAGTTTCTCTTCATTTTTCGATTCATTCTCTGGATTTTTCTTTGATGATAATGCTATCTGAGGTGAAGTAAAAATCATGGTATCATCGGTTGTAGTGGTTGTAGTCGAATGCTTCGATGATGATGTGACAAGACGTTGATGATCATCATAACTTCCATGTTTACGATGTTGATAATGTCCAAAAGGATATTCTGCACTTGTAAATTTATCATGAATTTTAAAAATTGGAAACTTTATATTTCAAACTTCAAAGTCAAATTTTAATGCCAAACTTTAAAAACTCTTAAGTCATTTTAAATTTCAAACTTTTAAAATAATATATAATCATGCATTGGATATATCATGCATTGGTTTGATTTTCTTATTGATTTTAATATTTCATATTTTTAATTGTTTAAAGCTCCCCATCGTTATTTTTAGAAATGGAATTAAAATTAAAATTGGAATTAAAATTTTCATATACTTTTTGTAAATATTTGCTTTTTGCTTGAACGGTGCGTCGATATTTTTGCCGGAAGTGAAGCCAATAATCTGTTTTTTGCCTTTCTTTTGGAAAGAATTAAATCTGTTTTATTTCGGCTTCTGCAAAATATTGCTATTTGTCTCGATATTCATTCAATTATTACTTATTTATTTACTTTTTTTATTTCATCAATATCAATCAATTGTTTATCCAACCGTAGATTGCAGTATGACTTGGCACTTCGTAATTTCAATCCTTTCTTTTTAAAAAAAAAAAGAAAAAAAGCTCACAAAGTTTCAAAAAACAGAAAGTATTTGAAGTTAGTTGCTACTAAGTTTAATGTTTTGTGTTATTCTATCAAATTGAGCAATTATCTCTATCAATTGTCATAAGTTTTGCACTCCAAAAACGTAAACTTGTAAATAAAATTTTAAAAAATTTTAACATATTAAATCAATTGAGCGTATAAATTGTCGTTCTCGATACTTACTTACTTATTTATTGAAGAACATTTACACGTAAAATAAAGTGATTTGTCGTTATTTTAGACTCAATGATATGATTATTATCAAATTATGAAGAAAATTTCTTTCCAAGATATCTATCTATACCTTTCACTTTTATTTCTTAATTTTCGTACCATTTGCGTGATATTTTCATGGGACATATTGTAATGTATGATCAACCTAACTTCACGAATAATTTAACAAAACAATGACATTTTATTGTTTCACAGATTCTTTTATTTTGCTCAAAAACAAGGATGAAATTTTAAAATATTCATTTCTATAATTATCATAGCACTATTATATGCGCATAATCAATAAATTATGCAATTTTTTGGTTTTTTTAAAAATCTTTTCGTTGTAAAGATAATTAATTATATGTGAAAATTTGTTACATTTCAAATATTTCATAATATGATCATTTTGATAAAAAATTTTTCAAATTTTTTTCGCTAAAAGATAAAATGAATATTATTGGTTTGAAATAAACTTTCAATAATAATATTGTGAGCAAGTGATAACAATTTGTTTTAAGGTAAAATTTACAACGATGAAATCAGCAAGAAAAATGTTATCATATTTATCATTATCTCTGCTAATTATCATTATTTTATCATCCCTAACTGTAATTAAATTTTATATAGAATTTTCATCAGAAAGTAACTTTCCTCATATGGTTTCATATTTTTATGCTTTTAGAGATGCTATTTTGAATAATTGATAATTAACAACCATAAGTTATCATAAAAATAAATATTATACTATATTTTAAAAATAAATACTATACAAATGAATACTTTAAATAAGTAAATACTATTCTGTACAAATAAATAATAAAAAATAAGCACATATGTATGTCTGTATGTGTATACGTGTACGTGTACGCCAGTTTTACGTGTGTTTATGCGTGAGTATGACGTATACGTGAATGCGTAAGTATGTGAGTGAAATGCGTGATAATGTTTAAAATTAATCATTTTTGATATTTAATATATAAAATATACGCACTGAAAAGAAAGGATGGCAATTGGAGAGATATAGTCGTCATGGTGACCATCAATAAATATCTCATCAAATGTGCTTACTCCAAATATTGAAGTATTACCATCAATAAATATCTCATCAAATGTGCTTACTCCAAATATTGAAGTATTATGGATCGATAGGGAAATTAAATAAGTGAGATTATTCGAAAGTATCTTTTTTTTTCTTTCTTTTTTTATAAATTTGAAAATTTAATTTGCTTTAGATCCATTCTTTTTTTTTTTTTGATTTATTATTTTCATTTATCATTTGTTATACATTTGCATAAAATGTGGGTTGATGCTTTGAATATATTTTCTTGCATGTTAGGAAGAAGGTAAAAGAAGGCCAGGTGGTTTGGATTTAATAATGCCATATTATGGCAGTGAATTAATTGGAATAATAGCGTCTGAAAAGAGACTGTTGATAAAAGACCTGGTTGAAAACAATTACTAGCTATCTTTTTCAATTATCTGGTTAAAAATTTTCCCGGGAAGTCAACAGGTAAGTAAGATTTAACATCGAAAATATGACCTGTAACTGTTTAATTACTCAATTTTACAAATGTCTAACTTTTTTTTTTCTTATTTTTAGGTTAAGGAATAAAAGATATAAATTATCGATTTATGTATACACAACTTATGGCTGCTTCAGCAGGTCAAACACTAGCAGATAGATATTTAATGACGAAACGTCTTGGTGATGGAACATTCGGCGAAGTATTGTTGGCTAAAAAATTAGATACTGGTGATAAAGTAGCCATTAAAAGGTTCAGTCATTTTATAATTTAAAATTTAATTTATTTTTAAATTCGAGTTTGAAAAAAAATTTATAGTAAAATGTGCTATTTTCTAATATTATCTGAGTAACTGTTGTGAAATTATTTGTTGCTAATAACTTTTTTTTAATTTTTAGAATGAAAAGGAAATTTTATTCATGGAATGAAGCAATGGCATTACGTGAAGTGAAATCGTTGAAAAAAATGAATCATCCAAATATTATCAAATTGCGGGAAGTAATCCGTGAACATGATAATTTGTATTTCATTTTCGAATATATGCAGGAAAATTTGTACGAACTTATGAAAGACAGGTAATGATTTATGAGAATTAATTATTGCAAAAATATTCGAAAGATTAGCATATCAGGAATTGATTATTTCAAAAATATTGATTATTAGCAAAAACGAAATTTTCAAAAGTTGATAGAGAAGTGAAAATAAAATGTTTACTGCTCAATATTATAGTCAAAATAAAGTCTTTTCCTGTTTAGCGAATTCTAATATTTTCCTTTTCGAGTACATTATTAAACTATTGAAACAGTTAAGATTACGTTTTATTTGAAGTTAATCAATATCTTCTTATCATATCAAAAGTCATGTCTTAAAATTTGTTATGAATAGAAATAAATATCCAAAGTTTCATATACCTAAAATATGACAGAAGAAAGCCCAAAGATGATAAAATAAATAAAAATACTCAAAAATAGTAGTTTGATTAATCGTTAAGCAAATTAATTGGTTTAACAATTTCTTTCGGTATCTTCTTTCTACCATTTGCTCACTTTTGCTAAATAAAATTTCGTTTCATTTATTATTTTTTTATAACTTTAAGTAATTGAGTCATTTAATAACTTTCGTTTCTCGAAAAAGCGAAATTATTTTTATGAATTTTCTTTGCTCATCTTATCCATTTTTTTTTCGATATATTCGAAATCTTATCCTTTTTTCGATATTTGAGCAATTTTCTAGGAAATTATTTAAGCCTGGCTGAAAAGTGTAGTTGTTTTCTCAATTAAAAAGTAATAACTGCTTCATTGATTAAATTGCAATGGAATAAATATACAATGAAATTACGGGAAGAATTATATTAGTAATTATCCTAATTGGATTAATTATATTTATATCGTTAATTAAACTGAATTCTATTTATTATTGGTTCATTTACTTAAATCACTAACCATTAATTTTAATTATTTCTCTAATTAGAAATTGTTTCCGAATTTCTCTGTTCTTAAATTCTAAACTTCACTTATTTCGTTGCTATCTTTCTTATTCGATGAATTTGGAAAGAAGTATTGAAAAGGTGAATGGTTTTGAAAATTGAAAAAATCAATGGAGGAATAATTACTGACACAATTCTTCCTATAAAAGTATATTTATATAACTTTACAAAAAAAAAAAAAAAAACGAAAAAAATTAAGTGAGGAAATTATTAAATAAATGAATAAAGAATAAGTTTTAAAAAAAAATTTTAAATCATAAAATAGAAAATTGGTTTTATGTTTTTATCCAAATTTTCAGAGATCGATATTTCCCGGAACATATTATACGGAATATAATTTATCAAGTATTACAAGGTTTAGCTTATATGCACAAAAACGGTTAACTCTTCTATTATTAGCTCAAAAATTCATCAAAATTAAAAATTAAAAAATTGAAATAAAGAATGAATATAGAAAAGCATATTTTTGTTTGATTAAAGATACAAAATTTCATGGATTAAAGATCCAAAATTTCATCTTAAATTTATTATAAATTAATGAAATTACTAATTTATTATAAATTAATGAAAAGTAAAGAATCATTTTCTCGCTATTTTCAAAATGATAACATAAACAACCTATTGCTATTACCGTACTTTTGTTATACGAATATAACTGAATTATTTGAAAATTTGATTTACAGTATCCTTCCTTCAGGTTTCTTTCATCGTGATATGAAACCGGAAAATATTATGTGTAACGGTACAGAATTAGTGAAAATCGCCGATTTTGGTTTAGCACGTGAAATTCGTTCAAGACCACCATTTACCGATTATGTTTCGACTCGTTGGTGTGATTTTGTTCTATTTTGAAATTTTTTTTTTTTTTTATGAATTCATTTGATTTGAAGTTTTGAAAATTTTTGATCTTTATTCCCGATATTAAAGTTTAAATTTCTACATTATTAAAGCTAAATTTTAATCAAATAATTGTTGAATAAAAGTTCATTCCTATCAAAATACATGGGAGCAAAACTTGAAAACTTCAAATCTGGATCTACAAGAAATTTGTATGTGTGTATGTATGTGTGATAAACAGTCAGCAAGATGGATATATGATATGATAAGAGTAGTGGTCATTGAATATTCAGAAGATGATATGATAAAAACAATATTTGCTGAATCACTGAGCGGAAGCTCTATGAATGCTTTACAAATATGTAACAGCATTGCGGCAATTATTATAATAAAAATATAGATTAATGTTGTTTTGGTTTATCCAGTAAGGTGACAAACGCTTAGGGAGATTTGTCTTTTGCAAGTTAAACATGATATTGATGAAGTTTGAGATAGAATTAATTAATTAGTATTTTTAGTTCATTTTTAGTTCACCCAAGACAAGAAAAAAAATCAATTTTTAGGTATCGAGCTCCAGAAATTCTCCTACGTTCCACATCATACAATTCACCAATTGATATCTGGGCACTTGGCTGCATTATGGCTGAACTATACATGCTTAGGCCATTGTTTCCCGGAACTTCAGAAATGGATCAGCTTTTTAAAATTATCACTATATTGGGAACTCCCAATAAAGTTGGTGCTATTTGCAATTAAACTCTATTTTTGAGACAGATAAGAAGTATTATATTTAAGTTTCATAATTTTGAAACTAAAAGTATGATTAAGATTAGCAATTAAAACAATCCTTAACGTCTCTGAAAAATTCATTATTTTTTTTTAATTCAAGTGAGATTACAAATCTTGAAAATATTCAATTAATTGGTTATGTAAGACAACATCTGAAATAAATATGAGTATGAAATACATCGGGAGTAATGTGCTGCAGGAAATCATGTTCTTATTGAAATCTTAATATTATAAATTACTCAATTCTCTGTCATCTTGAAAACTCTTGCAATTTTTGCTGAACCTAAAAACTTTTCTAAATCAATGTTGTTTTAAGGGATTCTTACAGGAAGATTGGCCTGAAGGTTATCAATTAGCTGTAGCGATGAATTTCAAATTTCAACAATGTGTCCCAATACCTTTCGCAACAATTGTAAATTCAGTGGGTGATGATGGCCTTAAACTGATGACCGATATGATGCTGTGGAATCCGGAAAAACGGCCTAGTGCCGTCGGTGTTAGTGAATTCTCTGAAACAATTGAATCAAGATGATACCTGAAAGTAATTAATCCAAAAATTTAATTACAAATCTTTTTCAGTCCTTGAAATATAGATATTTTTTGGTTGGGGAAAAATTGGGAGCACCAGCGGTCAGTCAACCGTCCACATCAAATCGAGAAACTAGTGCCAGTTCAACACTATCTGATTCATGTGTATTACTTGGCAAAGCAAAATTGAAAACGAATGTTTCCGAGACGAAAAATGATACCGGAAATGTAAATCCGGAAAGAAATATCAATAGGAATTTACCCATTACAAAGCAAGTGAATTTAACAAACCCTTAATTAAACTATTTTCTGTTTAATTAAAATATTTGGATGACTATCATGATAATCCTAATTACAATAGTTAGAACCAAATTACAGACTTTTGGATGAGCCATCCAAGGGCGATACAATATTAGATAAGAACAGTCATACAATTTCTGGTGCTGTAGTTATGAAAACTAAATTACCTGCCAAAGAATTATATATGTCAAAATCGAGATATATGCCTGGTTTGTTCGAACTTTTCATTCTTTATATCCTCTTGTAAAAAATTAAAAGTTATTTGAAATCGACAACTTTAAATTGGAATCATTCATTTCTTATCAATTTTCATTAATTTCAAAATTTAACCAAAATTTAGATTTCATAACATTTGTGTTATTTAACAATATATCTAAAAACATCAAACATTCCATCTCCTCTAGGTATTATGATAAATCCGATAAATCAGCAAAGTACTGATCCAGCGAAACGATCAAGTCTGAAGCCGAATCCAGCGAGATCAGCAGTACAGGCCCGTTTTGAATATGCTTACGGTAAATTTACTAATTCTTGCAAAAAAAAAAATGCTCTTGTTGTAGAATGAGATGATAACTACTATATGAGTTATGCAATCACATAATTTCAAGTGATTATGGAGATATGTAAATTCATTAAAGGATATGTACCGTCATTTGGTGCTCGCAAAAATCCATTAAACAATACAAGCACAAAACCATCCGGAAGAATCGACTGGACAGCAAAGTAAGCTAAAACTAAGAAAATATTTCTTCATAACTTCTTAAACCAGGGACGAAGAAGTAATCCCCAGTAAATTTAATTTTTTCGAAAAATTAATTTCCTTAATGTACTTTGCAGATATATTCGACACTAAACAATACGGTAGACGTATGTAAACAATACCAGAATGCCTTATCAAATCACTGAATGCTATTTCCCAATCATTTTATTCAGTGCATGTAATATGTTGTATATAAAATAAGCAGTTTGATGATAAGAAAACCCTATTCACAGCTGATAAATGAAGTAAAATCTTACTCTCACTATTTTTTTGTAATAATTTAAAAAAAAAAGATATGCAGGAATATCTCGAGAATTAAGCATTTAAAAATTTGGGAAAAAGAGTGGGCTTATCATCTCCTTTGAAAAGGGTTATCACCGGGGGAACTGTTCTCCAGGGAAGAGACAAACTGGAAAGAGAAAGATCAGCATGTTAATTTGTATATTCCTTCGATATAATGGAGAAGGCGGTTGGAATAACTATCACAAATTTTTTTATCACAATTTGTGATGGCTATCCAAGCGAATTGATTCAAGCAGAGTTGCTCTATACAAAAGATATACTTTAGTAAGAGTAAGATGACCTGAAATACGCCTGATCCCTACAATTTAAAGTGTAATTTACTTCAAACGTGCAATATTATTCAATACAGAAAAACGATAAGTAAAAAAAATTTTAGAACATCAGAGCGAAAAATTCCATTCATAAGCTTGATCGACCAAAAAAATAGCAAATAAATTAAATATGATCCAAACATACTTACACGTACTTGTCCTCATTCTAACGTTCAATAAATACTTTTAAGACAGCTGTGATCGACATGACCCGAAACGTAATTTTCTCAAAAAAAAAAAAAAAAAAAAAAAAAAACAAACATTCAAATTATGAGCAAGTTAGAAACCAATATTTTTAAAATAAAGTTCCAAAAAAAAAAGTTACAGAAATTTATAATGAGAAAAGACTAAGTAAATAATAGAGGAAACATATAACTTCAAATGAAAGACATTTAATATCGAATGATCACAAAGTGCTGGATTTTTGAAAAGAATAAAATTTGAGAATGGTTTTTAAGTGAACTAATTCCGTGCAAATAAAAAAATATTTGAATGCACAACGTTAAGCTTTTGAACAGAACAAATAAATCACACTTCTTTCGGAGCTTAAATTTGAAGAGAATGAAGAAATAAATGCAGACAAAAAACAATAATTCGTTTATAAAGTGAAAAAACTTCATTTTCACGCATAAATACAATTTAAATGACAATATATTCATATATTCGGGCATATGAATAGAATAAATTGCACAGAGAAAATTTTTATATAAAAGGATCTCTTACTACATAAGCGCAAAATTATGATGTTAATCTTTTATAATATCCATGAGAGATGAGTAGGAGTTTTGACCTCCAAATATGATTAAAAAAAGTAAACTTTGCTAATGAAAATGAGAAAGAATATTTGCTATTCAAAATTATTGTAATGGAATGATACGTTGTGTCCTAAATTAAAAAATTATAAATTTGTAAAAAAAATAAGGCACTAAAAGATGAAACTGATTGCATCATTTTTAGACTGTTTCTGAGGTTGTTTTGTGATCGGAAGACATAAATTGGTTAGTATGATATTTGGTTGAAATAATTTCTTTCATTTCATGAATTCGTTGAGCGTAATCTTTCGCCTGAAAAAAAAATTGCTCAACTCCAAACCTCTAACTTTTTTTCAGTTTGCATTCTAAATCTTACTTTAAGATACAATAATCAGGCCAATCACTGTGGATAAAGAGCCACAAATTCATAATATTCTGAAACGTAAATCATAATACTGAAATGTCGAAATGTAGAAAAGGCTTACATTGACTGCATTTTCAGTATCAGGAATTCCAAGTGAAATTCGAGCAGCACGTCTACAATCCACATCTTTATCGGAAAGAAGTATTTCGAGACTGTGATGTATAATCGACGAGTCACATGAACCACGAAAAGCACATCCACCGCGCGTTTTTGAAAGAGATCGTACAAACGCTAAGCGTACATTTGCTACTGCTGAAAATTTTAATCTGTCGTTTCTTGACTTCAAATTTATTGGGAACTTTGCTGTTTTCAATTTCATTTTTCTTAACACTGAATCCAATTGCAAAAGCTCAATGGCTTTTCTAACGTATACTTAAATAAATAAATCAGTGACATAATATATATGCTTATATATATGTACATGAAACTCATAATATATATGAATTCAACTTACAATCTCCGGCTAGCCTTATCAAATCATTCAATAGCAATGATGAAAACTGATCGTAGCTCAATACTCCACCTTCCAGACTTTTTTCACAGAACAAAGCAAATCTATAAATAGATCGAAGATATTTGCCATGAAACTAAACGGATTCGCATAAGTTTTTCCGTTAAGTTCATATACTATAGAAAGACAAAGCGAATGAAAACCAACTAAGAAAGCAAATTAATTAACTCACGTCTGCCTCCTTCGCCAATTCATTGATCGGGCAAATCCTTTCACAATATCATTGATAAACGAATCGGTAATTGGAATAAATGATATATCGGTTCTACAGGAATCGCAGTAATCCGAAGTCCATTCTTCACTAACAAATTTTCCTAATATTTTGGCCAATAATAAAGTTGCTTCTTTTCGTACATCTGATATCCTATCTAAAATATGAAAAAGACCATTTCAATAAATTCGATGTAATTGTATTCGTTGATTAAACAACTGATTAAAAAATTAATCAAAGGAACAATTCAAAAAGCAACGAATCTGCTTAATTACCAATGTCTCCTATTTTTCTGCATTTTAAAAAGTGAAAACTAACCATTAGCTAATGTTAAAGCTATAGCAGCCAAATATTCATTAATGTCATGCATAGCAAAGAGATCACACAAAAGAATACACTGCCTGAAAAAAAAAAAGAAAAAAACAATCAAAAAACAAACCAAAATATAAACTACTACTACTACTAAAAAAAAACTTCGGTTTAAAAAACTATGTTAAGAATTAAACCGATGAAGGAAGAAATTTAATAAGGAGAAAAAATCTAAGAATATTCATTCAATAAAAAAGGATATCATCAGATCATTAGGATTGTTTCAATAAAGGAATACAAACAGATTTACCTTACGTATTCATATCTATATCTCCAATTACGTCCATTATCAGCATCGGAATGCAAAAAATTCGGTAACAGAGACAATAATTTTAGCCTCGTACTAGGTGTCACTAGCTGAAACAAGATGATTATTTTTAGGAAATTAATTAATTAACGAAATGACCAATCAATCGTTGCTCTTGAAAAACATTAATATACATGTATAACTATGAGAAAAATTTTAATATTTCCCAAAGAATTTACTTGTAATTCAGCTCGAGCCCTTATTAAATCTTAATTTTTTTTACGGTAGAATCTCAATCCTTGATTTGACAATAATATTTGTGGAAAAATTTCCAGCAATTATAAACTTACTTTAAAAAAATCATACAAATGATTTAATAACCCAAGTTTCACATCCTCCACATCTTCCATAAATTGTTTAAATATCGGTACCAAATGGACATCAGCATTTTCCTTCCCAATAATTGCTGCAATTTCGTGAATCGATGATGCTAACGTATGTCGAACACGCCACTGAAAAAGTCTAGAAGTAAAGAATGAAAATAAAAACATGATGTTATTTTCTTCCTAATATGTCAAACAACTGGCTAAATTTTCTTACAACCACTAGCATTATTACTTGAAGAAAAAAAAATAAATATCTGAAACACTATACCTGATACATGCACCAAAAATCAGAACACTATTACTGATCCATGCACCAATTTTTTTTTTGTCTTTATACTTAAAAAATAGGTGCATGAATGCTTCTGTATTTACAGCACGAAGAAAAGGAATTCGAAAAAGTTAATACTGAAGAAATGGAGATCTATATACATTAAATATTTCAATTTACTTCGTTTTTGATTTTATAATGGATATGAAACAGGTTATTAACGAAATTCCAATTTCAATATATAATTTCGGCGAAAAATTTTGAGGTGAAATTACGAAAAACTTACCTGCATATCTGATGCTAACTGCTTATAGGTACCCACAATACAAGGCCAGTTGCTGCGACCAAGGGTGAAAGCAACAGCAGGGAAACTGTGGGCACATTGCCGATTTATTTCACCATCTGTGTTTTCACAGGGTGAGACCATACGTACAAAACTGTCGAGCAGAGCCTGTGGTATCACCATCTGAAATTTTATTATGTTTAAATAATATTTCTTCCAATTTAAAATTCGGTTCTCACTCAATGCTAGAAATAAGAAAATAAAAAATACTGCGAATAATGACAATTATATGTGCTATTATGATGGGAAGAAATGCTATGAAATGAATACTTCAAAAGACATAAATCAACTGTTAATTTGCCCAAAAATCGAACTTGAGTTCTAATATTAATAGCTGAAGATGTCGTTTGCTCATTTTGATCATCTTCAATAGAATCGGCTGATTGACCTGTTTCAGACAAAACTATAAAAGTTTTATTCATTTCATCAGAAATTTCATCCGGTGCATCTAAATCATCCTCTTCCATAACATACGTATCGTATTTTGAATGCTCATCAGTTAGGGTTTGTGCATCCTGAAAAATTTGCAATTTAGTCTGCAGTTACTACCTGAATACAGATCAAATTTATGCATGCTATTTCTTAAAATATAACATCAAAGATGTAATCATATGATTTTATAGCGTAAATAGGAAAAACTCTAACACTACATCATACAAAGACATATTTCCTTTACGAATATTTATATTATTTTACATCAGATAAGTCATCAACTATTTAGTAGTGGTGAAGCTTTTTAGGAAAATAATATAATGGTTGTTCTCTATATTCCTAACTTAGCATAATGGATCAAAATTTTTCTCAAGTATTAAATTATTTAAAAAAATTGATCGCTTTCTTAATGCAATCCTTAACATATGATAGATTACTGAGATAATGCTAACTGTCTGATGGGAATTAGCTCATAAAAAGTCACCATCACTGAAAATGCAGAAGTTGACAAACTGGTACAATCTTTATCTTAACCTAATCAGAATGAAGTTCAAATCCACATTCAGCACCAAATATTAAAACAAAAACTTACATTCATTCTATATTTTGACGCATCATAAAACAAATTTGAACGCCGTTGAATAAATTCAGCTATAAGTTGCTTTACATTATTCTTGTCCTTTTTTATATTATTGCTATTATGATTGGTAGCACTTTTCCCGTATGATTTTAAATCAATATCAAAAGATCCCGCTGACCAATATATCAGAGGGGAATAAGCGCTCATATCATCACTATCATCCATTTGTGATGGTTCCTAAAAAGAAAAAATTTAAACTTGATCAAAATTTTTGCTAAAAATTCCAGTTTTACCTAGCTGAGATACTAAAATACCAAATCGGATTTGGACAGTCATTAATTGAAAAATTATGATAATAACTTATTTGATTTCGCAACGGTTTTTTGGAGAGATTTTTGGAATTTCTGAATTATATTGATATTTTGAATCAAGCTTGTTTCATTTAATCTTTGGTCATTCTATGAAAAGTCCGCCAAAATAGAATTTAAGGCAAATAATTTTTTTAGGGTTTCTACTTCTTCAATGAAAAAACTTGCCTCAAAACAAATTTCTATATCATCATCTTCAATATCCATCGAACATGGCTCTTCAATACCATCTTTTTCGCCACTACTATTATGATTATTATCAGGTACCAATTTTGTTAAATCAGAATGTGTTGAACATGATGCCGACACACCATTTCCAATGTCCAAATCCATGCTAAATAAAAAAAGAGTAAAACATTGACAAAATTGGAGATTGATGTTACTGCATTCAGATTTTAAAAAGCACTGGAGCTAAGATGTTTCTGATTACTATAAGATAATAGGTTAAATTTATGTCATTTACCGATAAGTTAATGAAAGCCAGAATAATCTTATTAAATCACTACCTAAAATTATAAAGAGAGTTTACCAGCAAAATTAATATTTGCAATACCAATTCTTGCACGTGTATAATAATAGTTTATAATATACCGGTCAACGCTGCGTTAGATTATGGAATGATGGAGTTAGCAAATGTTGTATAATAAGAATGCTAATTTAAAGCAACTAAGGGACATCGATAACAAAATAATCAACAACGTGACAATGAGAGACTTACGAATTATTTAAGATGGAATCATCCGACATGGCCCATGAATCCCATGAATCCAGTAAACAAGTTAATTCATTTAAAACATAACTGAAATTTTAAAACTAGTTTTATATCACTTCAGCACGGATAAGCTTCTAAACAATGTTCCAAAATCGAAAAAATACTGAATTTCCATAGCGTAAGTGCAACATCACTAGTTCTGCCATTTCTAAATCTTAAAATATCCATATTTTCAACTGCAAAACAATTTTAGTGGATTTTCCACTGTCATAAAAGATTTGATCGTTTTTCGTTAATAATAAAGAAAATAAGATTTCTCCAGACAACTACAACCGAAAGGGAGAAAATGCTACGTCAGATAGTACTTATGTAATTAATGAATATATCTTCGCTAATAACCTTTGATTCTGAGGTGATGATGAAGCTGAAGATTCTTCTGAATCGAAACCTGCATCGGATTCCGGAAATACAACACCTGGAGGTAGCTGACAGTATAGTTCATTTTCGTCATCTTCTATAACCATTCCATTATTTCTATTATTACTTGGTATGCTTTTGTCATCTTCCATCATATCAGCTAAAAAAAATTTACTAAAGTTTACACGAACATGAAATATAAAAAGTTTAAAAAAAAAAATGGAACTTATATCAGCAATCTGACTATCCAAAAGTTGGAGGAGTAAAGCTAAATATTAGCAGCATGTCAAAGGCAAGATTCAAATAAATCTAAAACTGGCCTTAAATAAATATAAATGAAATTTAAATAAAAATCGTCCGCTCAAAATCAATTGTATGAACAACTCTCGTGTACAGATCAACGTCAATCATAAAAACAAAAACCGTGCGAACAAATAATCGGGTGACCGAATGTCATAATTCATTAAAATTTTTCAAGAATAATGAAGGAAACCAACAATTCGCAACGACCAACCGGCCATCCCTTATTTCGAGGTTTACACGATTTGTATCCGCAAATGTTGCAATAAAGCGGCCAAGCTGTTGGAATGCCACATGTGTTACCTACAACAACAAGATAATGAAAGAGCCTAAAATTTAAACTTTAGACCTTTAGTAATATGTAAAGCAAATTAGACCTCAATAAAAATATTTTTTTTAATGGCCCATTAAAAAGGATTCTTAAAAGCTTACACACTATGAAAAAAAAAAAAAAAACGAATGAGAACTGCATTCAATTTTGGGCTTTGTCAATATTTTGAAAAATGGAAAAAACAGCAAATCAGTCAGGAAAATATGTAAATCATTGATAATAATAGCATTGCTAGTGAAGAGTTTATTTTAAATTTAAAAGAGATCTTGGCTAGTATCAATGCAATTGTTAATGAAAATTTCAATTTTACATCAATCTCTGCTTCTTTCTTAATTTAATTTCTAGTGGAATCGTTTTATTAGTTATTATAAATAATAATACAGGTCTTTTTAGGATGGTCATCTGCTGAAAAAAATTGTGCCATAGGACGATTGAATTCAATTTCTGTCCCAAACCGATGGAAAGAATCGGAGGAATCGCTACGACAAAAAATAAACCTTATGGATTAAAAAGAAAAAAAAAATGGAGACAAAGAAATTACCCAACGTGAAGTGTCATGAAGTAAGGTAATAAAACGCGGTGCAAGCTTGTGTTCTTTTGTTTCCATGCTGCAGTTATTTGCAACATCAACAAATACCTCACACGACGACTTCCGTACACCCCAAGCTAGATCTTCACTTGATGCCATTAAAAATGGTACTGCAAACTGCAAGAAAGCAAGAAATAAGTGAAGAGATTACTGAATTTACAAAATACTTGAAAAACTGTAGGCCAAAAAACAAACAAGAAAAGGCAAAAATGGACAACATTAAATGATATAAAATTCTATATAAATATCTTTTTTACTTTTTTTTCCAAAAAATAGATCTCCATCATTTTCCATTCCCTTATTCATCTGCATTATTCTTTTATTTTCTTTCAATGAAAACAGTTTTAGTATACATAAAAAATTGACACAAATTTATTTGCGCAAACTTTTTTTACCTGTTCTGTAAAATTCCTCCCAAATAATATTGCCAATTTTCCCAAAATTGTTACACATGTCTGAAAGTTACGGAATAATTAATGATACATATATATATTATAAATAAAAACTCAAATGACTAAATAAACAGATATACTCCAATAATAGTATCGACTACGATTTAATGAAAAATAATCTTATTATAGGATAAATTAAACTCAATTTCATGGCTTATGTCTCAGATCATTCCACATATATATTTATAAAGTTATCCTCAAAATGAGAAAATCTTTTAATTAACAGGAAGTAAAATACCAGAACTGCCCAGGCTAATAGCAGGACATCGAAGCATGAAATGTCACTGATAAGTATCTTATCAAAACATATTAGTTATTTCATTGAATTTAATCAATTTAATCAAATTGATCAAAGCATAAAGCTAATACCTCTGCGATAAGCAGAACAATACTCTTTCCATGTCCATCATTTTTAATAGCAGATATATTCATGTTATCACAAAAATCAGTTAGATTTTTAACAAGCGTATTTGAACAGTTAACCTATTGATATATTTCCTTACACTGAATATTTAAATTTCAAATCTATTATCAGCCTGCACTCTGCCATCTATAAACTATTTACATCTTCATCTGATATTTTAATTGCAACATTTGACCTCTTCATTCTTTCCATAATCGCTTAATATATGTTCGCTTACGGATAGCAAATCATGTCAACTTATATCATTTTTCTCCTTAATCCAAATCTCAATTTCATTGTTATCATCATATGCAGTTAGTTCTCGATTTATGGTTGACACTGCACTATATGATGAGAATAAAATTTCATCTAATATTTCAGACAATTATTTTAATGAAAAAAGATTTTGATAGGATTGAATCTGTCTGTGTATGTTATATTACAAAATATTTTGATAGGAATTAAATTACGCTGGATTCTGTTGTTTTATCTTATATGAACCATCAGCATTACACTTCATTTTATTCTGCGATATCAAAACGTATTTCATCATTATTTGATAGCTAATTCATCTAGCACTAGCTTTGCTGTTAAAATCCACAATCCGCACAGCTCATTCCCACAAGTATAATCCATCCATCCATTCATCTAGTGGAACAAAAAGCATTCGTGTAACTGGATTAGCTAGAAGTGCTATTGTTGTTGTTCCAAGCTTAAATGATTGTTTTTGTCATTGGACACTCTGTCAAAATCCCACCAATCTATCCTATCGTATGGAAAAAGCCAACAGGAAATCCAACTGCAATTTAATGTATCTATAATTTATTTAATTTTCAGGACTTGTAGAGTTTTATCTGCTTGATTCTTCTTAATTGAATCAATTGCCGTATGACGAAAACTTTGGCGAGGCGTGAGAAGTGCCTTGAATTACTAGAACCTTATAGGCCTTTATGAATTGGAAGAAATTACAACTATCCACGAATTTTTGCAGTCTCAAACATTATGTAACGAAATCTTTATAAAAAAATGTTGAATTTAAAATTCTTGAATTTTATCTTCCAGCACAAGATGAAATCTTATTGGAAGCCTTTAGATTTACATATGAACATTATTGCAATAACAAACTGCATTCTAGATTCTAAATAACTCTAAAAGTATTAGCATTCAAAATAGAGCTTCTGTTTTGTTATTTCAGCTAGTTTGAAAAATAAATTAGCGTAATTTGATGCTATTCATCGAAAAGACAAATTACCCTCACCGTATCTCAGAATCAAACTTTATGTTTCTAAACTTCATTTATTCAATTTACCTTATATTCCTTCCCTCTTTTCCAACTTTCTTCCATAAATATGCAGAAAAAAGAACTTTCTTTGAGGGAAGCTCATGAATAAAAAACGATCAAATCAACCAAACAGGAAGGGTGCTTCTCCATTTTCCATATTTCATATTTTCTCAATCACATCAGCTATTAGTCACTCTGATGATTCAAGAATTCGAACCGTGTAAATCAATCTATATGTCAATCCAAATCATTCTATTCTTCCTCTCATCTTCAATTCATTTATCTCTACCGATTCCCATCGCGGAATGCTTCAGAATCAGTATCAAAAGAGTGCATCTTCCCAGTTGGTCTCAATTTAATCGTATTAACAAATTCTCTCTTCTGCTCTGCCTCATCTACTGTAAAGCTTCTCGCATTTCGAATCTCTCCAAAATGAGGAATTTCGTAAGAATGTTAGGGTAGGATCGCTGAAAAAATTTTATTGCTAAGCAAAGCAATCAAGCCAAACTATTTCTGCCTATTCTTCCCCCTCCCTCTCTTTCAGATGATCTTTTTTCTGGCACAAAGTGAAGGAAAATGGATGTTTCGCAATGTATGCGTATAATTTGGGTATACATACATGTGTGTGTAAAATTCCCGTCAAAAAATTGTAGTAGGGGGTGTAGTAAACGATACGATGATGGCTTGTCAAGATGACCTTTGACCGTAATGGTAACCCTCACATCCATTCAGCCACTGTGTTTAATCCTTTCTTTCTTCATCCAGTGAAATGATTGAAGCAGCAGAGAAATGGAAGAAACCTCTGATCTTTCTGGCACAAGCTCAAAATTACGAAATCATCCTTCCCTCCACCTTCCTGCTCTCTTTCTCCATTTTCTGCTATTTTCTATCATCTTTTCGATCCGCGCGAGAAGATGCTAGTTGACAATGACAAGAGCGAGTGTCACATAATGGCGCAGAAACAGAGCTCTCCAACTTCCCTGCTTTGCGACTACTGCCAATTCGTTTTTAAAAATTTTCCAATTTCGAAATCGTTATTCTTTCTTCTTTCTTGCCAGCAAACCTTACTTTACTGCTACATTCTTCCTTTCACATATCAAAACGGCAAGGGACCGGAGGAGTGAAGTGAAACTTTTTGCAACACCACTCGCATCGAATCAATCAGTGAAAAAAAAAAAGAAAAAAGAATCCTTCGCATCGATGGATGATTCACACGTGGCAAGTCTATACACGTGCACCACACAACGCAACCCACACAAAATACCTTATGTTTTCTGAAAATTCAAAAAATTTGCGCTAACCACTGTTTGGGGGTAATTTTCAGAAGTTTTTCTTAGAGCTCAAAACATTGAAATTTTAGAAGGAAAGAAAGTAGAAACTTCAGTATTACTTTCCGGATATGGAACGCTGTATCTTGCAACAGTATGCTATATCTGCCAAGAAAATTTTCGAAAATCCATCTCTTCGTCAACGCTCCTGGCCATGTGACAATTTTGCAGAGAAGCTGAAAACATTACGTTAACATTATATATTCCGTATATTTATCTTTATTCCTTGTCATCACTCTTCAGGATGTATCTCTCACCTTTTTATTCAGAAACTTTATTGCTTTCAACACACGCAAATTTCAGTGAAAATCATTTTTAACCAATAAACCGTAATCATAAACAAAGCACCATAAATGTGAATCAGCCCATACGGTTAACAAACGCTCTCAATACTTCCCTTTATTATCGATTCGAATTATTTTTTTAAAGAAAGAACAAAAGATGCTGTATTATTTAGTTACATACAAAAGTATTCAGTTTTAAAACTGGAAAGACGGAACGAAAAGAGGACAAAAAACAACAATATATACTTTGAAATGATGGTAGAACAGAAAGGATAAATGAATAGATCCTTTCCAAATAAGTGAAATACATTTACATTATATACATTATCATAACTTTATTATAACCAATACATTTAATCTATTCCAATCTTGGAGACATTTTCAAAAAGATATTGCAAATAGTGGCATCAATACAGTTAGGATTAAAAGTTAAACAAATTTTTCCACAAAGTGTCTCCAAAAAAACAAAAAAAAACAAGTAATAACAAATAAAAAAAACCAAAATAATTAAAAATGTAATTCCGCCCAATAGACAGCGTAATGTAATCGAAGTATCACCGAGGCATAAGGTCAAGCTAGACGCTAGGTCGAGCCTGAAATGTACTGATGGTGAATGCGTATGTTACGATGAGACGACAAGCGCACAACACATCAAAGCTGGCTGTGATATGAATTTCATTTAGCGACACATCACCGACCACTTTGACGTGTTGGAGAAGTCCTTTTCGATGAATTCTCGAAAAAGAAAGCTATTTCCCCACTGGATAACAGAGCAAGATTCCAAAATCAGCAGCGAGCGAACTGTAGTTAGATGAATTTGAAAGTTACAAACCAGTTCGGCATACAGATACATATACATTATGTATACAACTAATTTTAACAAGCCAAACAAATTCAAAGACAATAATACAATTTATTCACCAAATACTGTTAAAACATTTATTGTCATCAATCGCTAAAACCTTTTATTGGCAAACAATCAAACTAACCATCATAAATAAGCATATTAACTGCGGATGAAGAATCAATTGCTTGTTACCGAAAGACCTTTCCCTCCTTTATCTTCTCACAAATGTACAGATCCGCCGCTATAATCTTTGCAATAACCGCCCATCTCAAGTTAACTGGCTGGATTCATTTATGCTAAGCCTCTTCTCAAATCATCCTATTACGAGTGAAGCTTAGATTATCCAAAACTCTACAAACGTTTTTGAATCTTCGCTAAGCAAGCTGGTTCCGCATCAACTTTACAAAGCGAACCGTTCAAGAATCGTTCCAGCTAATAAACGGCAATTATAATCAATGGTTTTCGGTAAATCATGACTTGTCTCTTCTTTTTCTAACATGAGATTTGGAAATTCAATCGAAAAAATCTAACTAAATCATTATGCATAATACTCGCAACGTGAAGTGGGAATAAACTTGCAGTGAAGAACTGGAATAAGAGAGGAGGAAAGCTGGAATAGGCTTACGCAGAGTGAAAGAAAAAAAGGACAATAACTCTCACAATAATCATTTTGTGGGTCGTCAAATCTATAGCAACGAAGATGAAAAAAATGCACTAATAAGAGAGAAGAAATTTAAAGGAAAAAACTCGAAAGAGGAGAAATGATGCATCTCATCTTAGGTATGTGTATGTATATACACATCCATCCTTCAACAAGCTTATAACTATACTATTACGACAACGACGATACATATATAAAAACAGTTTCTTACAACAACAATAAATACTATCATCCTCATCCTCAATAAAGTAATTCATCAAGGAAGATTGGAAATAGTACAAAATGGCCAAGAAGTACTGGCGTAATATCTATCATTTCAATTCATCCATTGACTTGTATCCTGCTGTTGAATAATACTAATTCTCACTAAGAGAAATGGAGCTGACGACGACAGAGGAGGGAAATGGGCCGCCATTTGTTTCAGGGACACCTGTCGTTCCCTTTTCAATCCCACCCTTAAATCTTCTCTTAAGCAGCTATATGATAGTTTGCTGATAATGATGATGATGATTGGGCAAAGCAAAGGTAAGAACTTCATTTCTTATTCTCCTATCAGGAAGCTTTCTTCCTTTTTTCTCCCTCTCTTTATACTACTATTTACTCATCATCCATGCTTACCAGACCGAATACCTATTTCCTGCATATGACAGTCTTCAAAACGGTAAAGAGAATGTTCTTGTTTCCTTGTCTCCCCTGTACTATACTGGCATATCTACATGCATATTGTTAGCGATCGCATCCCATCCTATCATCACATTATGATCATCATCGTATCGGCACTCAAAAACCAAATGGCAATATTCCCATCTGTTGCTACTACTTTGTCTCTAACCTAAATAAATACCTAACAATACGATAGAAATGAAGAAAAAAAGAACAGACCTTCACATTAAGATTATACATTATTTCCCTACCAAATAGGCAATCGCTGGAGATGAATTACATTTTCCCCAAACACAGATTCATCGCTACCAGAAAAAAGAACATGAAAAAAAGAATAGGAGAGGGATTAAGAATTAGCTATCACCATCATCGTGTGATCATCAAGATTATCATCATAATCATAATCAGATTATCCGGACTCTAGCAATTGTCATTGTCATTAACAATTATTGACATTTTTCCAACTTCATATCACAACTTTTATTGTCATTTTCGCAATACAATTATCATTACCATTACTGCCATCAGTACTATCAACGCTATTAATAAGGAATCATTACGAATGATATTCTATTAACTATTATTAATTACTCTTCAGATTCTCTTACATAAAGCTAGATATAGAAAAAAATATCAGAGGATTCCACAGCAAAAAAAGAGATGAAGAGAAGTGTCGCTACGTTCGCTTACTAAGTATCGTTCGTGAATTGTTCCTCCTTAAACTGGATCTTTTTTACAAAACAAACACAGTCTTGATTAGGTTGTCCAAGATTTTTTGGTCTTCCTACCATCAATGTTTTGCATTCTACTTGGATCAAATCGCATTAAGCCGGCTAGCAGAAATTATTTCATGCATAATAAGTTTGATTTTGCAGAATATTTCAATCTAAGCTATTTTAGAAGCATTTGTTGGCTCTCTGATTATGATTAAGGTATGCCTAATTGACAAATTATTGCAGTAGCTTCAACCTGTCCTTACTTAACCACATGTTTCTAATTATTCGAAAATAATAGGCTCCATCGGATATAGGAAACTTTTCCAAAATTTTAGCCTATTTTTCACTAACACATTTGCAGATCGTGTCGGTTTCAGTAGCAAGTAAAACGAATGAAGGCAAAAGGCCTATTTCACACTGTGCCACAAAATACAGAATTACCCTTCTCAACGTGATCAATATGCCACGATTTTGATTCAAAATTAATATTTGTCTGATTAGATAATGTCAAATAGTAAATACTAAAACAATTCCAAATACAAAACAATAATCTGAAATCATTCATCCAAAAAGAAGATAAATTTCAGCAGTGGATTACTTCACTTATTGCGCAGCTAAAAAACAACGCACACAATAAAAAATAACAAAAAAGGAATTTATAATTTCTATTGACTCACCTACATATAATAACTGCGAAAACAATGGTATCACCACTGATAACAGCAAAAACTAGCATAACATGACTGTATTAACAGCATACAGCGTTAGTATTGACAATTTCTGCAACCAAAATAAGCTCCCATTGATATTAATTCACAAACAGATCCACATTAATAGTCAACTTGCCAAAAATTGCGAATTGTCGACCGAACTAATTTGGACGAATTTATTATATGGTGGCGAGAGGATGAATATGATAATTACAAGAAGGGGGCGTCGCCGTGATACGAGGCGAAAAACAGAATAGTGATACGACCTTCAAATACTAACGTCTCACTACCCATGTCTTTCACCACCGACACACAGCATGCTCCAGAAGGTATGAATTGTTTCTTCCGGTATGCGCACTACCAAACTACACTCCTTGGGATTAAATTAAACTTGAAACAAAATCCTAGCACTATTTACTTCATTTCGCCACTTCCTAGATATCCGCCTGAATCTTAAAACGTATTTTTGTCCAGCAAATGTGTTTGGAGGAGCAGAAATAATCCTTCTCAGTCACGAATAAACATGAAGTACTTGGAAGCAATGAAACTAGAAAAGAAGTGTAATTTGATTAGGTGCTTCAGGAACTTGTAAAACAATACCGCCGAGGAAAAAAAAAAAAAATTTCATATATCAAAAGTGGACTCTAACTTTCTCGTACAGCTAACACTTTTCTTTACACATCTAAATATCTCAATTAGCATGCATTTATAAACACGAGAAAGACGCGAGATACGTGTCGAATCATTTTCTCCACCAAAGAAAATAATACCAGAAAATGGTGAAATCCACAATTAATTCACAAAATCCACATCTAACAAGAAAATCGCTTCATCATACTTCATGAAATGATCTAAAACAAACATCGGGCAGCGGGAAAAAGAAAATTATCCAGAATCGTTTACAGATTTTTTAATAAAACATGTCTTAGCAGGCATTATCACTATATAGCTATTAAAATATTCCAAAAAGTGCCATTAACAGCGTGAATGGTTCTAGAAATAATCTGAGCTAAGTAAACTGATAAGAAATTCTGATTAATGTAGATAAGCCAATTATTAATCAATGAAATCCGAAGATTTCAAACAATTCTGGATATTATTCTTTTGATGATATGATGCTCGGTATTTGAAATACAATTTCTGAACGACTTCATGAGATATAAGAGAGATTGAAAACAAAAGCACAGGAAAATGAATGAACGATGAGAGAATAGGAAATGTTTGAGGATATTAGATTCTATTCTCAACATGCCATCCCATTAAACTTCTTCACTTTATGTAAAAGGGAAAAAATAGCAGCAGTGATAAGTGAAAAACTAACCATTAGCGATTCCACACGTTGGTCATCACTAATGAATTGCGAATATTCAGATGGGCCATAACAATGACCAAACAGTGTAGGACAAATCACATTTTGTAAGCTTCCTGAAAGACTTGACGCTAAATAATAAGGGACATAGGTAGTTACTATTTACTCATCTCTACTTACAAATCTCATAAACAAATCTATAAGCCAGAAGGAGATTATAAATGAAACAAACTGGCTCGAGATAGAAGAGGAAGAGTAATAATGATAGGTATTATTTCAACAGATATACAACGCCAGATATCAAGTTAAACAAAATAAGAATTCAATTGAATATAGTAAAGAATAAAATGAGCAGCATAAGGTTTTGAAATCAAGAAATGATAAAATGAAATGGTTGAAAAGAAATGGTTGAAAAAAAAAAAAAGCGCAATTTGTCAAATGAGGATATCTCATCAACTGAGTTATAGCTAATGAACAATATCAAAGTGATAATTGCAATGGACAAATCCAAGGTAATAGCAGCAGCATTAGTGGTAGTAGCAGCCGCAGTAATATACGACGATAATCGCAGCAATAACGGAACGCAAGAGACGAATAGTTATTAACCATCTATCGCGCTCAAATAAAACGAAGAGAAGGTTATGTGTGTGTGGCAATGACTATTGGGTTATAATGATGGCGATGGTGCAAAGCTGAGAGGTTGGAGGAAGAGTATGGACTTGATCGGAGTAGGAAACCTTGCCCCAGCTGCTCGGTTGACAAAGATGTGTGCGATACTGGGAGGAGGAAGAGGAAGAGAAGATTACTGTCATCCTGTGCTATATCAATACGGGGAAAAGGGAAATAAAGCTGGAACTGTAAAGCAGTAATGGGAGGATAAAAATGAAGGTACAGCTTGCTTGCAGTACAAATTTTTTGTCTAAGCCTAAGATGCAATGAAGAGTTAGGAAAAGGAAGGGAGCAGGAGAGAAGGAATAAGAAAGGTATAAGGTCACAGCGTGGCAATTAAACGGAAACAGCTGTATTTGTTGTCGATGGGACAGATGATTGGATAGATTGAAGAAGGAGCGATGTGTAAAATCGAAACACAGAAGGTCAAGTGAACGAAGGTTAAAGGCAAAGGGATGGATGGATAGAGGAGTTGCAAATTCAAATAAAGTCATCTTCAGTGCATGGCCAAATCATCCTTTTCTGATGGCGACGACGACTTGCATATGCACGCACGCACGCACAAAGAAAATGTCAGAGGTAGTCAACCCGTGCAAGCAGTTAAAGCGACAAGTTGGGGACCTCCAGCAGGGAAAAACTACCCACAGCAGCAGCAGCAGCAGCAGCAGCAATCCTTATGCTCGGCTGTTGGCATGACCCTCCCCTTGCCAGTTAGTTTTTATGCCTGCCTGCCTGCCTGCTCAGTCATCAGGCGAGTAAGTGGGAATCATCAAGGCGGGGCATACTTTCTCATCCCCTTTCAGCACATTTCATAGATACATCCCCATCCTCTCACTCTTCCTTCCCCCTTTTCTCCATGAGCTCCTGAATAGATGCAGGTAATGGAAGATAAAGAAGAGAGTGAAAGTTTAAATTCGCAACTTTGCAAAGGACAACATTTGAAACGGAGAAGAAGTGAGACATTGAAGAGAGTATCTTGTCAGACAGGAGGAACAGAAGAAAAACGTGGATGGCATTTTTGACGTCTTACAAAAAATGCCGCCAACATAGTGCGAGAGAATACCGACTGCACGATCTCACCAATTGTATGCACTGCCAATCTCTCCCACTTTCACAATCACTTGCACTTCTTTCCCTTACTTGTCACTGCACAATAAATTGCAGCTATTTTCAGCAAGTACGCTCTCCCTCTCCCTCTCCCTCTCGGCTTCACTCAGTCCCTCCCTCACATCTACTACTTGATACTTGCATCGATTAATTGGTTGCGTGTTAGTTGCATAGCTTGGCATGAATAGCGACAATTTCGTCAAAGGTGAGGTTATGGCAACATTTATAAGTAAGAAGTATCACGGATAAGTGAAGGTAGGTGCAGGTGAGATGTTAACATATGCCACTAGGAAGCCAACAACTTGAGATGACATATGCCAAGAATCATGTCAGGGAAAAGAGGTATCATCGGATGCCTCTTACCAGGTAGATGCCTCAAAACTCTTCCAGATCTTTCTTTTTTTTCAAAACTTCAGTTCGACGACTCATTTCTACTTCAGTTGAACCCATTCACAACCCTACGTATAATTGCTCGTAACCTCTTCCATCCTCCTATTTTTCAGCATAGGAATCCAAAACTCTTTCATTCCTGAATCGTCTATCTCTAGTCTTCTGTCTTTGTAATCCTTCAAGTCCGCTGTACTCTCATAAAAAATCTATTTGTTTCTATTCCTGAGATGATGCCTCACTCCATTCTTTTCATCTGCTAACTCGAAGTAGTTGGCAGAATTTAAAACGTCATATCTTCAAACTTATCCTTCTCATTTTCAAAAAAAAATATTTTTTTCCTCCTGCAGCACAATGGAAGATTAATCGCTAATACCACATATGAAAAGACAGATTTGAAACTGATGCCGAGAAATTCTTGTTCTAACAAAGACGATCTAATCTTCTCTCCTGATACACGATTATAGGTAGAGCTCTCACATCTTTCACATTTCACAATGGTACTACACACACCACATTTATATGTATATATATACAGACATAGCCAATACCCTTAAGTTTTTGATCTATGATCGGAATGCTCGCTGATCAACAACACACTAATCGCATGGTTAGCATATTTCAAAGTTGCTTGGAACAATTTGACACTTTCCGATAAATTACTGCTGTTACTGCCGCTGCTGCTGCTGCTTCAATGATCTGTCACTTCATGCGAAATATTACAGAAATTGGAGAAAGAGTAATCGAAGAAAAGAATAATGATGAAGTAAAGCATCTCCTATCAAATTTTAGTTCTTTGTTCTCCATAAAAAGATTCCAGAAAGTATCCATTTCAGCCGATTATTTTAAAACAACTCATTTCTACAAATACATACAGAGACAAATGTCCTTTCCCCGAGCTTTTCTCTCACGGTTCACCTCACTTTGTCTGATTTACATTTCGAAAGAAAAACACTTTCCTCAAAAACAGCAGGAAACATGCCAGCGTGATTTATTTACTTTCTTTCGTTTTCTATTTTCTCAATTTCGATTCATTCACTTTTTCTCTCAAAAAACGATGAAAAAAAAAGTACGATGCTACTTTCTCATTTATAAAAAAAAAAATCCTAAAAAAATAAGGTTCTTTCCATCACTGAAATAAAAAGGCAATATTTATCGTGGATATAATGGCGTCGGGACCTCACACAAAGGGCCGCTGCTGTTCCTATTCATAAGATCAAATGAATAAAAGAATGCTGAAAAAGCATTTTGAAAATTAAAACCAAAAAAGATTCAAAAGAAACAAAGGGACTACATACATTTGTATAAACACAATTCTTTCAGATTTCTTCCTACTCAAACTATATGCGATGCCTCAAAAGAAATCAAAAATGAGAGAAGTTGACTGACAAAATAGAACATTATGATGACGTTTTACTTTGGGAATTTCTTTCCGGAAGGATGAAGCAAGATAATGTGAGCTTGCAATCACTTTCAATTTATTTTTTTTTTTTTTGCATTTGTGTCTACTTATTCGGTGTAACATGGTTCCCTTGATTTTTTAGCCCTTATCTATTTATCAAATTAATTTGAATGGGAAAAAACACTTCATCATCTTTCCAATCGCTAATATGAGAAAATATCAAAGATGCGAACACCGATTATCTAACTAAAAATATCTTAAGAACTATAACTATCGTTAATATTTGAAAAAAAAAAAAAAATGTACAGTAAGAAACTTATATTACCATACCGTGTTCTTGAAGGCCTATAAATCTCGAAATCGAAGCACTTTAAGCCATATAATTCATTGGAGAAACAGAAAACCAAGAGAATGATATAATTAACCCAGTAAAACAGACAAACAAAAGACAAATAATCAATAACATGATAAAAGGAAATATCTCATCCATTATTCAAAGAAGCAATCACTGGTTAATAAGGGAAAAATCCTACGAGCTCTTTCTGTTATATAATCTTTATGTGATATAAAATTACAATATATTTAAAAATCCAATATGAAAAAAATTTACCTTGTGGTAGTATGCACTGTTCAACCAACGTATCAATAGCACCAACTGCCGATTTACGTACCTGAAATCTATTGTAAACTAAAATTCCACATCATATATGTTCGAAACTTTTTATTTTCAAACTGAAAGATACAAATTTCCTCCAAAAAAGATGATAAAATTGGCATTAACTATAATTACTCCAAATTTATGCTTATAGTCCTTTTTTTTCTTTTTTTTTTTAAATTCATTACTCGATTTGATTAAAAAGCTGGATTCAATCGAGGAAAAAAAATTAAAAAAAACAAAACAAAAAATAAAAAAAAAAAAAAAAAAAGCGAAAGGAAAGAAAAAGCAACACAGCAACGAGTCGGGGAGGAAAAAAACGAAAACATCAATCTTTACTCATAATGTTATTCTTCACCATTTTCCCCTGCTAAAGCATTAAACAGGTTAATGCATGTGTTCCATCACATTCCTCAAATGTTTTTCTCTTTTCTAAGACTGATTATTGCATATACTATAACAATAAAAAGAATCACAATAGTGATAATGATGGAAATACTGCTAATCCTGGAGAAATGCATTGACAATTTTTATATCAAGAAAAAGTTAAGTAGTTTAAATAATACCTCACTGAAATAGTGCATCAAAGACTATTTGCCCCGACCTAGATGTAAAAAAATAGATGTAAAAAACAATATTACTCGATTTTCCAAGCTAATCAACTTCATCTGATAATATTATATCGACTTATCGATTTTATGGAAGAAAACAACACATCTGACAGTAACTTTTCATATGCATTCACTATATAAATATACCTTACTTAAGCGAAATCAAAAGAAAATCAAAGATAAATAAGTTATCTCAAAAATATTTATTCTACAAATATAATTCAAAAACTTTAGCAATATCTTAACTACTAATGGTATATATAGCGGAGACGAAACGAAGTGGTTGGATAAAAATGTTGCTTAAGTGAACTAGAATCAGAACAGCAATGAACTCATTTCATATATACTATTTTTTGATTTCTGCAAAAATTATTCATCATTTTAAGATGTGCCATTTTGCAACAAAAAGAAAAAATGTTTGGAAAGAACCTTCAACAAACAATTTGTGAATATCTTAAGACAAATTATTCTTTGTAAAATTTCGAAAAATAAGACCGCAAGCGAATACCTAGACGTACCCAAAATTTTCAGCTGAAATGTTCTCCAACATATTTGCATCCTATAATTCCATTTACTAATGAAGAATATATTTTCAGGCTAAATACTTTCAATGGATGCCAGATTTCGTGAAGCTTTTGGGGACGACCCAATGTTATTTCCAGATCAATCATATTTTAAATTAACTTTCGAAACTTTGAATACCTCTCTATTTCTTGAATAGAATTTCCTCCATGAATTGTCCTACTCCAATTTCATATCATATATGGTGTTGTACCGACTTCAAAAGAAATTCCAAAAATTTTGACAAAGATTTCAATATCATAAATAGCTTTATATTATTTCGGATTTCTCTTATGGATTATCACAAAAGGCATCATTATCTCTTCATTCCTCCGTATCAAATTATAAAAAAAATTCACCCATCTTTGCATCTATATAAATCTGCGTATGATTATTTTGAAATATTATATGGACTGAAACATTAACCACTGCTCGCTTTTGACCCATCAGTGAATGAGTTTATAAACTAAAAAATATTGATATTTCTCCTATCTCTTCTCGACATCTGGCGTGAAATAGCAAATAAAGATCAATGCATCGCTGATTTAATGCGACAAAATCAATTCCAATGCTCTCATCTTTTTCCAGTTACGAATTCAGCGACGGATAAAATCTCCAGTGCCGGTTTATTCTTTAATGTTTTTATTTATTTTTTTTCTTTTTTGAAGATTATACCATGGCTGGAATTACATATACGCTGTTGAAAATCAGATGTAAGTTCTGTTTATCAAAGAGTTGAACCGAAATCAAACGAGTCATAAACAAATGCAAGACTTTGTAAATAATTTAAATTTGTAATGTTCACAATTTACATATTGACATCAAGTTTGAGATTGTTCAGACGAAAATTTCTTTTTGGACCAACTGGTAACTACTGAGTTTCCACACACGTTACCGCGAAAATCACGTACTAGCAATATAAAGATATCGGTTCATGCAGAACTTAGGGCCACCAGATACAGTAATTACTAAATAACTCTTACTTTTTCTCTCAAACGAATATTCAGTGAGTATTACTATTTTTGAACTTGAAAAGATATATAATTTAGTATTTCTGCTAATAGCGATGCCAACGTAGCGTTTGATAAAGTGGATGCGTCCGAAATATTGGGCTTCATTTCAGTAAGTATTCCTCCATTCATGATGATGGATAGAATACTAAACAGAAAAGCCATCAATGAGAAAAATTAGAATCCATTCAATTAGTGAGTTTTGCATAATGATCAACTCCTATCCGGCCTTTACCTCCCGATATATGATCAAGCGCGAATGTTTATGAACATCCTCTTTTATGATATCGAACGAAACTATTCTTTAATCCCTATTACCAACACCAGTTTTATATTTTTGCTTCTTTAAGGTCATAAGAATTTCATTTCACCATTTCCCAGAACTCCGTTCTTCATTCCTGGATCCTTTTCTTCATTCATCCAGAGTAACTAATAAACGAGAAGTTTGGTTGACTGATTTTCTCTCTTTTTTTCAAGGTCAAAAGAATCTATTGTGATGCTGCTGGAGCTTTTTGCTTGAAAAGCTTTTGCAACGGAACAACACAATTCAATTCGATCACCTAAAAAATGGCACAGAAAAAGGAGTAAAAAAAATTCAAGTCACTGCAGCAAAACGAATGTGAAGACAGCAAGGAAAAAAGAAACGAGAAAAAAATGCAAAATAGACGGTTGTGGAGAGCAGTTTCTCCCTCTTTACCATTACGCATCTGTCATTTTTCCCGCAGGGACCCCTCTCGGGGATGCGAATTATCAAATATTGAAAAAAATCACAGCCTAACTAATAGGTGAATTGGTCAAAAATATTCGGTTGCTGATGTAATAACCTATTCCAGGCAACAAATGATGTACTACTCTTAATCCATTTCATACTGAATATCTAAACAATCTTAGTGATCCCGAATATTCTTAGCAACTTCGGTATGTAAGAAACTACAACAAAGACTGAATATGTGCCTGTTAGATTCTGAGTTTTCAAAAGCAATACTTTTAACAACTTTAGTATCTAAAAAATAACAGAAATTTGAATTTGACCAATTTGCGGGAGAATTTAAGTATTTGTCCTATTTTTTACATGCAATATCCTACAAAAGGAATGGATGAAGAAATAATAATATATCGAATGATATCATTCAAGATTTATTCTTTTTGACAAAAAATTGTGGCATAAGTTTATCTTCTGCAAGACCAAAAGCAACCATTGGATAAAACCAATGAGTTTAAACTGCCGACACAAAAAATAAGTGCGATTATAGAAATAATCAAATGCTAATTATAAGAGGACATAATTTTTATTGCATCAACATACGGCGCTTTTGAATTTGCTAAATCATTGCCATTGATTAAGTGTTTACTTTCTTAAACTGAAGTTCTACGCTACGCTGTGCTTAAAATACTTTAGCACTCCTAACTTGAGAGGTTGAGAATCTAGATAAAATTAATAAAGACATAGGCACACATAGTAGAGAAATTAAACATAAGACGTCAACTATTTAACACCACCAATCGTTTTAACCTTGCACAGGTTGAAGACAATTAAACGTCCCCAATATTGTAAGAAGAGAGCTAACGAAGTTTGTTGTCTTTTTTTTTTTTTTTTATTTCTGTGGCTGAAAAAATCAATAATCTGATAGAAGCAGCTCGGCTTTCTCCTTCATATTTTGGTGATGAACCTTGGAGATATGTAATAGGTTGCATGGGAAAAATTACTGGTTGCCTTAATGAATCCAATCAAAAATAGGCGAAAAATGCGCAAATAGTAATTATATCATTAAGTGCTAAAAATTTCCGAGAGTTTGCTAAATTACTGAAAATTTAAATTATTTTTATAATTTCAAAATAAAGTTGAAAATTTTAAGTCTTTCAAATTTTAAGTTAAAGCGAACTTAGAATTGACTCTCATTACATCAGTTGTGCATCGTCTAAATAAATGAGTTGTTGAAATTAAAGTAAAAACTTTGTTCAATGAGAGGAAATTAACTCTGACAATTCAGTCTAGATGTCCTGGCCTAAATAAGCATGAAATAATTATAATTCTCATTCGTTTGTGGAACAAAATAAGCATGAGTATAACAAAAAGCTCTTGAAAATCATTTTAATAAAGACAGAAACATCCTTCAGAAAAAGAAAATATTGCACTGATTTATCGTAAAGACAAGACGAACCACATTAAAAACTTCCTATCATTACTGAAAACTATCTATTTTCGATATTAACAAGAAGTTGTTCATTTCTCAAGAACAATCTTCCTTCTACAGTATTGTCGGGAAAAACTGGTAAGTTTTGAAACATTAACCACGAACGATATTTTAAAAAGTTAATCGAATAACATAAGATGAAAAAGAAAAAAAAAAAAGTAGAGCAAGAATGGAGCTTTTAAATAAAGACAAAACTGAGGTTTTAAAAATTCTTTCACAATAAGAAAAATCAAAAAAAAAAAAAAAAAAGAAACTACTAAGCCTATTCAAATAACAGTGAGGTAAAAACATGTTACAAAAATTTTAAATTTTCGGATAAATATCGTTTCTTAGTTAAAATCTTGAAATTAATTACAAAATTTAAGTATAAATAATTTGCGGAAATAATCACTTACATCATCCGTAGAATGCTCTAGAGCATTCGCTAATATTATTGGGAATACTCTATGGACTCTTTTCAATAGGTAATCTATTGCCATAAATTCAGCATATAATGATGGTATTTGTTCCACTAACATACCACATAATTTATTATCTGTAATTCAAAGAGGACAATCAATTCAACGAAAGATCCAATTGTAATTAAATTTAAAAAATTCTTCATTTATATGAAAACAGAAGAAAAATCTATTTTTGCTTATCATTCCATTTTAAATGTAATTTAATTTTGAAACAAGGATCAATCTTCCCATTCCAACTATCTCATATCCCTAATAGCAGCTAGGAATAATTCCGAAGTTCTGATTTCAAATGAATTTTCTAATCACCTAACAAATAAGTCCCTATTTATCCCTTTCTTAATTTAGGTAGCGTTATCTATTATAAAGTGAGGACAACGTCAACATTACAAGTTTGAATTAAACTTTGATGAATGGGATAAATTGATTATCTCAGTAACAAATCGATCAAATAAATGCAATGTTGTAATTGGAGTCAATAGAGTTGTACTCCGATATCTTGCGCTTAAGAGTCAGTTTAATAAACTATATTAGTTTGCAGAATACCAAACTCGAATAGTAGCGTTTTCTCTTAATAGTATTTAATCATATGGAAATTCATATCTATGAAAACTATTGCTAGAATATTTCCAAAAAATCCATTTTAAGAGAACAATGCAAAAATTTCGGCTAATTTTTTCATTAATAAAAAAATACCTGTTTCTTTAGCAAACACATTTTCAATTAAACTAAAGATAACTTCAATCTGTCGTTGTTCTTTTTCAATGTTTAACATCCGTAATAATCTCGATAGATCACGGATTGCAATTTCCCTGGAAAGTAGTTTTTATTTTGATCAGAATTACTCGAATTCATATAATACAATAAATCCACTAAGTTGGAAATCCTTAGAATGAGTCTCAAGTCAAAAATTACACCCAAGACTATGAAGCCAAAACTCATCGGTATTCATGAGAAAGAGCCCTGAAAAATTGTCTTTCCAACCTTCACAAAACAAACTGTTATTATATTTTGTTTCCTTCACAAAATAAACTAATAAGTTTACAGAAATATCATTAGCATTACAAAATAGCATAGGCTTGATATATTACATCAAGCTTACGTGATAAGATCGTTCTAAGTTGAACGAATAGTGCAACACTGATATCTATGAAATCCAAAGAATGATGGTTTTATTGAAATTTTTAACTGCAATATTCTTGCCCGTCCACTAAAACAGGAATCTTAACATTCAGTTAAAAGCTTCTTTATTATTTTCAAAAATGAGAAAAACTCACCTGTCAGATGGATTTTCACTGCGTGCATATAACAAAAAGTTGTCGTAGTGAAGTACTTCAGTAGTTTCTACTTCCATTTCTAGAAATATTGAAATAAAAAGTTCGGTTTAACTAAAAACTACATTAAACCATTCATTAGTCATGAAACACAGGGGAAAAGTCTGAGAAGAACGGACATTAGACTTCCAATTGTCTAAATAATGAGAACAGAACTTTCAAAAAATCTCATCCTTATATACATAA
The DNA here is from genome assembly GCA_000499405.2 of Onchocerca volvulus. NCBI lineage: Eukaryota > Metazoa > Nematoda > Chromadorea > Rhabditida > Onchocercidae > Onchocerca > Onchocerca volvulus. The sequence goes on along the minus strand of HG738137.1, from coordinate 9,895,849 downwards.
CTAACCTTCATTGAATTCACTTTCGTTAAATTCAATAACCATTTCGGGAAAATTAATAACTGCAAATAAATAAATAAAACATTTTCCTCATCAGATTATATTTATATCAGTGACTTAAATTATATAAATTTTGTCACAACGGAGAATATAATCCTCAACAAAGTTAAGTGCGGAATGAAATTTAATTTTATGTAGCGAATATTATAGCGATTTAATTAGAAGTAGTTTTTCGCGGGAATTTTCAATTTGAATACTTTACCACTAGATTTTTGAGCAAAAAGGTATAAATTTTTATTCTACTAAACGCTAAAAAGAAAGCTACGAATCCGAGAGACACCGATATAAGATGAATGTTTTTTTTTAGAAGGCTCAAACTTCCTTGGCTAATTTAAAAACCTACATAAAAGTTATAAGCTATGTTTATAACAACACAATATTTTATGAGAAATAAAGCATAACAGTATAATATTGTTGCTTCATGGTTTACCTGAAGAAGAGAAGTCATTAAAATTAGTTGTTGTCATTGTTATTTTGTTATTTGAAACTGTTTTTAAAACTTTATTATTTTCCATACAATGATAAACCAACTCTAAAAAGAAATATTTCTTGAAACATTTCAGCCTAATCAATTAAAAACATCCATCGATCCATTCCCGTAAGATATTTCACCGCAATGAATGGACTTCAATTCAAATGTGAGCTAAGCATATGTCCTCCCAGAAATTTGAACCAAGTCGAGGATCATCTAGAAAGATCAGATCCAACCTAGAGACCCTCATAGTTGGATGGAAGACCTGCTATATCGAATGATTCCTCACCTGACCCCAGCCCCAGCCGCCTGCTACCCCGAATCGCACCCCGCACTCCCTCAACCTACCCGCGCAGCGCAATTCCAAAGAATTCGACATAAAAAAATGCCACAAAATTCGTCCGTACGGAATGTCACATTCGACAGATCGAACGAAAATGGCATTCGGTTAGAGTAGCCTGGGCATTGTTCTCATCGTAAAAGTATCGTTTCGTCGAAATGCCGTAAAATCCTGTATTTTGGTATTTATGGAATCTTTTGTGTACCGAGAAGTTTTGATTTCCGATATCTTTTTTTGTTGAATTGGATAATATCTCAAGATCTGACCACTCAAAAATCACAAAGGTGAGCCATCAAGAAGATCTGATTGTCAGTGCGATATTCGGTCGATATGATGAAGTTTGTCTGATCCACGATCAGTCATCTTACCTCGTTTCACCCAGAACTATCTCTTTGGATGCCGATCATTTTTATCCTTGTATTACTTATAATTTCGACATACATTTTGACAAAATATGATTATCACTTCACCTGTACAATTGACTCAATATTCTTTTGCCATCAATGTAATATTCACTTCAACTTACATGAAAATTAAATATTTTGGCGATTAAACTAGAAATCTTTCATTACTGGCACATATTACTCACAATATCACAATAATATTAGAATTAAAATTCCCAAGTTAATCGTTTACATGTCGAATAATATTGATTGAGAAAGTCATTATTTCTAGATAATTTTTAATTTTGTGAGAGTTAATTAATTCTTATAATCGTCAATATTTCACATACGCTTATTTCACTCAGAGATACCAGTAGTATTTCCCATGCTTTCATAAGTAAAAAGTCACAAACGAAGTGTAAAATAAATAAAGAAATAATAAGGAAGCGTAGATTGCTAATGATACTTAACATCTGAAGCTTTCCTCTTCTCAAGCAATATGTTTGACACCAAAATGTGATCAAATTTGGCTAATATTTATTTTTAAAATATCAGCTTGATGAATGAATGTATATTCTTCGCACGCTTATTTTAACTTCAACTGAACATTATTATACATATACTTTTCTTTCTTTTTTAAATTTACGAATTCGAAGTCCGTTTTCGATGCATTTTTTACTCTTCTGTTCATTTACTTCTCTTCCTAACCTCTACAATCATTTTCCAACTATCTTTTTTATATACACTCTCATTTATTCGAATTCTTTTAAGTATTTGTTTACTTTTGTCATATCACTTTCTTCTTTGAACATTCTGAAGCTTCTATGAAGCAGTCATTTGCAACTTGTTACTTCGCATAATTCCATTATTTCAAAAGCTGGAACGAAGTGATGGCCGACTTCAATGACATCAAATCATCGATAGTTCGTTTCCAAAATAGCGATCGATGAGTGATCGATCTTAGGTTCAATTCTATCATTCTGTAAAGTTGTCATGTTGCTTCCGCGAAAATTAATTAACCAAATGGATACTGTTTCATCCATGTTTTCATGATGAATGATATTGCTTGAAAAATTAAAATAAATCTCAAATCAAGAAATAAGATGTAATTTTGCCAGTTTCTAGTTTCTGTTTATATTTGTTATCAACAGACAGCAAGTTAATCACAATATTTCAGACTATCAATTTATCGTTCACTTCATTGACTTTCTTGCATTTTGAAACAGTTCCAATATGTCACCTTAATAGCGACAGTAGCGATTGTAATATTTTCATTAATCATCATTTTGAAAGAGGAAAATTAAATAACCTTAAAAATCCAGCCTTTTTTTCTCATATCTTTCATTAATCTTACGAGTAGTGTATAAGCAAAGATTATTCAGTTTGCATATTTTGTACAATATTCGATAATTTACAAAAATCAAAGATTTTTACATTCTAAGGGATATTTTTCCTATACAAAATTTTTAATATTTATCAGATGTTCTCGAAATTTTATTAAATTATCAAATTTTTTGAGCAATATTTCCAACGGATTTCTTGCTGATAAAAAAAAAAAAAAAAATGCATAAATGGTATGCATAAATTTAAAAAACAGAAGTGATCGGAATCTCGTCTGTTTTGTCAAAATAGCACAGATTAATGTTATGATTGTCAGTTAAAGAAATTATCATTCAGTAACGAAATCAATCAATTTACTCATCAAAAGTTTCTTAATCAAGATTGATTTTTCAAAATTCAGATATTGCATGCATGAGTCAGTATTGGCAAAATGTTTTGTTACAGTGTGATAAGTTACTTCATTTATCAATTGATCATCAAAGAAATGTAAAGAGTGAATGGAATGCTGGAGATATAGCATGAAAAAAAAAAACATGGAGAGAAATTGCAAAATCCTGAATAAACTTATTATTAAGCACAAAACTTTTACAATCCAATTACAAAACATTTATTTTAGCCATTGCTGATGGATGAATTATTGGTAGTGCGCTTGTAAAAGCATATTTACAATATATAATTATGATTTATTTGCAAAATCTATGATTGCATGACTAGACCACGCTGAAGTAGGTGACACGATGAGACACTAAAATTGTTGCATTGGCAGTAACATAACTAATACATTAATCATTTTAGTCAGCGAAACTTCACTGTAAAACAAATGATTTTTTACGAGTCAAAGCAAAAACGCATGAATCGTTTGTAATGTATGAAAAAATTAAGTATATAATGCTTAGAATTAGTAATTAATTTCGGAAAAGATGAAAAAAAATGAGTATCAATTTGATGGATTACTTTTGACGATAAAAATTGCAAGAAATTTATTTAAAAAAAGTATCGCTTCCAAATGAAATCTCCTAAATATGATATCTAATATGTTCCATAAGATATACTTGAAAAGAAAGATTTGACAATGTTTATTGTAAGAAATATTGCCCATGTTTATGAACTCTGATCATTATTTCATTTACCTAGATAAAAATTAATTTCAGCGCTTTGCTATGCATGCATGAAATATACTTTCATCTTTAGAACTATATATGGTATTGATTTTACGTGTGCAGAACTTGATCATCACGTACGTGTGAAGATGCTTGTAGTTGCTCAAAAGAGCGCATTTTCTATCCCTTTAATTTTAACCGTTTTAATTAGGGAAATATTTTCTACTATATATATTCTTTGTCGTTTATTGATGACAACTATACGCTGAGCAATTTAGCTGCTACATTTCGGAATAAAATATTTGTTTGAGTTTATTTATATCATGTATAAACATTTCCATTTATACTAATTAATTCAGTCATGTGTGCTCATTTCTATTAAATCAATCTTAAATTTTTTTTTTGAGTAAAAATTTTACTTTCTAAACTTTTATGCTTGACACGTAATGGCGAATTATCAAGCATTTTTTCGATTATATCATGAATTTTTTACCAATCAATTGTCATTTATATGAGATTTCATATGATAAGAATTAATTTAAAAAAATTATGATTATCATTTTTCCGCGCGCAATTAGAAGATTAAAATTTTTCAAATAATGCGTTAAATCCGATTAATCGTCAACATTGAACAAGGAATAATATTATAAGATGGTGGGGATGACATGTCAGCATATTATTTGCATATCCATCCAAAAGAAAATCAATCGGACATGTTGTGTCATATTGTGTCAACAAAAATCAGTCGGACATGTTGTGTCAACATGTTCATGTCCAAAAGCCTGAGTTGCTCTCAAGTTTTGAATCTAAAAACCTAAGTTTTTCGAGAAAAAAATAGAAAAAAAAAAATTAGAGTTTACAACAAGCTAAGTTTTTCTATCAAATAAGCGACCGTACATCTTGCTCAGGTAATGTCATTATTCATGCTGAAATACTTCATATTATTTTTGATCGTTGATTTCGTTTTAGTTGCAATATTTTAATTAATTTCATTAAGACAATAAAAATTGAACATACAATTTCAACGCTAATATTTGCACAATTCCTCAACTGATTTTTCCTTTTATCTCTTACAATTCAATTTTGAGTTCACATCTAATTTTAAAAGTTTACTATTCGATTTTAAATCTTCCTGTTGCCTTAAATTGAATTCAAAACTTCAACTTCTTTTGTTAAGTTGTAAAAGTAGGTAACGAGAATATAATTGTATATTTGCTGATGCATAAATGCTTTTTTTTTTCTTTGCTATTTTTCCAAATTAAAAAACCGCCTCTTTTTGTTTCCAACATGATTGATTTGTGCTCCGAAAGGAACTTTTTTAACTTTTTCAAGTTTTTAACTTTATCAACTTTTTTACTTTATTCATTGTGAAGTGGTTCATTTTTTTTTTTTTTTTTCTTCTGTCTAAATATCTTCTATGAAATAAAATGCAAATAATTTTTTGCTAATTTGCTTTTCTAAAACAATAATTATTGAGTTAAGCTAATTCTAAGAGGGTTTTTAAGTGTTTTATTATAATTGTTTATTTGTCTATTAAATTATTTGTTTTTCTTTCTTATTTGATTACTTAATTCAGATTATTTCCCATCTCTTATTTCTTAGATTGTAATTTTGAGCTATTCTCCTAGCTTCATCCTAACCTATGTTTATGGTTAGAATTTTTTTTTTTTTTGACCTTTAGAAGCATTATCGTTTCGACATATACACTGAATGACATGCAAAAAAAAAAAAAAAAGATTTCAGTGTTCTTAAATATGAATTAATGTAAATCATTTTTTAATATGAATTAGTGAATTAATATTTTTTAATATTAATAAATGATTTATAAAGTGTCACTTACTGTTAAGCATCGTTTAAATTAAGTATAATCTCAATTTAACATGAAAGTAACTATTAGATTTTTTCAGAGAATATGAAATTTTTAATTGCAAATACTGCTTGATAATTATATCTCTATTTTATAATGTAGTATTATTGCTTTTACTTAGCACTTGTTATTTGGATAATTGTATTTTCCGTGTAATAATTCATTTATAATATTTTATGCGAATCAATTCGACTCATTTCTCTCTTCGAAAGAATTAATTTATGATTTATTATTCATATCAGCAGTCCATTATTACTTTGATTTGTCAATTTACATTTAAAAGTTAAGTTATAAAATTATTTCGTTTTCCATTTTATCATTGTAAATTGAGAATTTCTTAAGATTCTTACAAAATATTATGAAATTATAAAAAATTTATTTTCTCGAGGATTCTCAAAATCTGAAAAAAATATCTTCAATGTGAATCGGATTATTTCACCGAATATACGATATTATTTGATGATAATTGTCAATTTTTTATAGATATACAGATAACATCACACAATTTCAAAATTTTATTGGGAAGAAATATTGTTCATTTTCGACGAGAAAATCGATGAATTTCTTTCTTTTTCATTTTTTCTTCTCTTTTTTTCACCAAAAAAATAAGCGAAAAAAATCTTTTAAAAACATATTGGTTGCAACATCCGGTTGCTACAGTCTTTAAAATGTGATATATATTTAAAATGAAAAAGAAGAAAAAAAGTTGCTGAACAACAACAGCAACAGGTAGCAATAGCAGAAGATCTTAAATTTACGATTGCATCCTTCTCCTGTTACCGATCTTGTTAAAACTCAATTTTCTTTTTCATATCATTATAAATTTTTCATTTCTTGCAATTTCCTCTTTGATTATTTTATGTTTGAATTACCTAATTATTGATTAAATTTTAATAAGTGAACTTGATGATCGAAATTATGATTTATTCTCGGAAAGCAAGGTAATAAAGGATTTTATCTGTTGTGCAATAGTGCGATTTATAGAAAAAAGGAAAGAAGTAATTATCAATGTCGCTTAAAAACTTGGTTAGAATAGAATAGAAAAAAAGTCAAATATCTATTTTATATTTAATTTCTGATCAAAATTAATAAAAAAAAAAAGAAGACAATGAATATTATTGTCTTTTTTTTAAAATTATTATTATAAAAAAACTTAAAAGTATAATGAAAATGAAGTTTTTAACAACAAAAATAAAAAATAAAACTATTTCATTTACAATATTACTGTAAATGATTTTTTAAGTTAATATTAAGCGGATAAGATAGAAAAGTATTTTAATTTAAATATCCATCTTCATTTCTTCTTGAAATATTTTCCTCAGTAGAAACGATTCATGAAAGAATTTCAGAATGATATCATTTTTCAATGTGAATTGAATTTAAAAAATTTTTAATAAAAATTTTTTTTCCATATTAGGATAGATACAAATGGGTGAAATTATAAACGGGATAGTATTTGAAATTGAAGATGAATTTTTTAGCCACAAACTATCATCCATTATCTTGCATATAATATTGATTATTTCCTGATAAATTCAAAATATATGCCTATAAATGTTTCTGAAAAAAAAAAAAAAAGAAAAAAAAGTTGACATTGTGGTATTTCGTTTCATTAAGCGAAAAAATAAAAGATGAAGTGAAATATTCCGACATTACCAAAATGATTAATTAATATATCAAGTTTTTTTTTTTTTTTTTTCAGTTATTTTAAAGAGCGAACAAGCATATGCTCAAATCAATCTTTTTGCGAAGTTTTTATTCACGAATGAAGAATTTTTTATGAAATTTTTAAACACAAACTGAAAATATATCAATACTTTACACAAGTGATAATAAATAGTTATAGCTGTTAATTGAATTTACTGAAATTGTTATAATCATTAGTTAGCTGTCAAATGGAAATTATATGTGTATGTTATGAATTGTAAATAACTTTTTTATAAGCTATTATCTATCGTGTGAAATGAGAGATGTATAAGTTGTTTGCATATTTTTTCAGTTTATAATTTTTTCATTATTTAAATTTTTAATTTTTTCCACATCTAATTAACATTTAGTACTTTCGATTGCTTGATTTTTGAAAAATATTATGTTTCCTACCCCAGTTATTATAATATTTTGAACATAATTTTATCGAAAAAAGTTTGGAAAATTAAATAATGCTAAATTTTTGATTCACATTTTTATAGATTAGAAGTTGGATTTTTGGATTAAGTTAGAATCATCGTGGAATTTATTAAATGGAATAGTATCACGGATGAATCTACGTTGCATGCATTCAAGACGTACGCTCACGTGACCGAAATCGTATGATAGAAAGGTGTCCGTGATATTATAAGTTCATCTAAAAATTTAAAAGTAATTTTAGAAGATTTTTCAAGTATTTAAAATCTTTTTCAAAACAATAATATTTGGATTTCAGCTTTTCAGTACGATGACATCATCAGCAAATATGGAGAAAAATGGCGGAATGATACTTTTGGCTGGTAATTCACATCCTAACTTAGCAAAATTGATTTCTGAACATTTGCAAGTACCCTTGACGGATGTTTTATGCTACAACAAACCATGTAGGTAAGTTTTTCATTTTAAAACTTAACTTCAAGATTTCTAAATTCATTAATTTAAATGCTATTTGGTTTGCTTTCGACTTTTTTTTACAATTTGTAATATTTAAAAATTAAACTTTAACTTTTAACTGAAGCTTTACCATGAGCTGTTTACAATTATATCTTATTTTTAAAAGAATTCATCAATCTACCTAAGCTTGAAATTTCGATTGATAACAAGATAATGTGAATTAAAAAGCAATATTTTTTAAAAAGTCGAAATATTTGGGATGAAAAATTTCGTTCATTTATAAATTCTTTAGGGAAACAGAGGTAGAAATTCGACAAAGTGTGCGCGCGAAGCATGTCTTCGTTCTGCAGACGTCTTCGAAAGGTTCATCAATCTCTGTTTAAGTTTGAAATTTCAATTGAAACACGAAGAAATGGCATAAATTCTGCTTCAATTTCACAACAGTTTTACTATTTTATTGCTGAACATTTCAAGTTCAAAAGAATATTTGGAATATTGAAATTCCCTTATTCATCATTTGCATAGAGAATGAATAAAAAGCATGAATAAATAAAAGCATATTGTGAATAAAATAAATAAATAAATAAATAAATAAATAAATAAATAAATAAATAAAATAAAATAAGATAAAATAAATAAATAAATGAATAAAAAGCATACTGTTCGCTGAAATTCGTTCACAATTTCAATAATTAATTTGTCAGATGTGAATAACGATATCTGGGAAGCAATAATACTTATTTATACCTGTCGTACTTCCGATGCAAAATCCATCACAGCTGTTATGCCTTTTCTACCCTATTCTATGCAATGTTGCGTAAGAAGAAGGTTAATTTTTATACAATTTTTTCTTTTTTTCATATTTCTCGAATAGTTTTGCATCATTTGAAATACCATTAATTACTACTCTCAAAAATGCAATTCATAATTGATTGCTTAATTTATTAACAAAACATATAAGAAAGGGATTAAGCGTAGATGATTATTAATTAAGACAAATTTTTCAGATCCTTAAATACATAATTTTCAAAGTTGTTCTTTCGAATTTCTATTTACATCAGCTTGCAAAAATTTACTTAGCAACATTGATTCTGAATAATTAATTTTTCCAAAATTAAAAAAATTTTTTTTCTTGAGTTTTATTCCATATTTCTATTTTCAGGTCAGCTCTACCAATGAAATTAGTAGCGGATATGATCTGCAAAGCTGGTGCGACTCATGTCATATCTCTTGATTTATACAGGTGGAGATACTTGCTTAATTAAGAAGAAATCTAGGCTACTCAAATGTTGAAATTTCAAGCCTATACAATTGTCATTTCATTTTAGGAAAGAAATTCAAGGTTTTTTCGGAGTTCCGGTAGAAAATTTGCGTGCTTCATCATTCCTGCTGCATTATATTTGTTGCAATATTCCGGATTATAGAAATGCTGTAATTGTTGCAAAAAATCCAAAAATTATGCACAAAGCAACAAGTTTTGCAGAAAAACTCAGGTATTACCACATTTTTCTGTCTAATTATTCGAATTACATAGTTTTTTTCTTAAAACATAATTACATCCGAGAAATAATTTGTAGATTAAGTATAGCTGTAATACATGGTGAAGTTAAAGATGATGATATGTCAGAAGACAATGAATCGTTTTCGTCATTTTTTGACAAAGAAGGTTTCAATTTTTTTTTTTTTTTTCTGCTTTTAGAATTTATTAAAACGGAGAGGATAATGTAAGCTGCTTTCCAAGATTTAATAGAGAAAGATGGATGTCTTAGATATCATATGATAAGATTAAAATATGGCTCATGAAATTACTTAGAGAAGTGATATGATAAATTTTCTTTAAAAATAATTTCTTCATTTCTAGAATTTGCAAAATGGTTTAAAATATAAATAACTTATGAGGATAATTTTAGTTTTCGATATAGATTAGATTGCACGCATATCGATGGGGTGACCGAGAAAAGATGTCCTTCATAAAATTATTCTACTTCAACAATTCATCATCAGTCACGGATAGAAGTGTTGAAATAAAACTCTTAAAAATGATTATTTCAGAAATACGAAATGATGCTAGCATTGCCCAAACCTATGATATATTCCAACTAAAAAATGTTAAAATGAAACCACCATTGACAGTTATTGGTGATGTTGGAGGAAAAATAGCCATAATTGTTGACAATGTTATCAATGAGGCACAAAGTTTCATTGCTGCAGCACAAGTAACATTAGCAATTCTTGAGACTTTTTGATTAAATTACTTATTAATTAAGCTAATTAATAAATTATGCGTCGGTCAATATGCATTTGTTTCAGACATTTTTGCAACAAATTCTTCCACTTTTTACTAAAAAATAATTTTTGGACGTGATATTTGGAAGAAGATAATAACATTTCCTAACTGATGATATACTTTTTCAAATTTTCAAATTTTAGTTGCTAAAACAGCGAGGAGCTTATAAAATCTATGTTATTGTTACACATGGACTTCTCAACGCAGATGCCCCAGCATTGCTAGAGGATAGTGTGATCGATAAAGTTCGTCATTTTCATACTGCAAAATCGTGCACTGATTAATTAGTTTCAGATCAATTAATTTATTCCAGTTCATATGAAGGATTCATTTAGGAAGAAAAGACTATCAACTGGGAGACTACTAGAATTATGAAATTGATAATTTTTGTTTTTTTTAAAAGAAAAAACAAATTTCTTGGAATTTTAATCATATGATTTAAAGCTAGAATGTAAAGAAGATTTTTAGAGGGAGAGAGAGAAAAAAAAAATGGATAGAAAAATTTTATTTTTATTAAAATTTTAGGATAAAATTCGAATTCAAATATATGATAAATCATCAACATTTCTTTTGTAATGGAAAATTTGCAGGTAATTATGACCAATACAATACCGCATGAAATGCATAAATTACGCTGCCATAAAATTGAGACGATCGATATTTCGCTACTTATAAGTGATGCAATCAGGCGAATTTATAATGAAGAAAGTATGGCACAACTTTATTAAAATAGCAATTTCAGTGATTAAATATAACTATTCATAGCTTGTTTTATCTGTGATAATATATCGTTTGCTTTGATTTGGACAGTCTTTTCCCTTAAGATACAAATTATATATTCTAAAATACTTAATGTATAAATCTTATAAATCGAGCTTGTCTTGCTAAAGTATTACGAATAAAGATTTTTTATTGAAGATAATTTTAGCGCCAAAATAACTTTAAGTTTTACCATTTCACCGTTACAATTTATTTACTAAAACATTTTCAATATTTCCAATTGGAAGAGTAAAAAAGATATACAATTACTTGCCATGATATACTGATAACTGGCTTAATATCTGCAAAACGCCTGATGAAAAATATCGAAATGCTGTACCTTTATAAATGGAAATAGATATTCCTCGATATCATAATAAAAATCTATTAGAATTATTAAAATTTCGCATTCACTAACAAAAAGTAAATCGATAAAATGTTGATATGTACTTTAGATGAAAGCATATTTGAAATGAAACATTATAGCTCCATCAGTACAACATAACTTGTATAATTGGAACAATACATAAACTCATCCATTTAGTCCTCCTTTTACAAAATTTCGAAATCATCGAATTAAAAAAAAATGAGAAAAACTAGAAGACAGAGAAATGAATACATTTATTTAGCTTCTTAAAGTTCTTCCAAGTGGAATTTCAACACAATTCACATTTTTTTCTCGCGTTTTTCGGAAGATTAAATTTACTGAACTAAGATTATTTACTATTATTGAAGATGAGATGTTCCCTACCTACTATTTATTGATGCAGTCATGTATAGTGCACGATAAGAAGTAAAAGCTCATAAATCTCTTAAAAGTGTGGGACGAGCAGTTGCAAATGATCCTGTCAACGTAATTCGTGATGTAAAGATACTTATTTTACGAAATGATGACGATACTATTTCTCCACTGTCTAGTGGTCTGTCATGTTTATTGCTCTGCAGCCAGTTATTTTGCGATACTAAGTGAGTTGCTCTTGCAAGATGGGTGTAATTTCGTAATGTTTTTATTTGTAATAGTTTGGGTAATTTATCCTCGTCTACGGGTAACTTAGTCTTCTTTTGTTCTTTCCCACTGATTAGGTTGCAAAGCAATGAAATCTATGAATGATGTAGCATTTCATGTTTCTCATATTTGTTTATCTTTATCTACACTTTGTTTACCATATATGGCTTGTATATGATACATCTGTTATGTTGTTTATAAATTACCCGGTCAGACTCCCAAACTCACTTTTGGAAATCATTCCCACGAATAGGTCAGGACACGCGATCTGTTTATTTAGATATAGAAAAGCTCAACAATCTTTACGTTATAATTCGAGGCTGACTTCATAGATTATCATATGATAAGCGTGAGAGTCGCTATAGGATATATTATTGACATATTCATTTCTTACCAAGTTCGGTTATCCGAAATTTTGCCTCATACAATCTTCTGTATACCAGAATTTTTCTTCACGACCGTTGTAGGTTGCTTCAAAAAGCAGGTGAAGTAGTAGGTGTCAAATTGTCTACAGAGAACTTTCGAACGTAATTTTTAAATTTATTTCTCACTTCAAAAAAAAAGATGCGGAATTAATTTCAGATTTTGTTTCATATATGATAAAAAAAAGAATGGACAGAAAGGAAGTTCGACATAATGATATACAACCAGAGACGATCCGTATTAGAGAGCATCTATCAACGGAGTTACAACCAGATTCGTTGTCGCCATCCTCAACCGGGACCTTACTCGTTCATCCACCCAAATTGTTAACAGAAGTGCATCGCCAGGAGTGTAATGAATTATCTCGAGAAGAATGTCCATCAGCAACGTCTCTTCCCATGCATATATTACAGCAATACCGGGATGAGGAAAAAGTGCCGATGTTTCTCGTGAAAATGTGGAATATCCTGGAGGATCCGGAATTCCAAAATATAATATGCTGGGATAAGGTTTGATTTTTATGCTTGTATTAGCTTGCTTGAATTAGACTTGTTTAGTTTCATTCTTGAAATTATATTTAAATGAATTTAAATCATGATCTGAACTATATTGGAACTAAATTTAATATAGATCTGATGTAAATCTAATGCAGTTCCTTTATTTATTAATATTTTCCTCGAGACTTGTTCAAATAGTCGAATTTAATATTATTTTTAGAACCAAAAAAAAATCGCGTTTTTCCTGATTCAGTTTAAGAAACAGAAATTGGAGTCATAGAATTTTCTTATGATTAAACTAAGACTTCCAACAAGCAACATGATTTTTACCGATTAAATCGGATCGAGGTCTTTATAGGCTGCGGTTAAGTGAGTGACTTAAAAAAAATGCTAAAACTTATCAAGTTTTGTAATGAATACTTTTTTTAGAGTGGATACAGTTTCCATGTTCTGGATCCTCATCTGTTTTGCCGAGTAGTCTTGCCGCAGTTTTTCAAACATAACAATTTGAACAGTCTTATACGTCAGCTTAACATGTGTAAGCATTCATTGTTATATTTCATTCATTTTTGTCCATGGTTTTCAGTTGAAAGAACTTATGAGTTAGTAATCAGATAATCGATCGTCTTCAGAATAAGTACAGTTTGATTTGTAGCGGCAACCTGTGCAATTAAGTAAGTAAATATATACTTGAATAATGATATATGAGAAAAAATTTCCTCATACAAGTATTTCGACAGTATAAAGGTTATGCACTAATGAAATTGCTCAGTATGGTCGTTGAAAAAATGAAAATCTGCGCAGAAGTTTTAATACATTCTAGTATTGCATTGCGTAGAAATGCTTACAAACAAGATTGCATGTGGACTGTTTTAAAAACATCAGAGTTTTTAGATAATTTCTTTTAATTTGCTCTTTGGTCTTCCTTTATTACTTGGATACAGCACTGTCTTGGTTTACTCGGGGTTTTTTAATGTATATCTTTTCATGTTTTGGCAACCTCTATCTTGTAGCTTATATAATTATAAAATAACGATTTATCAGGTCATTGATTCTTGTTTTATTGTTGATAAGAAACCATGGTAAGAAAGCATGAACTATTTTCAGATGGCTTCCGGAAAATGACGCCAATCGAAAAATCGAGTTTGGCACGATCTGAAAGTGATCAGGATCATTTAGAATTTTCTCATCCGAATTTTATCCAACATCATCCCGAGTTATTGATTAATATCAAACGCAAAACTCCGGGTAATCGAAACAATGAAAATAATTCAGTGGCTATGCCTCCAAAAGAAATAAGTGTCCTTGTGGATGAAATACGACAATTACGTGAAAAACAACGAACGATGGAAAATAAAATGGCACATCTTGTAAAGTATGTTTTAAGCATAGGTGATGTGAATTTACCGTTATCCTTATTTTGAATACATTGTTCATAGTGAGTATCAAGATATAATAGAGATTCACTAATAAGGCAGCGTCGTGATTTTTTTGACTTCCCATCCTTAACGAATCCCAAATTTGGAACATGCTATAGTTTATTTTTTATTTTTGATTGTCGTTCACAGATATAGTGATACATATCCAACTAATGTTTTATTAATTCAAGCTTTTCTTGATTCTGGAAATTCAGTTGTTTATTTTTCATTTTTTATTTTTGAGACGATTATGAATCTGGTAAGAAATTTGAAAATTTGCATAATGAAGATAGATTCATCTTTCATTTTCAATAGTTTTCGCATTCAGTTTGGAAAGGAATTATACTAGATATTGAACGATTAAGCTTTTGTGCAAGACCTTTTTTCTTCTTGCACTATATTCACTTATTTACTTTTGAGAATGGGCATAAAAAATAGAATCAGTACTAACCACATATCGAAAATATGTTTTCTAGAGAGAATGAAGCAATGTGGCAACAAGTATCACATCTTCGAAATCAACATGTCAAGCAACAGCATGTTGTCAACAAATTAGTCCAATTTCTAGTAGCACTCGTACAACCCTCACAAAAACGTCTTGGAAAACGAAACTTGTTGGCAATCGATGAAGTATTTTTCATTCCTTCATCATCAAATCTGTATGGCAATTTAATGAGACTGATAAAGACTATAGTAATAATTCAGATTGCTTTCTCGATTCTGTCAAGAATCGTCAAGACAAGCACACATACTGATTCATTGTTTTGTATGCCTGCAAACAAAAGTGTAGCTGAATCATGTCACAACTTTTTGTAGTGTTGCAGTTTTGCTGATGTTAACAAAAGATAGCTTTCGACTCTAGGATTTTTAAATTGAGTTTTGGGAATTGTTTGAAGTAAAAAGTTTTGAAATAACAAAATGCAGATTTTTACAATTAAGATGAATTTATTGAGCATTTTTCGAGAAATCCTACTGAGATAATTGCAGATTGGTGCCAAACGTGCACGAATGGCTAGTACTTCTACACAACTTGGACAGCCAAATAATCTTGCTGAAATTATTGATCGATTGCATCGTGAAATCTCCGACAATACAAACGGTCAACTGAAGCAAAATTTAAATGTATTTAGTTCACACTCTAATCAGGGTCCGATTATTGCGGATGTTACTGATGAACCGGAAAATGGTGCTATTATGAGTTCCTCTACGCCGGCAGCAGTCGTTCCTGTATCAACTGCTGCACATTTACAACCTGTTTCTACTAATACATCTCAGGTTCCAACTAATTCTTCCATATCATTCAATCCGATTTCGTTGTCCCCCTCTCTGGAGAGACAGATATCCGAAGAGTTAACAGAATATTTGAGCGGACAGGAGCAGACTATTGACAATTGCCGTGATCTGCTTGGAAACTGCTGGGATACTATGTTCACTGACGAAGTGGAAGATGATGAAACAACTGAACGGCAACCTCTTATGCTGGAAAGTAGTGATCCGATGTTGGCATTAGGCGAAGTACCAACCACTCCTGATTTATTAACACCATTGGCAAGCCCTCCCCATAGTAATATTTAAAAAAATCAGTAGTTAGAAAGTTAGAATTCTACACTCTCGGAATTTCTTTATTCGATTATAATAATTGCTACAAAATGCAACTTGAAAAATTCAAAAAATCAATATTAATGGTGGTAGTATTTTTTACACAACAGTAATATTAGGCAACAAAAATTAATTTGAGGCAAAAATATTTCGAATAAAATTTTGGTTTCAATTTTCAATAAGATGTGCAAATTTCTGGACAAAAAAATAAGGTTTAACTGAAATTTATTTCTATCATTTCCATCTGCGGCAGTTTGAAAAAAACTTTATTACGAAAAATGTAAAAATTTAGTTCGAATTCTTGGCCTGATATGGTGGTACGATTTCCAATCGCTTCTTGGTTCGTGGTGGGATAGGATTACGATACAGTTGTTGGGGTTGGGGATCAAAATAAACGATATCACTAGGGCGGAAATTGGGTACCGGTGCTGGTATAGCAATAGGAGGAGGTGGTGGTGGTGGTGGTGGCACATTAGATGGTGGTGGTGGACCCTGATAAGCAGGTGGACGCCAGTCAGGTGGCGGAATTGGTATAGGACCTGTTGTTGGTGTTGGCTGAAGAGGTGGAGGTTGTGGTTGGGGCGGTGGTGGCTGTTGTACGTTCGACGTATAGTGTGTGGCCAAACGTTGGGTTGAATAACGTTTTCCACCAGTATGTCCACCACCACTTTTAGCATGTGCCGTTGATGGGTCACTGCCACTACTCCCTCGTCCTCTACTTCCATTCTGTCCATTGTCACGCAAATATTCTTCATTTCGATCACTTGATCGATAATTATCTGTACGATTTATAGCATCTGCAATTGCATTGTCTTTTTACTCTTAACTAAGTTTTGATTTTGTGAGAATTTTTTTATCAGAAAGCATATCTTTCAAAGTAAAATATTGTGAGCGTTTTGTTTCTTTTTAATATCATATTGAGATTCAAAGTTTCGAAACACGATCCATTTGTATTTGAATTGGGCTCATATTCCGAGCTTCTATTCCGATTTTTGTAAATACAATAAATTCATGCTATTCCATATTTGTTTTGCATAAATGATTAATTATTCTTCTTGGTTATATTGCCGTCCAGCCGAGTCACGCGTTCTTTCAGCTTCGGCAATATCCCATTCAACTGTCAGTAATTGTACAAGACATTTGACAGTGAATGCAAGTGGGCTGAGCGGCAATTTAACCTAAGTTTTTAGTTCCTCAGGAAGCTTGGAGTTTATTTTTTTTATTACCAGGTCTCATAATATATGGAACTCAGTAGTTTGCTTTGGCAGAATATGCATGTATTGCTGGAAATGTATCATATTTTTCTATGTTCGGTGAAATTCTTTTTCCTTAGAGTTCAGTTTGTTAAAAAGTTGTTTTGTTTTCTGCGTTCTTCTAATAACGTTTCTTTAGCTATTGTGTTAAAGAATTTTTCATGTTTCGAACGAAACGTGTAGTTGTTTGTGCTGGTATAAATTATGATTATTTTAATTGGTTAGTATTTTTATGACAGTTAAAATTAAGCAAATGAGGAAATTTGATGGGAGAAGGATGTTTAGGAAAAAACAAAAAATTTTTCCGAAAATTTCATCTTTCACTTTATAAGTGTAACAAATTTCGAATTTTTTTGCGCGATAGTAGATTTGAAGTTTTTTTTTCTGCATAATTTGAACGCTAGAATAAAGACAGAAGTGATGTATTCCTAGCTACTCCAAATGGTGTCACTTTGTCTGTAGACTGTATCTTAAATTTAAAAAAATATTACCTTTCTGGATATTCGTAGGTGAATTCTTGAAAACTCTGGTTCCACGTTGATTTCGCTGATGGTTTACACTAAAATGATGCTCACCCCTTCGACCACCTCGACTCGGCGGCCTTCTTACGCCATTATTCTGCATTAGTTTCCTATGATCATATCTGTAATCAGTAATATGTGTTACTAATAGACCTAAAATAATATTAAACATACGAAAAATTTCGAGAATATTCATTCAATCGAAATTACAGAAAACTGAGTTTGTCAATCTTCTGAAGCACTCATCTCCTGGCCATTACCGAGAGTAAAATTTTCCACGCAACTTTCTTTAAAAACTAACCAATATGTAAAGACTGTACATAAATATGTGGTTCTTAATTTAATTTGAACTTTGGGATATTACAATACTAAATATGAATATACTTACCTATCATCTGGTTGATGTTGTGGATGATGTGGCAATGCTCGATTTGAATGTCTACCTCGATTTCCATAATTGCTGGCACCTCTAGATGTACCTCGAGTTTGACTGGAATGTTGTGTCGAAGTATTCATGTTGCCACTGCCAGTATTTTTACCCTGGTTATATAGAATTTATTTCTTTGTGTTTAATTGAAATAAGACGAAACCGTCAAAAAGTTTTAAATTAAATTCTTTCGATTCCTCCCAAAAGTGTTACTCGAGAAGTATAAAAGTTCTCGAAATAATTTCTAAGTCCAATTGCACCCACTAAGCACATCCAAACTTACTTCATTACGTATATCATAACCATATCTGTTCAATAATTCTCGTTTAGTTTTCGGTCTTTGTGAACGTTCGTCGAAACGATCATGCTTCCACTTTCCATCTGCCCGAGAATGCGATGATGGTTCTAGCGTACGTTCCTCATCAATATTTCTTGAATCATGCATATAATAAGGTCCGGATTTCGGAATAAATGCCGGATTACCCTCAACTTCATCATCATCCGGTTCTGCTTCTTGTTCCTGATTTACCAAATATTTTTAGATGTATAGGAGAACGGAGTGAGATACACTGAGATAACAAAATTACCTATTATAGATAATTCATACATTAGTTAAATTATTGCTTCAATGAACTTTTAATACTTTAAGGCATTATAAACTCAAGCAAAAAAATAATATCTGTCAAAAAGACAATCCATACATAATCTACGACTATTGAGTAGTTTCTTCTCTTAATATGAACATTATATAATGAAAAATAAAGATTCTCCGATGTTTTATAAACCAACCTCTTCATCATATTCATATCCTTCTTCATCCTGAATTTCTTCCGTCTGTTCCTTTGCTTCTCCACTAATTTCAATAGTATCATCTCCTGAACCATCATCAATATGAGTCGACGATTTGGCATCCACAAAGTGATCCGTTTCATCGCTACTTGCTTCCTTATCATCCACAGAAACAGATTTCTTTTTTATTTTATAATTTCCTTCGGAGCCATTACTATCCTTCTCTGTACGTATTCCTCCGATTCCTTCATCTTTGAGATCCTTTTCTTTCTTTTCTCCATCAGATGGCATGAAAGAAGCATCGGATGTTTCTACAACGGTAGAAATAGCACTATTAATTTGATTTTCAGAAGGCGCCGGATTAGAAGAAGCTGGAACTACTTCAGGTTTTGAAATTTGGTCAGAGTTAATTTTGAGGTTGTTCTCATTTGAATTAGACATGTTAAAGTCCGCTTTATTTTGTTCAGAATTGCTGACAGAATCTTCGGTTTCAAAAGTTGACGTAGCAGCAGTAACTTCAGGCCTATTAACATTTGCATTATTTGTAATAACATCATCCTTTGCAACTGTATCACTGTTAGAAGACTGCACCAGTTGCGCTTTCTCTTCGGTTATTGCCGACGATGGCTTCTCCGTCGTGGGAACTGTCGCAGAGTTTGCAGAGAAATCTGAATGCAATTGTCCATTTTCTGGATCGTCCAGTTTTGTGCATGAAGGAGTTGGATTCTCAACAGTATCTTTCATTTGCTCTTTTATGTCAATAGCTGTGGTATCAGTAGTAGTAGTTGTTGTTGTTGTTGTTGCATTATCAGTAGTACTATCAGTAGTAGCAGTAGTAGTAGGAATAATGCTGGCTGCAGTTGTAGTGATGATAGGAGTACAGCTAGCCTCAGGTGTTTTTACTTCTACTTCAGAGACTGCCGACATTGCGACTATATTAAGGAGAAGGGACTAGTAGAGTAGAAGTAAGTAAAAGAGCCAAATACGCTGGGCCAATTATCTGATCTAGGCAATTGCCGATTCTTCTTCTTGATCTACCTCTGTTTATGCAATAAGCACCTTAGACAGAATCAATCCGACAATCCAGACTAGCACAATTTCGAACATTGCAGCACCATATCGAATTATAAATATTTCGTTTGCCCGCTCAATAATAGTAATAAAATATTTGTCTCTGGCCTATTGCATAATCAGAAGGAATCAGAAGATATCAGATCAAAGGAAAGAATCATCTCTTACTGTTTTAATGAGTTATCAAATAAGTGTGTAAGTATTGTAAATCCAACAAAAAAATAAATATTGTTTATCATTGAGAATGATAAATAATAGAATTTTAATAATTTTTGAGTTGTAACATATCTGCTACTCAATTTCATTATTGAAACATTAAAGTCAATTCTCTTCTCCTCTTAATTTGAGGAGAAATATCACAGGCTCATTTTATTGCTTCTTTATATTCCTTTGAAATATTAGAATTGACTTGATCATATGAAATGGAAAAGATGTTTGGAATTGCACGAATTTGTTGCAAAATCTGTGAAATCATTATAAGTTTGCTTCCCACTCATAACATAATTAGAGCATGTCAAAATTTCTTGAATCAAATATTGGACGAAAGAACAGTTCGAAAATGAAATCATTTCTTGTTTTTTCAATGAGCTATTAATATAAGTGCAAAGTATTATAAATTCAACAAAAGACGACAAATACGCTTATTATTAAGAATCATTGCTGATAAAACTTTGATAATTTTTGATTATAATATATCTTCTTTGCAATTTTATCATAATCTTTCTTTCTCCCATATCAGGAAGAATCTAATCAAAATCTCTGAATCAAGGGTTTAAAAACCATAATTGATGGATTGTGCATGAATGGAAGAGCATTTCTGGTCCACTTCATATCTTTTTCATATCACGAATGACTAATACGAAAGCACCCCCTTTCTCCTATTGATTTCCATCGTGTATCCATGATTCCATGCAGAGTAAATTCGTATAGCATCCTTAAATTTACGAAAAATGCAGAGAGAGAGACCAGACATCAGAACAGATATGAGCAATGATTAGCTGATAGTTGAAGCCTATCGATGAAGGACAGAAGGACGATTGTGAAGCTTTTGTTCGTCCACTTTTTCCTGTTCAACCTTTTCATTTATTCTTCTTCTCAACAACAAATTCGTTTTCTTCACTTCTCAGATTTTTGTAGTGGAAAAAGTCTCTCGAACGATTGAATATTGATATTTGTTGATTCCCTGTTCGTTATCAACTGACCAAAACCATTAACATCATTAATATCATCTTCAGCATCCCCCCCTCTTTATCACCACAATCTATCTTCTTTACTAAACTATTACAAAAAGAAATTTGCTATTGTTTTCTACTTTCTCTTCGTCTCTCACCTATCCTTTCATACACTATTTTTTTTCATATATTCATATATACATATATATTTTTATAGAAAAGGACAGATATTTTCAAAATTCTTGCAAAAAAAAAAAGTTTCAATCCATTAACTAAAATCATTACTTTTCTATATATACGCACGAGATAATTTAGGGAATTTGCTCGATATTTATAGTATTACATTGGAAAAGTAATGATTTCAGTTAATGGATTGAGTTAATGGATTTTTTTTTTAAATTTACAAAAAATTTGAAAATATCTGTCATTTTTTATAAAAAATGAAATTCAGTCATTAAAATTATTTCATGAATACTATTTTCTGTATCCTCTTATAATGTCCATTCATTTCCATTATTTTTTCTTCTTGAATTTATTTGAATTGTTGGAGAATTCGTACCGAAATTGTGGAAGTTAATCTTCAATTTATTAATATGATTAAAAATCCGTCATTTGAATTGGAACAAATGATTCCTATATAGGGAATTTCCTGTTACTTTAATAATGACAATGGGTTATGTATTGAGCGGAGAGAATATTCGAATCCTTATCAACTCATTGAGATCATATTAATTTCTTCATCATTTTATTAACACTTTTAAATAGGTTTTCTGATTCTCGACTCATTGTCAACGTCTTCTGCTTCATATGGCTAAAATCAATTAGAACAAATTGGAAAAAATAAGGTTCGACTTGATTAGATCGAACCGAATGGAATGAATTTAAATGAGATGAAACTAATTCGAATCAAATTAAATTGGGATAAGATTGAGTTATTAAATAAGTTGAGCTTCAAGTACTTAAGCTAAAACTTCCATAGGAAATCGAATTAAATGGAATTTATATAATTCCATTTCATTAAAATACGGAGTAATTTAAATCGGAAATCTACACAGTTCTATTCCTCCTTCCTCACTCCTACTTTTTCCTTCCAGACAACCAGCTGCAAGCTCTTCAGTGTTAAAATTTCACGTCGGCCGCACCTTTGTTGCTTCCCGTTTCTAGCATCTGCACGGATGGTGTCGGCTTAATCCTCGCATTTCCGCGAGAGGAAAGTTTGGAGTGTGAAGTTTGCAATTTTTTGGACAGGTAAGTGACACATCAATTATTACTGTAGCAAAGAAAAGTGCCAATGTTATGATGTCAATTTTCTTGTAGTTTTACATAGATGTCACATTTCTTGCATTTTGCTGTCATCAAACGTGATAAAAATTTCAGAAAAATGACAGTAATTTGGCAAATATTTTCATCAAATCAAAGTAATAAGTACTGAAAGTATGGACGAAGAACGAAGCGGAAGCGAATTGCATTGCTCGTCGGGAATGAAGTATTTTTATATTATCTGTTAATATTTAGCATTTAATGCTCTCCTCTTCCATCTTTCCTCTGCTATTTTCATCAATTTTTATTTTCATCAATTTTCATCAATTTTATTTTATTTTCATCAATTTATTTATTCATCAATTCATCAAATTTTTTTATTTGTACAAAAGTTTCCTTTTGTCTTTTTGTCTTTTTGTCTTTTTTTTTTACTTGCAAGTGAACCTATTTAGTCCTTCTTTCGCTTCGTCGTAATTTTCCATCTTTCTAATCTTTTTAAATAGTCTAAAGATATGATTATGTTGCTGTTTATTGAGAACCTACCAACATTTTTTTAGTTTGACCACATTTTATGATTGCAAATAAAAAAAAATAAGGAAAGAAAAAAAACAGAGAAGAAAACGGTATTTTTTAGTAAATGACGTTAATATTCCGTGATGCTTCTGTTACAGAATAGAATGGGTAGAAATTGTGGAACCACAGACTCGGCAATATATGTATGCAAACTTACGGACTGGTCAGTGTGCTTGGGAGCCACCAGAAGGTGTACCGGTGTAAGTTTTTTTTTTTTTTTTTTTTTTTTTAATTTCAGAAGTAGTTCATAGAAAATTATCTACGTTCTGAATTGAAAATTCAGTTTTTCTTATTTAATTAGAGTTTTTCGATTCAAAAAAATCTCATTTATGAAGAAAGAAATTGGCAAGCTGGACGTGCTGTTGATTAGGAAGAGATTGTTAGAAATCTGCATGAATAACTTATAACTAGAATACTACTGTAAATAAAAGATTACTTCGATGCAGATCATGCTAATATTTAATTTACTAAAAGAAACAAAATCATTTTTATTAATCAATCGAAGATTTCGTTAAGACAAGGAATTTATTTTCCAGTAAACTTGACTTCTTCAGGAAAAAAACTGCAAGCAATCAATGGTGGGAATTATTTGATACTAATTCCCAACGGTTTTACTATTACAATGCCACCACAATGCAAACGGTATGGCAAAAACCAGTAAATTGTGATATTATACCGCTTGCAAAACTTCAGGTACTCATGCAAGATCTATAAGTAACAGTATGATATGATAATGTATTGTATTTCAAGGCGTGATGATGTACAACACAATTCAGTAACAGAAAATAGGGGGAAATCTCTATGAACAATTCAGTAACAGAAAATAGGGGGAAATCTCTATGAAAATGTTGAATTCAAAAAAATACGGATATGTAACCATTATAGGCTGAGATCCTTTATTAACAGTTTGCGACCAATGAATCTCACAAATTTTTAAATTGAAATTTTTGTGGATGTCTTCTAAGATTATTGTATTTACTGACATTTTGCTATCATTAAAAGATTATAATCAAACTTATCTTACCTTATGGTGAATTAATTCCATTTCATATTTTTTAGCGTTAATAAGATAGCATACAGTCATGTTTATGTAATCTTTTTTTTTTTTACTTCGCAGTTTTTCTGTAGACCCTCAAAGAAAATACCGAACTTCATTCCAATTCGGAGCGTGATGATGGATGTTCAGTGTTTGAAAGAACAATAACAACTAAACGAAATAATGAAACGCAAACATCACCAAAGGAAGAACGAAGATCTGGTAGCAGTCGTAGTTTATCTCATACAGTCTTTGCTCAGGTAGCACTATTTGACGTTTAGAAATTTCTACTTTGGTTTGAATGATAGAATTCATTACTAATTAGTTGATTAAAAAAGATCTGTTTGATATGTAGAGATATTTTTATGAACTGATCATATTTTCTTATTACCAGTTTCATTCTAGTTATTTTTTCAGATAGTTTTATAATTAATATTTCTCTTTCAGAATATTTCCCCTGAATCAGGAATTGTAACAGCAAGGAGATTCAATTCACCTCGTACATCCATGTCAAGGAAGACATATAATGCATCATCCTCTCCCTTGCAAATTTCACCTGGTTATATTGCACCGCTAATCAATTCTGTTCAGGTAATCATTTAATTAAATCGATACCAAGGATTTCTCTTTGTGACAACACTACTTTTTAAAGATATTTTATAAAACAGAATAGCTTTTATGGTTTAACACCGCGGAAAGGAATTGGGCATCCTTTGTACTACTAATAGAAGTGATTTCAAGGCCTGACTTTTTGAAGATTAGTACATTGCGCTTTTTGTTCTGAAAATGACTCACGAATAAAATTAAGATTTAGCAGTTTGAAGTATGAAATCTTTCTTGTCGCTTTTTTCAAATACTTTTTAGATTTTTAACCGACCCGTTTCATAGAAGTTGAACTTTATTCTTAAAATTTTGAATTTTTCACTTTAAAAAGTCAAGTCTTACTTCGAAGCAATAAATCCATTATTAGGACCGCAAGAAAATTAAAAAATAATTATCAATAAAAATGTGTAATAACGCTTTTGAAATGCAGGGCTGAAATATTTTCAAAGGTACGGTATATATACATGTAAAATGTTGGATTGCTTTGAATGAATCATCTTGATCTGCTGTTAGGATCATACAACACCATCCCAATATAGGACAAGTTTTTATTGATATAGTACAAACTAGCAGCTGCTATTCTGCAATAATATCATAATGAAATGATCGGCAGTCACAGAATTGTTGAATTCTCTCTTTATGTTATTCCGTTTTTTCGATTTCCCTTAATCATATTGCTGCTTTTTTAAATGCTGAAAGATGAGAGAGAGATCGAAGAAGTCACTTTTATTCTATTTAGACCGAATGAAATGAAAAAAAAATAGATAGATCAAAAAATCGAAGCTTGCAGATTTTTGAAAATATTCGTTTAAAATCTACTTCAAAATTATCAACATATCATATTTCTTTTTCTGCTAAAATATAATGTTCTTTAAATGATTATTTTCTCTCTATCCTAAAACATTTTTGGCAATTAGTGATATCGTTTGAGTATGGATGGTCCAAGGATAGTAGGGATTTTTGTTTTTGATAAGGTCCAAAAGAATGGTTGACACATGCAAACAGTTTTATTGTAGGAAATGCGCATATACTCAAATCGGGAATGCCTATCGCGGAATGCTCCTTCTATGCCAGGTGCTTCATATATTTCTCGCGACGACTCTTTTGAGGGTCATGCAGCACCAGTGCAGCATCAGCGTCCACAGATTGGTAAATTTCAAGTAATATTAAAGAATAGCTAGGATTGTAAGCAGTGGAAATGTCAAAAATGAATATTTGGTTATTTATTTGGTATATATCATTTATTTCAAATTTTTAAATATTCTCGGAATTTTTGATGTTTAAAAGATATCTGTAGGATGTTATTTATGGAGTCGGTGATTTTTTATTCAGCAATAAAAAGCTAATAAATCCATGATTTTTCATTGTTGAATAAGATGTGATTGTTTCAGAATTTTTTTTTTTTTGAAATTTAAAAATTTTCCATTTCCGTTTTGCAGTAATGTCGACTCGTACAGCATCATCTGCTTCAAATAATGCCATACCGTCATTTATTCAATCTTCAGCTGGTAGTTCCAGCTCGTCACTTACAATGAGTAATAGTCGTTTTCCACTTGATGACGGTACAACACTGAAAAAATGTCATAATTCAACATCGAGTCCAAAAGTTCGTGAATTTAATGACGTAACTGTTGGAGCATCAGATTGCTGGACTAAAGATTCCATTAAGCAACCTGTTTCCGGCAACATGGATGATAAACATGTAAAAAAAGAGGCACCAAATATGTTCAAAGTTGTCCAGAATTATATGGGTGACCGGAAAAGTAAAACATCCAATGACCAGGTATAATATTTTAAAAATTTGCAAAATTTATTTGGATTTGTAATTTTAAACATTGGAGACAAGAAACTTTTTCTATCATTTTGCTACTGATTAGTTACCTACAATGATATTAGATAGATCAGCTAAGCAGAATTTGCTTCGAACTCATACCAAAGTTCAATTTTTCATTTCTAATTCTTTAGCGTAATATGTAGGATTTGAGAAACTGAATTTAAACTTACAATTGATTGTATTTTTAATTATTTATCTGTCCAAGTAGTAGCCATTTCAGTTTTAGTATGCAGTATCTATTCATTTCTTCGAATTCTTATTCCTGGATTTTCAACATTTCTTGATGATTGGAAAGACTTTTTTGGACAAAGACTACATTTAACGCAATGAAACGATTTTTTGTCTATTATTTTAGTTGGCCTTAACACTATGTGAGTGGGGCATTTCAAAAGAAAGTTTAGCCGATGAACTTTTTTGTCAAGTTATGAAACAATTGACGGGCAATGAAAGATTTGATTCGATACGAAGAGGATGGGAATTGCTTGCTATATTTTTGGCTTTTTTCTCACCGTCGAATCCAGAAATAACTCAGAAGTTGACTGAATTTATTGAAGCAAACTCTGATCGATTGTTGGATATGCCCGAGGTTAAATATCTTATCTTGAACTAAATAAGTATAAACTTAAATGTAAAAATATAATAGTTACTGAGATTAATGTAAATGATAGATGATTTCAAATCGGAGAAACAATGAAAAAAAAATAAAGGGACGAATGGTGGATGAGAGATTTTTATTACGAAATATGATCCTAGCTTTGTGTGGAAATTATTGAAGAGCAATGTGAATCACTTTTTTGGTTTGATTCAGGTACCTGTTTCGCATTATGCTATTCAGTGCAGTAGACGTTTAGCACGCTTATCAGCTACACGGCCAAAACCATCACTTAGTCTTATCCAAGAATCTCGTGTACATATTTTCAATCCACCGCAGTTTTGCACTCCTCTGGAAGAATTGATGGAAATGCAAGCCGAAAAATATCCGGAAAGGTTCGTCTTGATAATTTAGATTTTGCTTATAGTTAATAGATTATTCTAACATGAATATGGTAATGAAATAGCAAGTTTAAGAAATATTCGTTTGCTATTTATCTATTAAAGTTTGAAATCTACAGACATGAAAGAAGAAAAAGAAGATGAAAAAGGAGAAGGAAAGAAAAGAAGGTTAATGCAATGCCCATCATGAAAATAAGGATGATGGGCATTGCATCAATAATAATTAGTCTTATTTTAAACTTATATAAGGAAATTTGAGAATCTTGGTCCAAAAATTAGGGAGTATTTCTAACAATATGTTTATCAGTGTCTTTGAGATTTTTTTAGCATTTATTATTTCTGAGCTTGTAATGTTAATAATTGATGAAGTTCCAAAAATCTCTAGCGGCGATACATTAAGAAATATTTAGTTATAATTTTTGTATATTGTGTTTCTGATGGATTTTTCGTATTATCATTTTACTCAGTTTCTATCATCCACTTAATAGCTCTTTCGATGCACTCTTAGCTTTGGTATGAAGTGCATCATATAAACTCAGTTATAACTGTCTTCATAACTTGTTCTTTTGATCATTCTCAGAACTTGTCTTTGCTGTTTCAGAATTTTGCCTTGGCTTGAAACAACATTAATAGATTTAATATTATCAGCAGATGGACAACACACCGAAGGTCTTTTCCGTGTACCAGCTGATCCGGATCATGTTCATACAGGTAACACAAAGTTGCACTTGTAATTGTCACTTCATCAAGTTACAAGAATTCAGCATTATTCTAATAAATAAGTTGAAATGCAATATTTATTACTTCCTGTTTTAATTTATATCTTATTTTTCCCGAAGGCATAGCTGTCTTCGAGAAAATTGTTTAAAATTTCCTCATCCTTTTGAGAAATTTGAAGCTTTCAAATCCTACAATTTTATGAAAAACTTGAAAGATTTCAACATCATAAAACTCTTATATTCTTAAAGGTTCAAGATTGTTTTGAATCGGAATCATACTTTTCATTGCTGAATTTTTTTTCTTATTTACGGTTTATAAATTTATATTTCTTTTCTTTAATTTCAGCAAGATTACGCCTTGATCGAGGGCTTATCCCGGTTGTGCGTGATGCTCATGTTCCAGCAGCATTACTAAAATTGTGGTTACGTTCACTGCCAGAACCACTGTTACCAGATACATTTTATCTACGTTGTTTAGCAGTTTGTGATCAACCTGAAGAAGCATGTCGCATAGCTGAGTTGTTGCCTGCTGTGAATCGTCTAGTTTTAGCAAAATTACTGGAACTTCTCCAAGTATATTTTGCTTATTAATTGAAAGTTTGAAAATTTGTTTAATTTATGTTTAATCTGCAATTGAAATAAATTAATTTCGAAATTATTATATTGGAGAATGGAACAGTAGTTCATTATTCATTTCTCTCTCAGATTTTTAAACGAATAATATTACAGCTACTAGCAGAAGAAGAAACAGTAAAATATACAAAAATGGATGTGTGTAATTTAGCGATGGTAATGGCACCCAATGTATTACGATGCGGTAGTGATGATCCACGTATTATTTTTGATAATGCGCGACGGGAAATGACATTTCTAAAAACACTCATTTTGCACTACGATACTTCCTTTATACGTTCTATTTCCTAAATTCTAGGAAAGTAGATTATAATTTCTTAAGAATTTCTTGAAATTACTGTATTAGTTACAATTGATCTCGTATGAACTGTTTATTCACTGCAGCACTTTTTCCGGTGATAACTTATTTTCTAAAAGATTACAGTAATTCCACGAAATTATCCTTATGTGAAGGATGTTTTCCACTAGAAACCATTTCATTTATTCCACTTGATATTCAGATGGTAAGTCAGTAGTCAAATTTATATTTTTTACATGAATGAACAAGGATTCATTTCACTTTTTCACTGTTCCAGTGAAGCTTCCTGTTGAGTTTTTCACATAAGCAGGTAATCTGAACTTTGAATCCCTTCATTTAATTTTTTCTTTATGATCCATTTGACATTCTTTTTATATCTATTTGACATTATATTTAAATATTCTATTTAAATATATTTGATTATCTTGAAGAAGAATCTTCAAATAAGGCCATGTCATAAGTGCTACCTATTTATAGAAATATCGATTTTGGCATTTTATACTTTTATTTGTCCATCAGTTACTCTGCTCATCAATATAAATAAGTTTTTCAGTTATATATATCGGTACCATATCATTTATTATTTATTAAAATATTTTATTCATTGCTGATCGTAATTATAGCAGATCACCACAGTTCGTTATTACCCTATTGTTTTCTCATTTAATATATTATTGGTTGTAGTGAAAATTCTTTGACCGTTCCAAAAGTAGATGTCAGTAATGTATGTTAAACCTTTTCATTTAATTAACCCTTTGGTAGGCTTCGGTATTTTTTTTTCTCATGCATTTGTCATGATTTTCAAGTTTTTTTTTTTTTGTATTTAAAATTACTGATTCTCTTATTTTCAGTACACATTGTTTAATGAATTAATGCGGTGACTTTTTTTTTTTCTGGTATATTTTGATCATGTTGTATTTTTCATATCAGATTTGAAGATATTTATGTATTTCGTAAATATTGTTATTGAATAATTATATAATTACAGATAAGATGGGACAGTTATTTTTGAATAAGGATAAGCTTGTTGTTTATTAATAAGTGTCCAACTGCAATACCTAACTTGTCCGCGGGTTCTTTTTAGTATATCTTGCCTTATGTAACTTTAGCTATTCTATCAATGGAAGAATTGTGATTTTTCTTATCATCCAACACATTCTTCACCATTTCTGGATAATCTAGTCGAGCTGTTACATCTGGTTCAGTTCTTTATTTTGTTCTATTATTATATAATTAACCATTGAAATATAATAAATACCTCAGAAAGCTTGAAAATTTGGGATTTTAAAGCCTTTCTCTTCTTCATCTTAGATAATATATCTTCGAATTTGAATGAATAAACATACAAAAATTTTTCTTTATTGTACAGAAATTTGTATTAACATTTTCTGAATACGATATGGTGTGCTGATTCCAAAAACAGACATGACAACTCGATCATCAACGAGAAAGATATTGTTTATTCATGCAGATAGAGTGATTCAGTGATGTCGATTGATAAAATGCTTCCTTCCTGCTAATATATCCATTTTTCTGAACAATAGAACTAGAACAGGGTTATCTAGAGAAGATTTATATATTTTACATTTATCTGACAAGATTGCATGAATTTTGACGTTTGTATCATCGAAACATATCGTGAAGTTTTATATAGAAAAATTTTATGAGCTTTATAAGATTTTGGATGATTATCACAGCACAACTATGGAGGATATAGAAGATGTTATTCGTATTCCTACGGCTACTAATTTGGAGCGAAATCACGTTATTGTTAGGAAACGTCTGAAAGGAGATGGAGAAATATTTTATGGTGACAGTTTTGTTCCTGGTATGTATATTATATGTTTACCATCGATATTTCATTCAATTTATACTGTTATTGATTCACATTAACACTTATAAAAAAAGGAAGATTTTGCAGTTTTGTTTGAGGACCATTTCAAATAAGTGAAGTATCTGTTGACAATCATTTAATTTAATTGAAATTCTTCTAATAATGATAGCTAGTAGAATTTTAGTCTCATATTACCATTAAAACCCTTGTTTTCTTATTTAACGAAAAATTTTTCAGGAACACAAAAAATCTATATAAGAACATGGGGTTGCACACATAATACAAGCGATTCGGAGCAAATGGCTGGATTACTTTCAGCAGCGGGTCACCAGCTGACCAATAAAAGAGTCAGTTATAATCGTCTATTTATTATTATTATTTAAATTAATTTCGTGATTGGAAATTTTGAGCTCAGTTTATTGTGTAATATTATCAGAATTTTAGGAAGATGCATCTTTGTGGATATTAAACAGCTGTACTGTGAAGACACCATCTGAAACACAGCTCGAAAATATGGTTAGGGAAGCTCAAAAATTGAATAAGTTTGTCGTTGTTGCTGGCTGTGTATCTCAGGTAATATTTCGATGAAAGCTGTCTTGGTGTTTCTTTCTTTGTCGGAATTGTAAATGAAAATTTTTGAATGTGATCGAGATAACTTGTTTTTGAAATCTCGCATTTTACCTAAACCTCAGATGACTATTGAAAATTTTCAACATACTAAGCAATCTCAAAAAACCAAAGTTACTAAGCAAAAGTTCTAATAATTTGTTTCAAAATAGTTTTATGGTTAGTATTTTTTCTTTTTTAGATATTTTATGCATATGTACTATACTATCTAGTATTTTTAAGGCTGAACCAAATTTGCGATTTTTGGAAGGGATTTCAATAGTTGGAGTTAAACAGATTGAATGTGTAACTCAAGCAGTAGAAGAAACATTGAAAGGAAACTGTGTTCGATTCTTATCGCGAAGAAAACCCAATTCGAATCTGCTGCTTCCAAAAATACGAAAAAATAAATTCATAGAAGTTAGTGAGCATAGTTTGCCCATATAGTTACTTTACAAATATTTATCTTAAATTAAGAATTGGACAGAATTTTCAGAAGTTTTATCAATTCAGCACTGTTCTTTTCAATTTTTATATCTGGTAAATTGCAGAATTTAATCTCAGCTGATGAGAAACATCTATAATATCCGTAAAATATATTGGAACAGTTGGGTTTTAGTTGATATGACAGAAACGAATCCTTCAATAAAAAGGTTTATTGATAAATGGAAGAATATATCTTCCTGTATAATACAAACAATTTTTGGAGAACATCCAAGATAATTGATCACAGGATTCTTTCTTTGCTGCTAGTAGAGAAGAATATTCTTCTTTGATTGTCGATTTGTTGTAGAAAACTATGGCTGTGTCGTCCAAAAACTCTCTTAGAAGACTGCTTGTCGAAAACCGATGTACAAAAACTGATCCTGCTCCAAAATCCGAACCTTATAAATCCTTTCGGAGTCTCCTCCTCCTCTCCTGATCTCCACATCTCTTCTCATGATTGGTTCGCCTTGTTTTGTTTTTCCATTAATCGGAACTTTTTGGCGATAAACACATTTATCTTTCGGGCATGTTTATCCGTTGTTAATAATTTCTTTTCCCTTTTAGTGGTAAACATGTTTACTTTTTTGGCGGGAAACATGTTTATTGTTTTGGCGGTAAACACGTTTACTGACTTGTTGGTCCATTTGAAACTACGCGCTTCTTGACTTTCAACACTATTTACATTAATTATATTTTTCAGATTTTTCCAATAGAATATGAAATGTGTATATAAGAAAGTAATGTTAAAAAATAACATCTTATCAAGAAATTCAATCAAATTAGGTGCACCATTTGCTTCAGTTTTCTTTCAAACAAATTTAAGATAGTTTTCATGGAACAAGAATGAATTATATTTGTAGATTCTTGCAATCAGCAGTGGTTGTTTGAATCATTGCACATACTGCAAAACAAAATCGGCTCGTGGAAATCTTGTTAGCTTTTCACTTGATAATTTATTGGAACGAGCACGAAACGCATTTGATGATGGTTGCAAAGAACTTTGGCTGACATCCGAGGATCTGGGCGCTTGGGGTCGCGATGTTGACATGGTCTGTTTTACCCGTTGTTTTTTATCTCTCCAAAAAATATTTCATGATAAAGTAATTTGTTCTGTCTTCATTGACCATTGGCAGAAAAAAAAAAATATTTAAAGATGACCCTTCCAATTAATCTCGTAATGTTTTTCCATTGAAGTACTCTTAATATTATCTTTTGACAAATTTTCTAACTAAACATGGTTTTTGCCAAAAATGCAAGTTATTTTTTTCAAATTATCATTTTTTTTTTTTTTTTTTTTTTTGCTAAAAATGCAAATTCCAATTTCTTGAGAAATATTTCTGTATCTTTCTTCCATTCTTCATATTGACATTGAGCATTTAATATTGATTCCAGATTAATTATTATTTGAACGGGTTATGAAAAAGCGAATTTATTTCTTTTCTATTGTTGAAGTCTTTCACTGTCTCTTTTCTCTCTTTTGTTGTTTCAATTATAATTATTGTAATTCTATTTCTAATAAAGAGCAGAAAGAAGATAAAGAAGATGGAAAGACTTCCATGCATTAATCCAAATATTAGTGAAATATCTTTATTCTTTTTTTATCAGAAAATTTTCTGCATCTTTTTTTTTTAATAGTGAAAGAAAAATCACTGTTATATTTTGTTGGAAATAATTTTTATTTTAGGTTTTGCCAGATTTGCTGGATGCTGTAGTAGAAGTCATCCCTGAGGGATGTATGTTACGGTTAGGAATGACAAATCCACCTTATATACTCGATTTCCTTGAGGTAAATTTTCTAATTCCTTGTTTATCCGAATGAAAAATTGTGATAAATTCTATTTCCAAAATTTAAACATTTTACACTAGATTTAATTTGATGTTACTAAATTTGTCTTGAATTTTAGGAAATTTCGAAGATTTTAAATCATCCAAGAGTTTACTCTTTTCTTCATATACCTGTTCAGTCGGCAAGTGATGCTGTATTATCAGATATGAAACGTGAATATACTTGTGCTGATTTCTGCCGCGTTGTTGATTACATGATCCAAAAGTTAGTGGATTCTAGAATCTCAATTCAAGATTTCAAATTCTGGAAGAAAAGGCATTTTTAATAAACATCAGCGGAAACATTTTCTTTCTGTCTTGCAAAACGTTATGGGAAACAGATTTTAAAAAGCTATCTAAAATTAAATAAAATAGATTTTAATATAATTTAGAATTTTGTGAGTAGAAAACTTATTTACAAGTGGATCTGAAAAAGGATGGTGGGTCCAAATTTGCTATCTCAATGTGAGAAAGAATATTTTGCAGCGTTCCCAATATTTACATAGCGACAGATTTCATTTGTGCATATCCAACTGAAACAAAAAATGATTTTGAAGAGAGCATGACACTGGTACGGAAATACCGTTTTCCTTCATTATTCATTAATCAATTTTATCCAAGAACTGGAACTCCAGCCGCTAGTCTGAAGAAAATCGACACCATTGAAGTATATGCTTTTTAATTTTTCCAGAATTTCCAAAATTCGTAAAGATCTTGAATTTCCTTCTGTGAAATTAGAAAATCTCCTGATTACTGTTGGAATATATTAGCGGTACAGAATAAATAACAGTGTGCAAATTAAAAAACATAAAACAAACTAGAAAGTTATTAAATAAAGCCAACTAATTTGAATTATTGGAGCCGTATAGGATTAAATCATTTAACGATTGGCAGATATATCTTTTGAAAAGCATTTAATTTCCAAAACTTTTTTAATTTTATTGGCTGGAATTAAATATTGCGACTATATTAGTAAAATAAAATTTTCAATATTTCTGTGCTGATAAATCATCCAGTTAAACGAATTTAAGTTTGTCTCCGTCATTCCCAAATTCTTTTATTATATTCAAATAGAGGATATTGCTTATGAATTAGGTTGCATTCAGATTTCTACCAGTGTAATCAGTCCATGGTCGTTCAGGTATATATTAATTTTTCAGAATTTTAAATTAGTTGGTAAATCTAAAATGAATTATTCTTTTTAGGCCCGTCGTCGAACCGCAGAAATGTCATCACTCTTCCGGTCTTATTCGAGATATGATAAAGAACGAATAGGTGAGAAGCATCGAGTCCTTGTTTGTGAACTGGCAACTGATCGACTGCATTATGTAGGCCATAACAAATACTACGAACATTTTCTTATACCTTCGAAAAAGTGTCTGTTGGGTAGTTGGGTTGAAGTACGTATCGTAGATGTTTCTAAATTTCACATGAAAGCGGTATTGATAAGCAGTGATAACAGTGAATGGTTGCTGACGATTGGCATTTCAATTCTAACGTACAATTACTGGATGACCGCTTTTAGTACGGTTATCTCGATTCTCATTTTTTGGTTGCTGTTGCTGTAATATTGTTTGATTTTTTCCGTACTTGAAATTTGATTAAAATGAATTTTTCATGAAATAATTCAAGATAAACATTCTGAAAAAGAAACAAAACCTATAAGAAAAGATTAAGCCTTAACGAAAACTAATAAATCCTTAGAACTGTTTTTTACTATCTTTTTTGAAATTTAAGGCTTACTGAAGACAGTTTTATTTATGAATTCAGATTTAATTGGAAATATGAAAACGCTGACATTTTGACTAAAAACGATTTGCTTGATTTGCTAGAATTTTGTTCAGAAAAGTGAAAACCGTAAACTGTGTTAACATATCAAACTCAATTTTTCCAATCATGCTAAAATATATATCATCCATTCACATGGCGTTGTAGGGAACATCTTTAAAATTTGAAAAAGTAGGTATATCCATACAAAAAAAAGTAGAATATCCATACAAAAACTACGCACTTATTCAAATGCAATGCTGTTTCGAAATTTCAAATCAGTCGGTGAAGGAACTCCAAAATTATCTTCGAGATCGAATTATTTTGCGAGCAAAAAACATCCAACCGTCAACTTTTTTGTAGTCTTTAATGACCAAATATGATAGGTACGATTTAAGTAAACACATTAATAATGGCAATGATGTGATCTTTGTCTTGTCAAGGTTAGATTCCCAGATGGTCACTGAGACCAGATTTCCAGATGGTCAACGAGATTAAGGTTCATCAAAGACTCTACCGACATCACCAAGTATTTTTATAGCATAATAAAATGAGTAATTGATACATGATAAGCTCATCTTATCATTGGGTCATTCTGCTAAATATGGAAAATTAATCATCGAGTCGATGGAGCCATATCAGATCGAGGTTAAAGTTCAGCCCTTATCGAAGTTAAAGTTCGGTTGAAGTTCACTATTGCGGAATATTGCATTAATTTAAAGGAAATTATTTTTCCAACTCCTACTCATTTACACAGGAAAGTAATAGCGGTCACAAAAACGATTTTATCGATCTCGAACAGTCCGATCAGTTCCTAATCAGACCGCACAATGACATGCAAAGGACCGAATCCTCCTACAGCAATCATCTCGACCTCCAACTATGAGGACTGCGGTGCGTTTTCATAGAAGCCTTAATTGAGGCTGTGTAAAATAAGGTTGTCATTATATGAGTTCATTGGCACAGGTAAGTTAGCTTAGTGGTTTGTGTTGGATTAGAGTTGAGGTCGTGATTACTGTGGTTGGGAGTTGAGGACTTCCGGAACTGTCAGGTGGTTGTTCTTAAGGACTTCCTTCTTGGTTTTCCTCATTTATATCGGAATGAAGGGTAATTTGTGCATGTGTGGCCTCAGGGAATTTACTTTGGTACGGTATTTGATTAGTTTGGAGATACTGTAGATGGCTAGTGTCTAGACTTGGCTAGCATTTGATATTTCAGTTTCAATCATTATGGTTAGATAATCGCTTTTATGGTGGTGATTCTGTTTCCATTTCTTGGTTATTGTTTTTATAAGATTGTCTCAAATATTTCATTCTAAGTTTTTTCATAAAGCGAAGTAAGATATCAGAAAAATTGAAGAAAAAAAATAAATGAAATCCTGGTGATAAAATGCCGACCTTTCGCAAAGTTTGATCATCACTTAAACTTTTCCATCATTCTTTTATATTTTACTCCGCAGCATGGCCATTTCACTTTTCTGCATCTTTCTGATCTCTCTCATGACTCCTCCTTATCTTATCCTTGATATGGTAGTTTTTTCGCACTTTCCGCAGATTCCCAATTTTGTTATAAGATATGATAAGAAATGAAGGTGTAACTCATTTCGAAGATCGGTATAATCAGAATCGTTTAAAGTTAAATTCGGAATATTCTTTATCTTTCCATTTATAAACTTTATTCTGTTTTCAGTATTCGGTAGCGATGACTTTATTGTAACACCCAGTCGGTTGTTTTGGCTAATGCGGAAGAATAATGGAGAGAGAGTGCGAGATGCTGAGGGATTTCGTCTACGAGCTGCTGGAATATGCATCCGTGGTGAGGGTAGCAATCGGGAAATCTTGTTGATTACCGGTGGTAAGGACGATGGTCGATGGATCATTCCGGGTGGGGGCATTGAGAAGAATGAAAATGAATCGGATGCTGCTTTACGTGAGGTTTTTGAGGAAGCTGGAGTTAGAGCGGAAATCTTGGCTCGTGTGGGGGA
The DNA here is from genome assembly GCA_000499405.2 of Onchocerca volvulus. Lineage (NCBI taxonomy): Eukaryota > Metazoa > Nematoda > Chromadorea > Rhabditida > Onchocercidae > Onchocerca > Onchocerca volvulus. The sequence continues at coordinate 9,858,037 of HG738137.1, read as the reverse complement.
ATTTAAAGTAAGTATCTTCCTTATTTTTGCTACTATTTGAAATGTTTCTTAAAAAATTTTAGAGATTGAAACAATTCGGCATAATTTATGCGTTTTCCAAATCTGAATTTTTTATGAAGCAAATAGACAAATAATAAACAAATAGATAAGATAGCAGAAGAATAAAATAGATAGATGAGATAAACTCCGCTCTTGTGTTATGGTAATCGTGAAATCATAGCTCCTTTTCATATGGTATAGTTAATGACTACATTATTGGAGATAAAAATTCCAATATATCTTCATTATAGGATATTGCAGCAGATCTCCGATTTTAGATTAGTCTTTCATGTATTTTAATTTTTTATGATTACTTAGGTTAAGTTCTGGAATGTAAATGGAATTAGCATAAATGATGAGAAAAAATTCCTAGACTCATTTTCAGTTTCCAGTTCTTTTGTAATGTATTCAAGCTAAAAAAAAAAAAAAAAAAAAAAAAAAAGAAACGAACTTATCACTTACAACATCTGGTTTGAATTTTCGTCCTGTATAGCTGTGATTTAGAATGAAGAAAGACGGCATCGGACGGTGGTATTTCTATTAACGGTTAAGGAAGAATTGAAGGAATGGGAGGACGGCTGTTTCGGTCGACAGCGGGAATGGGTAAGCCTAGAAGAAGCATTGCGACGGGTGAAACATTCACAAACATGTATTATTGAACACATTTGTAGAATGTAGCTCAAATTGATTTTCATTTCGTTCGTCCGTCCTTATCTTTTATCAGTTGCGGGAAGATACAGGAAATATCATGATCGGAGAAGCATCAGCTTTAGTTTTAATTACTTTTTTTCTGCAGGTTTTGCAGTCTTTTCAAATTAAATTATACGTTGAAACTTGAATTTGAAGCTATTTCGTTCAATGTGATATATTGTGTTTTAAGTGTGTCTCTTTTTGTTAATAGTTATGTTTTGATCTTGCTTTTGGTTTATTGTTACGATCGATCTGAAGCGTACTTTTATTAAGCTGTATTCTTCGCTTTCAAAAATCCCATGTTCGATTTGGATAATTATTGGTAAAGCGGGAAAATACCACCCTCAATATTTGCGTTTCACATCGGTGCCTTTATTACATTTAATTGAGAGCTTCAACAATCAAAGATGTTTAGTTTTCTGCTTATTCATTTATTTGATTCTTTTCTGTTACTGTGAGCTGCTATCAATAAATCTATTTCCATTTATCTGATTATTTTCCCTTACACATTTAGTCACTATTTTCCTCGATCTTTGTTAGATCAGCGTTCTTCCCAGAAGATAAGATGGCTTTTGTCATAGAATCATTTGTTTATTCTTTCTGGTACTATCACTACAGGACACTATTATTATGAAAAAAAAATGGTAAACAGAAGAAAAATTCCAAGCGCGGAATTCTGGATAGTGAATGTTTTTTACATTGATTTTTTTTTTTTTTGGACTATGCAGAACTTGAAGTTTATGAGTTTATTCTTATTTAGATAAACATTATGGTTCAAGTTTTAGTATCAATAAGATAGCTCACCGAAAGTAAAAATTATCAAGAGTTTCGATAATAAACGATGAATAAGAACAAATACGAATTTACATTTTGATTGTAACCGTCTCTGATGTCCTGGATTTTATAGTTAGTTATAAAATAACTAACTTTTGCCTCGAATATATCGAGATTTGCAAAAAAGCTAACAATTTTAAAAATATTACAGATTAAAGATCCTAAAAATGAAAGAATAAAGGTACCATCAACTGAGATCAATTAAAGAATCTTTCCGTGTTAGCACTGTACAAAGCCATCGTACACAACGCTCAATATTAAGGCCTTGTAATGCGGATATCGGTATAAGAGCTAGATCACCTATATGCCTATCATCTGTCATTAAAGCTCTGATTATTTCTGTTCCCATGCATTCTTCTACATCGCTTTTGTTACAAGCTACCAAAACTGGCATTTTCTGAACAGCTTCACTGTTCATGACTAGTTCTGAAATTAGCAAATTTTAATTGCCTGAAATTTGAAAATAATTTAAGGTTCATATTCAGTGCGATTTTTTTTTTAATTAAAAAAAACCTCTGATGCTTGGAAATCTTGGTTTGAAATTATATCTTCAAAATATAAGAATATTATTTGCAAACTTACTGAAGACATCAGCAACTTCCGGAAATCGGTCAGGATCACAGGAATCAACTACAAATATAAGTGCTTGCGAATCCTCGAAATATTTGTGCCAAAGTGATTGCAATTCTTTCTGTCCTCCAAGATCCCAAAAATTAAGACAGACAGAGCCTAGTACAACTGTCCCAACTGCAACAATTGCCATACAACTCAGATTAAAGTACCTTATTTTGAAATAATCTATCTTTGATTTTCATAAAAAAGAATAATTTACAATATAATTTATAATTTCTTCGCTAAACATTATATTTATCTTCACCAACATGTTTGATACTAAAATTTTTTTGTTCCAAAACAAGTGAAAACAAACTAACACAGAGTCATTGCTATCACTTATGATTGTGCAAATCAATAAATGAGTAAGATTATATAATCACATCGGAAATAGGATTGAATAAAATATTTACTGATAATAGATCTTGTTGTGTTCAAATAAATAAATCTATCCGAAAAAAAAAAGAGAAAAAAGTTCAACAAAATATAATATAATGCAAATGTCTTCATTTTCTCGACATAAATATTTCCCAAAATCAATAAAATGTTTTTATTACGCACAATTTCAAAAAAATATAAAAAATTGGCTTACTATTTAAACCAACAGTGCTTGTAATTTTGAGCGGATTTAACATCTGATAATTCTTTATAAACCTTGATTTCATCTGCTCCAAAAAGGTCTACAAATAGTTTACATTTCATCCATCGCAATATAACTTCAAATATTTTGCACAGTCTCTACCGACTATTCTTCATTAAGAAGGGGATTTTATCGTACTGCCAAAATTAATAAATGAAAAAGCAAAAAATTGAAACAAAGAATAGAAAAATAGAAACGATTTCATCAGTTCATAGCAGTTTAGAAGCTTGAAAAAGTTTAAAAAACTGAAAAAAAAAATCTATAAAAAAAAAAAAAAAAAAAAAAAAAAAAAAAAAAAAAAAAAAAAAAAAAAAAAAAAAAAAAAAAAAAAAAAAAAAAAAAAAAGAAAATGAAGGATTTCATTATATCTTGTAAATTCTGAATTATTTCACAATAAAAATCTGAAAAACTAACAAAAATTCTCAGTTTCAATCATGATGTCATACCATATCATTACATCCCAAAGATACTTACTGTTTTTCCAGCATTATCCAACCCGACAATGACAATATAATAATTGCTCCTTCGCATCAAACGTTGCCATATACCAGCACCAAGCGTATACATATTTTCTGTAATAAATATACTTCTCTTCTTTATTCACCGAACATTTTGGAAAAAAAAAAAAAAAAACCTATTTTATAGTGCATTGGTTATGAAAATTTCAAGAAAACAAATATGTAAATACAAAAGAAGTAATTTATCACCAACCATTACTATATATCAAATTCAGCACAATCCAGCATTATTTTAGATTCAAAATATAATTCCAACAGTCCAGGTTTAGCACCGCAGGCATTTCAATTAAAATTCTGCATTTAATTACAATCCATTATCATTGGCATCTCTAAATCCTGCATCTACAGTTTTCGAAAATCTCAGAATCGTCACCCGATGATATCAACGAAATCCCTTAAAAACAGTGCTAGGTGACAGTTACAGTTGTATACTACTTTGATTCTCTCACAACGAAATTTTGGCCATCTATGGATTGAGAAGCGTGGGAGGAAGGCGGAATTATGATGTGGTTAAGCGGAAAGATCGGTTTTTTCGAGGTAAATAAGCCTAGAAGGAGAAGTAGATGTCCGGAAGAAATAGGTAGAAATTGAATTTCATGGGAAAAGTAAAATTGGCCAGGAAACACCTTTGATGATTTTACTGGACACTTCCTCTTTCTCTGCAACTTCATCCTTCGTCAATAAGGTAGCGAAATGTTAGTGTGACAGAATGCTGTTTCTGAGAATTATAGAATTAAGGTAATTCTCGGAGGAAAACAAACCGTATTGTTCTCTCTCTCTCTCTCTCTCTTTCTCTCCCTCTCCTCCCTCTCTTTCTCTCTCTTTTCATTTCAGTATTTCAGAGTTAGTTTGTGCTTTACCTCTCCTGTATATAGGTCAAACATTCTATTTTGATATATTCAGTATTATTAAGTAATTATGCCACTATGCATAGTATGAATATTTAATTTATCGATGTTTACAATTTATTCAAAAATGTTTACATCCTGGAATATTCTCTTCTCTTCTTTCCAGTACTAAAGAGAGGAGAGAAAATGACCTGATCATTCTTTTCCTTCCTGTGTTTTCGTGATATTTTGTCTTTAATTAATGAGAGAAAGAGGAGAGAGAAAGGATTTTCTGATTTACTGATCGTATGAAAGTAACTATTGAACAGTTCATTTGCTTTTTGTATTTTCATGTTTTTTTTTTTTTTTTTCTTTACATTCTCATATTTCAATCTGATGAAAGAGAGAGAGAAAAAAAAAGAACGATTTTTTCGATTCGACATGCGACAGTAATGATAAAAGTAACGATTGATGGGAATTTTTCCGTAGAAAATGATCATTGGTTTCAAACATACTCTTCACATTTTTATTTCGAGCTTTCGAGCTTAATAAATATTACAGCGTCTTTCTTTGAATTTCTGGTTTGAATCATAAAAATTAACGAAAACGTGAAATGTCAGACGGTCTTGTACAACGGCGTAAAACAGTTTCGTCCATGAAAAATGATGAGGTACATTAAATTAACTAATTTCTATTTATATTTGATAAGCATCTCGAAAAATTCTCTTTACATATTCAGTCATTGATATTGGACAGACGTTTTGAATATTTAAATGTTAAGAAAATACACGACTTCCTCATTTCCGCACTTGTAATGATAATTAATATCATAATCGTTACTTTTTTTTTTTTAGATTGCGAAAGATACTGACAATATTGAAAGTGATGATTCCAGAGGAGAGTTTGACGATGACAAAGCTACAAGATTAACATTAATGGAGCAAATCTTGCTGCTTGGATTGAAGGATAGGGAAGTTAGCTTTTTTTTTTTTTTTTTTTTTTTCTGATATAATTCGAATTTGCTTGGGATTTTAATGTTCTATCCCTAAATATTATCATAGTTATGAGGGTAGTCTAACAAATGAAAATTGCAGATTGAACTATAATTATTTCAATAAATCCTTCGTTATTATTCAGGGTTACACTTCATTTTGGAACGACTGTATTAGTAGTGGTCTTCGTGGATGCATTCTCACTGAATTGGCACTAAGAAACCGAATTGAATTAGAAAAATCTGGAATGAGGAAGAAGAGTTTAATGAGTAGAAAGGTTTGCTTTTTCTAATATTTCTTAAATGGATATACTTTTGTTAGAGTTTATAGTATCTTTCATATCTTATTTTAAGAATAACTCAGGGAAGATTTATGATTATTTTTTTTTTCGCAAATTTATTTTACATTTTAAAAATCCTTTCATACATAAACTGTTGCTTTTAAAGCCATGTCTGCTTTTAAATAGAAAAGAATAATTTCTAGAAGAAACAATTTTTGCGTCATAAGGTTTAATTCTTTTCCTTGAAAAGATAGGAATACTTTTTATGTATTATTTTGATACCTACGCATTTGAAATGATTATCTATCCGTACTTTAGGTCTTATTGAAAAGTGATCAACCTACAGGCGATGTGATTTTGGACGAAGCACTAAAGCATATTAAGGAAACACAGCCACCAGAAACTGTGTCAAATTGGATTGAATATCTCAGTGGTGAGACGTGGAATCCACTCAAATTGCGTTATCAAGTTAATTTTTATGATTTCCCATTTTCAATTTTTGAGAGAATTAAAGTTTATATCTTTTCTTTTGAGAAAAATGGAAAATTTTTATCCCGGATAGATTTTGAAAGATATTTGGCCTACGCCATTCATTCAAATTTCGAGAATCAACTGTGAGTTAAAAGTGTTGAATAATGCTAAAATGTTTCGTTTAGCTTCGTAATGTACGTGAGCGGTTGGCGAAAAATTTGGTTGAAAAGGGTGTACTAACAACGGAAAAGCAAAATTTTTTTCTTTTCGACATGACTACTCATCCACTCCACGACGGCAACATGAAACAAAAACTGATTAAGGTTAACATTTTTTATTTTCTAGAAATAAATTAAGAAATAAACAGCTGGAAATTCAAGGCTTATCAATTCTTGTGTTGGTGTTGTAAAAATTGCGCTGAATTATAAAGGTGCGTTCACATTAACATTCGGATTTTTAATGCAAAAGCTTTGAATTGCTGAAAAGTTATTGTGATCATATCATACTCTGCTATATTTGGCTATATATAGTTCGTTCTCGTTGTAACATTTTAAATATTTTAAAAACATCGTTTTGTTTTTTTTAATTTATGCCTATGTCAATATACTTTGAAGGAAAAAAAGTGAAACAATCACATTTATCTTTTTATTTTGAAAACTAATGTAAAGCTTGTAGAAGTCAGTCTAATTTATCTCACAGTGCCAGTTCTACTTACTTCTACCTACCAAATTAACGTCTATGCTTCATTCACTTTAAACCTTCATGCCCATGCTTTTCAAAAGAATAAAAATCGAATCTTATTTTTCTTTAAAATTAAATTGGACGTTACGTCATTTAGTCAATAAACATTTGGCGAAATAAAATTATCTGCTCTTGATTGTCATGTGTTTCTTTTTCTTGCATCAAAATGTTAGTAAAATGTCATTTTACTTCTGTTGAAGTTAATTGCAATATTTCTTTTGCAATTGTTGCCGGAAGAAAGTTGAAGTTTAAGCGAGTAATTATTTTTGCTATCGATCAAAAAAAAGTGAGGAGAAGGTTTTAAGCATAATCCTTTTTTTTTTTTTTTAGAAAGTACAAGAAACTGTATTGTCTCGATGGACTAATGATGTACAAAGAATGGAGAAAAGGATGATGTCATTGGTATTATTGGCTCATGCCAGTGATGTTTTAGAAAATGCTTTTAACCCCCTTTGCGATCAGGTTAGCTTTTTGTTAAATTCTGAGTAATTTATGATTTGGCAAATCTGTTTTCTGAGAGGCAAAAATTTTCACCTGATTTACATACGTCTTTTTATCTGATTTACATAGATCCTTTTTATCTGATTCATATAGATCCCATTATTTTAATAGTTGTTCAACAACAACTGTATTTGTTACTTTTTTTTCTAAATAAATGAAAACTTGTTTTGGAAAATAGTTACAGTTTTTGAAGTATGAAATAGAGCTTGTCATCATCTTCATCAGAAGCAAATTAATTTCATCGACAATTTACAATTGTAAAATGCTGATTAATTTAAATGTAATTTGGGTATAGTTTGTATCTAGAATTGATTCATTGCTTTTTCTCAGGATTCTATTGGAAAAATTGAACATTTTTCCGGTCGAAAAATTTTTAGCTTCTGGATATCTAATAGTGAGAGATTTTTTTTGGTTTGTGGATTCAATTCTTATCGCTTGATGGTTGTCGCCGATAATTAGTACAAAACTTAGCTTATATGGTGCTGTTTCTTTGCGATTATTTTTAGCTTTGAAAAAATTTCACTTGTGTTTAAGAAAAATCTCATGTTAAACAGAATCCCAAAAAACGAGGATATGTTACTTCCTTACTATCTTTCCTCCTTATGAATCTTAACAGGTCGTTCTGATGGTTACTTTTCTAATGATTATAATCAATAAACTAATTCTTCATTTTTCAACCGATAATTCTGTGGATTTTAATGATTCAAAGATTAATGATCAACTTGCTCCATAAGTGATTTCCAAATGAGCTGTATCTAATCTTCATGTTTGTTTTTGACTAGTTTTTGACTATTCTAGAAAGTCCTGTTTCTCGCGAGATTTTGCTATCTTTTTTTTTTTTTTTTTTTTTTTTTTTTTTTTTTTTTTTTTTTTTTTGGGAATTTATATGCATTATTTTTGCAGAAAAGTAGTCTATAAGGAAAAAATTCTTCTTTATGTACGAACAGCTATAAAGAATTATCTGTGACTCCATTTTCCCCGTTTCTGTATCGTCACTTTTTTCTTGAATTGAATTATTCAAAGTCAAAAAAGAAGGCGGCTATTTGTGACGGGATCAAATTTGGGAATAGGTATTATACTACATGTTGTATTATCGGAATTCTGCAAGCTTATTGTTTAGAGAAAGTAATCTTTCAGGAAATGATAGGCATTATAAATCTGAGAGCTTTTATTTTATATAGTTTTTTTAAAAATAGAAAAATTCTATACTTTGATGGATTATCTTATTCAGTTGTTTTTCAATAGTTTGTATTTTTTTCTTATCTTAACAAGAGATTATCACAGCAATCTGTGGCAAAAATTAAACCTTTCCGAATTTCTCTCTAAAATATTCCCGATGAAATATACTGATTTAAAAGTAAAGTCGGAAATGTGTTTTATGAATGTTTGTCATTCTCTGACTTGATTTTTTTCGGTTATAAGCAATTTTTAACTTGATCTGTAATAACAGTCGGGAAAGCAATAATTTGTTGATATACAAATTCCTTATTTAGCAGTTTTTAAATTGGATCAATCCATCATTACTGATTGATCTGACACCAGAAATTGATTACTGATTACTCATTACTGATTTACTTATGCAATCAAAGTTTTATTGATAGTTCTTTTTTTCTTTTCCAGGATTATGAAATAGCGATGAAGCGTGTACGGTCTTTACTTGAACTTGATTACGAGGCTGAAAGCGAAAAGAAAAGAGATTCATGTGTTGATGTAATGTGGGCTGTTTTTGGAGCTTTCAACAAATGATTTTACATTGGAATTTTAATTTGTTGTATAAATGAAATTATTACATTTCTGGAAGGATTTCATTTCAAATGTTTTGTGGAATCCTTAAATTTTCCTTAAGATAACATTCTGACAACTATTTCAGTGATCAACTTCTTTTATTTGTTCGCCTGAATTTTCATTAATTCACATCTTTCATTTATTAGTTTTCAGTGCAGTATGTTGCTCCAGAATATTTTGTATCCAACAATTAAGGCGTAAAATGTAAAATATCAGACGAAATAGGCAGTTATTTTGCTAAGCAAGCTACCTCGATCATCATTTGCCTTATTTGCTGAACAAACATTTTATTTATATTTACGATATAATTTGGCAGCCATCTGTTCGTACCTTATTTACTTAGTAAATTGGGTCTTATTTTTTCTTTTATTTGCTGATCAGTTTAAAGGAGTTGGGATGAACATCAAAATTTCCTTCTGCAATTGACTGCATTAACAAATCGTTATAATAATAATAATTGAGATATTAATGCGTTTGTATGTATGTATGTGTGTATGCTTGAAAATATTTTCAGCATCAAATTTAAGGCGTTGATGTGCCTTTATTGCCATTTTTTTTTTTTGGATTATTGTCGATTTATACTTATTCTTTTTCCATATTGTATTTGAAGTATTTTTTCTGCTGACCTAGTTATCTATTTGCATAGATTGTTTTGCTGTCCAAATATGGAACATTCCTATCGGGAAATGATGCATTCTTTTTCAACTTTTTTTTGGGGGAATATTTCCGAGCTAGGATAAATTACTTAAAGTTAATTCTTCCTTTTCTTTTTGTATTTTCACTTCTTTGTTGTCAGAAGATTTTATGATTATGATATATCTGTGATAGCTATGATGTAATGAAGTATGAAGAAGAATATGTTCGTATTAATTAGCGATTGCTAGTCTTTTTAGACTAATGCAATGACTGACATTGTAAAGTTATTGTAGTAGGACTAATTTGAGGTTGCCCCACCGATAATATAATGTGGGGTAGGAATATTGTAAGATAATTTAAAAATAACAAGAAGACAAAAGTTGCGTTAGTTTCATATTAAGGTGTTATTTATTTATTTATTATATTTATATATACATATATAGATAATATATATAATACATGCATACATAAACATGAAGTCGCTCTTTTGTATTTTTCAGTTTTTTTTTTTTTAACTATTATTATTCCAAAAATGCTTTTTTTAATTTAAATTGAACGAAAACTTGTCTTAAAATTTTTTTTCTCTAGAAATACCCTTGTATTTCTCTTAATAGTCAGTAAAGGACAAGTTCTAATTAATTTCATCTGCTTATCCTTATTTTGTTTCTATATGGAGCCTTCTACAGTGATACGCAATGTATGCAGTTAGGATCTAGGTAACTAGCCCTTGTAGCTGGTCCTTTATGTTTGGCCGATTGCAAATGGCACTTACATAGCCATGCTTGGATTCAAAAGTTTCATTGTGGCCGGGGCCGCATTGTCTTGATCGTTTTTGGTATTAGGAACGGAATCGGCTATGGGGTGATTCCGTTCATTCGGGTTAAGTACGATTTGTGTCGTATTTCTGTGGTTTTTTTGAAGAATGCAGATGGGAATTTCGCTTACATTTAGGCTTAACATTGGTGCTGATATGGCTAAGCTGAGCTCAAGTACTTTAGCCTACAATTTTTAGATAGTTATTCTGGCGCTAGTTGTTACACTGTATGAAAATAACTTCTTTATGGAAGTGATAGGTGACGTGGGATGATTCGATTTCAGCCACCGAATTTGATAAATGAGTGATATATTGGGAAGAGGTGATATTAGCTTCAGAGATCACTTGTATTTAATTGCGTCAAATAAAATAAGCTATACTGGGTTAGTAATTAATACAGTATAGCTTATTGCAAGATGTCAATGAAATTGTCTCCTCAGTTATGTGTTGATTAAACTCGATATGCGCTGCTATAGCATGACCAATGAAAACAGGCACCCTGACACAAGTTGCAGTTACTCCTATATCTTCACCTAAAATTTTTTTTGTCGCCCTAGTAAATTCTTTGCTAGTAAATTTCCTTAGGTCTTCTATGCTTTCACTAATTCCATCATTTACTTTTGCTCATCTTTCCTTAAAATACCTTTTTTGCGTAATCATCGAAGGCTTAAGTTGTTGTCATATATTTCTATCTATTGATATTATAATATCAGGTGAATTTGTTTGTAACGGTGGGTGAAATTTTTGGAAAGTCACAAAGATGTTGATGCCAACAAAAAATCGGAAAGCTATTTACGAATATTTGTTTAAAGAAGGCGTATGTGTAGCAAAAAAGGATTATAATTTAAAGACACATCCAGATATACCAAATGTAACCAATTTGGAAGTGATCAAAGCTTGCAAGGTGAGTTATTTATATTATGTACATTCTTTTTGATTTGTACATTCCGGGTTTTTTACCAATTATTTGTTCTCTGTAGCAGTGAATATATTTTGCTTTAAATTACATTTGGACAACACATCTGTTCAAATGGCATTCACATGTACTGTCGTATATAGGAAAGTGTGCATCTGCAGGATTATTTTATGCCTTGTAAACGTCAATATATAATTGTTGATGTTATATAGTGGGAAAACTGTGAATTATGATATGTTTTTCTTTCATAACATATTGCATAGAAAAATATTTTAACAGAACTTTTGAATTGCAGAGTCTTGCTTCACGCGAATATGTCAAGGAACAGTTTGCTTGGCGCCATCATTATTGGTATTTGACAAATGAGGGTATTGATTATTTACGGGAATATCTTCACTTACCAGCTGAAATTGTCCCATCTACCGTTAAAGCCAAACAGCGGGAACCAAGGCCCGGTTTTGAGCGTATGTCACGAGGTAGTTTTGTTTAGTTTTTAAATTTGAGGAATTTCACAACTGTTTTAGAAATGATAACTTTATTTTTGGTTCTTTACTGAAATGGATGCTGAATTTCAGTTTTTCTAAAGAATAAATTTATAGGACCAAAAATAGAGAGCGATAGAGATGCATACCGAACAGCAGAGAAAGTAACCGAAGCAGGTCCAGGTGCAGCACCAGTATCAGGTTATCGGGGTGGATATGGTCGGGGTGCAGGAGGTCTACAGTAAGACTGTATACAAAAGATGATAATGATTGAGAATGTTGTTTTTTATTGTTATTAATGAATAAATAACTCCACCTGATGTAATTTTTGTACTGCACGAGCAGAAGTATAAACAGTATTGCTGCGTCATTATTTTAGACTGAGCATTTAAGTAATAAAATTATAATCTGACATTCGAGCAATAAATTACATGAAGTGCGGTGAAATATAAATATAAATTTCATTGTTTCTTGATCATTTGAATTTGAATTGTTTCGGTAGAAGATTCTACGAAGGACTACAGGAAGTGGATGGTATCGTCAAGGCAACGTTTGATTTGTTCATATTTAATGAAATTAGTCAGACGGGAGTTGTATTTTGCAGCAGTGATGAATAATCTCGATCCGTCATCTTCAAGTCGTGAAAAACATCACTTGGAGACGTCAGATGCATCATCGCTTTTTTTGCTCAAAGGTGAGTTGTATCGAAAAATCAACGAGCAACGTGGAAAAGCTGCTACAACTACAGGAAAAGTTTCGAAAAAGAAGGTATGCAACATTGTATGTAGATGATATCCGAAGTTCAAATATGGATCCTTTGATTCATTTTATTAATATTAGTGGAAGGCGAAGCATCAGAGATGCTTCTTGTCCGAAGAAATTTTTCAGAAAGAGATAGGATATTCTAAAATTGATTAAGCACATTTAGTTGACAAGCATCTTAGCAGAGATTTGAAAGACTGCTGTAATTTCAAATAACTTCATGAAATGCAAAATTTTTTCGCAACGAATTTTCCTGTAGAGTGTTCTGCGGATCAGCAAAGAAGAAGAGAAGAAAATTGTGGAAGAGAAGCGGCAACGAGAAGCACGAATCCGTGAACTAGAAAAGTCAATAGCACAAGATGAAGAACAGAGAAAGCGAGTGCAAAAGATATTGGAAGAAAAAAGTGAAATTTATGCTCGTTTAAGTCGAGGCGAAATAGTTTTAGATGGTTCGTTTGATCATTTCTTCGACGCAGTAGCTTTTTCAGAAAAAGCCAGAAATGGAAAATAACAATAATAAGGCAATCTAAAGTATAGTGCGATAAGTAAATACTTAATTGAGTAAATGTTGTAAACATCAATAATAATATGCGAGTAACTAGGATGTATGAAAAAAAAAAACAAAGAAAAAGTATAAATCAAAAATTATAATCTGTTTATTTAGTTGATATTTCATTTTGAGTGTGCACAAACTTTGTTGAGAGAATTCGACAAATAAATAATTATAAATGATCACATTATTAATGTACATCGAAAATTCAGTAATTGCTTGACTAAAAGTTGTGCTACTTGAGATGCTTAGTCACTTTCAAAATAATATGTTAATAATATTAAATGAAAATAGATTCTTTTTTTGATCTTAGTAACAAGTGAATCATTGACAGAGCAACAGTGATTTAATGTCGAATAAATCAAATCAGCCTTATAGTTCAGATAATGATGGACCAGTAGAATTTCTGGTAGATTTTAATGCAAAAAAACGTGAACAGGAGAAGCGATGTTTGGACGATGCTGAAAAAGCAAAAAATGAAGAAAGTGAAGCAGTACACTTCAATCCTGCTGAAGGTATGCATGTTTTTTATAACTTTTCATTTATTTGAAGCAATATATTTGGCAAAATTGTTTCGTTGTAATGTTTTTAGCTGTTAGACAGTCGATTTAATTATTAGTTGTTAATCGAACTAATTTTTCCAAAATGATTATTAACTGCTTTTTATTTTCTATTTGTGCATTATAATTGGATCTGAGTATTTTTCTTATTTTTTGATTATTTTAGAAATTTTCTCAAACAGTTGTTTTTTTGTTTAAAAATAAAAATTTAGAACAGCGCGTTTATGGTGTTTCGCATGTTCCGCTCCCAGTCAGCGAAACTAAAAGACGAGAACAAATACAAGAATTATTGGAACTAAGTAAGGTAAGAGAATCATAATTAAGGAATTTAGAATTTTTTTCAATTTCATTCCCTTATTCCTTTCTTTTTTTTTTTTTTTTTTTTTTTTTTTTTTAGTAGTTATTTTTCTGTTTAGAAAACTGAAGTTAGTCGCGCAAAAAGGAAACATTTACTTGAAGAACGAGAAAAAAGGAAATGGGAACAATTAAATAGAATCCGAAAAAGGAAAGGTTTGCAAGAATTACCACCATGGGATTCTGAAGGTAAATTTATTTGATGATTCAGATTTAAATTTTGTCGTAATGGAAAATATGATATATTTAACTTTAAACCGAGAAGTTTATATGCTTTTCACTTTGACAGATATATCATAGAAATTTGAACCATATTTATTTCCATTTTATTGTTTTGCTCATTAACTTTCTTTTTTATTTTAGGAGATAATGAAATGAAGTTTCTTGACATTCCTCTTCCTGATAAGCCACCGACGGAACCCTGCGCGGCACAACCAGAACCAAAAAAATTCACTGCTGTTCGTGAATGGGACCGTGGAAAAGGTATATCACTGCTTCTTATGAGTTTTAATATTAATAACGCACATATTAAAGAATTTACCATATTTCTTATTTCAGCGCTTTACGATAGGTGGATCACAAAGCAGCGTGATGAACGTGATGATGAATTTGCACCGCCGTCAAGCTACTTCAAATAATTCATAATTGAGCAAATTCTTTCTTAGGCATTACAAAAATTTGATTTTATTTATATGTATATATGTACTTGATTATATATATTTTAATAAAAACATTTGATAAAGTTTCTTCATTTTTTAACATGTTATTTCATTCATTATCAGTATTTACTTACATAATCAAGACCAATTTATTAAATACAAATAATTGAAATTTATTCTAAAAAATGAGGTGCTTGTGATGATTTGTAAAGATCACGTTTAGATTTGAAATTTTAACTGAATCTAATATCCTCGCTGAATTTCGAATGAAATTTGTTAATTTTGAGATTATTCTTTTTAATGGGAAAACAAGTCATTCTTTTTAAATTATAATGAGGGATTTCCATGATAGATTGGATTTGAGGTAGTATGTTTAGAATAGCTTGAATGATTGATGAAATTGTTTTGGCATATTGCGATTTCTAATTATTTATAAACTTCCTTGTTTGTTCCGCAGAAATATTACTGAAGTTTTTTCACTTGAAATTTATTCGTCTTAAATTTTTCACGACACTATGATGGATTAGAATAATATTGGAGCATATTATGTTTTTGGTATTAAGTGAGATATCGCTTCTAAGATTCTTTATATAAACGATTTTTTGAAGTGAGATCCCCTTATTTTAGGATGAACTTCAATCCAAGTTTTGAAGAAATAGGAAATGCTTTTATCCAACATTATTATTCGAAATTCGATGTGCAGGATCCTACAACACGAAGTTCAGGTTTAAGCGATCTTTACGATCCCATGAATTCCTATATGACATTTGAGGGTGTGCAAGTAAAAGGACGAGATTCCATTTTGCAAAAATTTGCTGTGAGTATTTTTTTTTTCTTTTTCTTTGTAGAAAGGAAATTATGAAGCATTATTAATTTTTCTGGAAAAACATGATGTTTCCTAATCAGAAAATCGTGTATCTATTGGTCCCTAAACTATTGGGGATTATTATCTCTATATAAAATATGTAAACAAGGGCTTATCATTAGTATATCATAATATTCTGTTGATGAACTTTGAAATTATGATTTACTCAGTCATTGAAAAGAAGTAAGTTTATTTCTACTTATTCATGTAGTTTTCCAGAAAGTTGATATGGACAAAAGCACATGTTTCGTCATGCTGTAGTTCTTTTATATATAAATAGTGTATTGGTGTTATAAAAAAAAAAAATTAACATTAATTTCGTTATTTGACTTTTTTTTCCGTTTTATTTTTTAAGAAAAAAAAAAAAGAAAAAGGAGAAACTGGATTGACTGGAAACGAAAGATTATTACAAGGCACTCTACATTTCAAAACTTTAACTTGCAATTTATCGTATGCTTATGTATGTAATTTTCCAGATACGATTTTTTAATTGTCTGAATAAAGAGAGGAACACCTCTTTATTTCTTTATTCTTAAAACATTCTTTGTTACTATCATCATTTTTCTTTCAGGCCTTGCCATTTAGGATGATACAACGAGCAATAACAAAAACAGATTGTCAGCCATTACCAGACGGGTCCATACTTGTTGCAGTCATTGGACAACTTAAGGTTTCTCGTTCTCTTTTTCGAGTTATAAAATTTGGTTCTGATTCAAAGGAGTATAGCATAAAATGCAAATAAGTTTTATGAAAAGAAATGATATGGTTTAGTTATGCATGCATCATTTAAATAGTGCTAAAATTTTCGTTTTTAAACTCATTAAATTTTTTTTGGTTAGGTAGTTCTAATTTGAGAAGATAATTTAATAAACAAATTTTAACATTACTTAAATAATGCTTGCATAATTTCGATTAGGAAAATCATTTGATAAAACTATAAGTCATTACAGGAATAGAAATTTTTATCTCACTAAAGAATTTTTCTTCTTTAGAACCTGACCTAAATATTTCATTGCGGAATAGTAATCATAGCGGTTTGATCCTTATCTAAGCAGAAAAGAAGCGGACAACGCTGCAAAACGCGTTGAAACATCTAAGTCAAGTTCTGTGAGGCAAAAAAAAAAAAATCTAGTGCTCTCTAATCATCTGATTTATGGCGGATGATTTAATAGTTTTATGAAATTAGTGAATGTACGGTTATAAGTTACTCTTCATTATTTAACGGACATTTCCGACATTTCCTACCAAGAAAAAGGATCACAGCTTCTCAATAATTTCTTTTTTCAGACAGATGATGATCCAATTCAGTCGTTTAATCATTTTTTCGTTCTTCGTCCTGCAACTGGTTCATTTTTCATCTCAAATGAAATCTTCCGCCTAGTTCTACACGATCACTAATTATAGTATAATATGCCATTGATGCTTTCTCTTTCATTTTATCATTTTTTCTCTAACGTAGTTTAATATTTTTTGTTGTTTTCATCATTTTACATCGAAGTAAGAAGAGTGAAGTGCTGCCTGTCGGTGATATTTATTTTAAATTGAATATTTTATCATTTTGAGTAATTTTTTTGTTTCTTTTTTGAATAACTTAAAAACTACTTGCATTTTATTTATTTTTTTTTTTTATTTTTATTTCCTTCGAATTTTGCTATTAATTTTGATATGAATTATATTCGTGGCTGAACTTTCGGAAATATTTTATGTAGATTTTATATCAAAACTTAGTTATTTTTTCCTCTTCTCAAAATTGATAAGATTATGAACGTCTACAATCTTTTTTTTTCGTTCATCGAAGATTATTTTCGATCTCACTCGACATTGACAAGAGTGAGTGATGTTTTCGACTCGATCTCTTTGTCGAATTTTGATAAGGGTTTCATGGCAATTTCCTGTCTCGTTTCACATCTTTTCATAATTGCGTATATTTGTTTCATGCCGTGATTGATTATTTTTTGTTGCGTTATCTTTCTTGCGACTTTGAAACATTTTTATAGTGAGACTTTGTGCTCAATTTCATCAATTTCTTTTATTCCTTGAAAAGAAAAATATTCTCATATTTGTTAATGTTACAGTGTGTGATGTGTGTTGACATCAGTAAATGTATTTGTATGACAAAAACAATATTCGAATGACAACTATTTCATTTCTTAAATTCTTTCGAAATTTTGTCTGGAATTCATGAAGTTCATGGAAGTATTCGATTACTACCAAGAGGTTCTTTAATTATGACGTAATTTCGTTTATATTGGCAAATTTTAAATTCTTCGAAATATTTAAGTGAGGTAATGTTGTCTCGAAGATTTCTTAAACTTTTCAAATTTAAAGTAAAAGCTATTTCAACTTTTCGGGACAGACTTGAGCTATTTTTTTTTCTTTATATCGCAGTATTTATACAAATTATATCTCTGTTGAATGAAACAGAAAATCCCTATCCTTTCTTCATCTACATATTTAATGTAAGGCTAAGAATGCAGTGAAATTGCAATAGTTAGATCACTAAAAAAATCCTGATGAAAATATACTGCAATCTGATTGATGGAGCAAGATTAAGCATTCATTTGTTTCTAGTGGGATTTATTATATTGGTGAAAATATATTGGTTGGATAATGATAAATTTGAGTGGGAAATCGGGTAAAGCTGCAACTCGTGGCCAAAAGCAGATTTATGAAGAGAACCAAACTGTGATATTATATTATTCAGTTGCTGCCGTATTTTCTTCGGTAAGTATGTTTTGATTTTTCTCCCTTTTATTTTGACTCGTTACAGGAAGTTGCTTTGATATGTAATATAATGATTTTTTTCTTCGTAGAACTATGATTGGGTTCAGTGAATCCCAACACAACGGTTCGCGATTTCAAAAATGGAGGGATTAGTTGTGGCAAGATTTTTTAAATTACTATAAGATGTTTAAAATAGAAAACATCAAATGAGGAATACATCGCCTATCACTTAGCAATACATTTGGTCTTTAGCAGTAATTCTGGTTACAGATAATCTAGATAATACTCGTTAGCAAAAGAACAAATTAGAAGAAATAGCAAATTGCTACTAGTTGAATATTTTGGTAGCATAGCAAGCATTGCATGCAGTCATTAGAAGGGAACTAAAATTAAAGTACTCAGGTAAAATATTTTCAGCGCTGAATTTTACTTTTTTCTTTTTTTACTAGCACTTAGATCGAATTATTTCATCACGAATCCACAGTCACTCATTATAATTAGTTATTCTGGAAGTAGGCCATTACATGTGTGTAAAAGCATCAATTAGCTTCCTAAAAAAAGTTCATCAAATCATTTAATTTATCTGCTTGCTGGAGGACTATACGTGATTCGACTCACTTACTCTTTATCATTAAATTTATAGTAGTTTTTTTTGGACTTGCTCAAAAATTCAATGGGAATATGCTTCGTCATTCTTGATGTTGTTCAAAGCTTATCAAATTTTCCCAAGCAGTATTAGCATATTCATATCAAATTCGGCGATACTTCATAGAAAATTAATGCATGATGATTTTCGTATTCTAATTTCTTGAGTCAATGGATTTTTTCATCACATAGTACGAATGAATAAACACTTGTCACTTTTCATAACAAATAAATATAATATCATACTTTGATATTTAAAATTCTCTTTGCAGGTTTTCTATATATTAATTTCGTTATTTTTCTCTCTACGGACAGCGTGGGAATGGGTACGTTTTCCAATGAATTTTTCTGAATAGACAGAAACGTATATTTTCTAATGCAGTGTTCCAGTTCTTACTAAAAGCGATTTCTTCCACACGATTATCTATAATGATCATATGTACTTTATATATAAATTTGGCCATAACAAATAAGTTTCGTCATGATTCGATCGCAAATTTGATTAATGAATAATATCTTTAATTACTGGTATTTCTTTCTCTTTCCTGTTGTGAACTCATTTTGATCATCAAGTAATTTGAAACTTCTCAACATTCATAATTGGAATGATTTAGAAATCCAGACGAAAATTATTCTTAAGATTCTGGAGTCGTTTAGAATTGTGGTTTTTTAGGTTTTAATGGAGATGAATCAAATCATATTACCAGTTTTTTACAGCTTGGATTTTCGATTTGTTGTGTGCTTCAAATTGCATCTATTCTAACTATGCGTTCGATGGCTCGATGCCGTCGTAACGAAAAAGGCCAGGTGACGGATGCTGGTTTAGATCTTAATCAACCGGATGCTTTTGGAGAGTTAGTTTTTGCAGGTTTGATTATGAATAGTGAATGAGAATATTTTGTTTGTATAACTGCATTTAAATCATTCTAATAATCTTAAGATTTGATTTGAAAGAAAACCAGGTTTTTAAAGGAAATAAAATTTTTAGAATCCAAATGTTTCAGTTTCCATAAAAATTTTCAACCATTTTGTATAATCAAATTAAAAGTGATTATTATTTCAGATATTGTAAAGATGTGATAATTTTGTGTTCATTCGTTGCAACAATAGCTACCATTTGGTCCAAGATTTTATGGTTATTATTATTGATTCCGGCTTACGTATTGTATAAACTATGGAAAGTGATCATTGCACCATGGTTTTTCGCAGAACCATTAGAGCAAGAAGAAGAAAAGAAAATGAAAAAACGTGAAAGGAGACTTCGAAAAACATGAAATTGCCTTTCTATTATATGTTATGACGATATTTTGACATTTTGGACAAAAATTCACATATAGTGAACTCACTTCATTAATAAAAGTAAGTTTTTATGATATATGATAGCATCGGTAAACGAAAAAATTCACCCATCATTAACTGGCTGATTAACAAGAGTAGCTGTTCGTGATTTACAGTGCAATACATTTTGAAACGAGATCTTTGTTCATAAACATTTCGTTTTAAATGGTTTAAAATTTCTCGATAATTTTAATGAGTCTGTTTTTATTACAATAATGTTTATTTTCAATTGCAAGTTCTTCCACAATGTTTTTGATGATATTATCGGAATTCTATATGTATTTAAAGGGGTTTTTTTTTTCTGAAATTTTGACGGATTTTTTTACTATATTTCTTCTGTTTATCGAATATTTTCTGGGTCCTTCTTTGTTTTAATTTTGCAGTTTACTAGTAAATATTATAAGAACCGTTTTCAATATTCATTAAAATAAAGTTGAGATTTCCAAACGTTAATGGAAGTATATCTGCGAAGAAGTTGGATTCTTGATGATCTAACTTATTATTATTCTAGATCTTCTTGATGTTAATCAGTTTTCAGTAAGTTACGTTTCGTTTTAAGTATGTTTAAATTTGTCGAAAATGTTAGCAAATTCTTTTCCTATCATTAGAATGTTTATTTGCAAATTGAAAGTATTTTCATAAAGTTTTTGATGATATTATCGAAATAAAATTGCATATTTGTGTTTTATTTTTTCCTGCGATTGCATGGAATACGCTTTTACTGAAGTATTTTTAGTTTTAGTATCTTACCTGGAACTTGTAGAATGTCTTTCCATTCTGCTGTCATACTTTTTAGTTACTCTTACTTTTACAATATAGTTGAATTTTGGTGCAGTGCAGATTCTTATTTTGTCGATCAAATTATTGTGTTCCTCAAATCGCAGTCGGACATTAGTTAGATATTTCTGTTTTGCAATTTGGAAACTAATGCTGGAGAAATCAATTATGGATAGAAATGCTATCATAACTGAAATAAAGAAATTATTTTCTCTAAACGAGCCAAGTTGAATGCTTCATTAAGAATTTATGGTAATTTATGTTTTCTAATAATTTTTTAAGGATGGATATATACGATAACTATCCATCCCGTTTATCAGTTGCCTACAATGAACTTCTACCGCGAATCCAGAATCAAATTTATGCTGTGGATACGTATTTCTTGCAATCGGCTATTGATCGTATTTTTAACGATTCACAAATCGATCTTTTATCCGTTTTATCACAGCCAGGAATAAGCGATTCTGGAAATGAATATGACCAAGTGATCGAATTGGTTGGCACAAATTCCATTATATTCAAGGTAAGATTTTTGTCTTATCCTTCCTTCATTCACAATAAATAAAATTTATATTCAGTTTTAGTGATTAATATTTAATTAATACTTCTGTTTATTTATTGCAACAATTAAGATGGGTGAACATGACGAAACATGGTTTTTTTTTTTCTAAAACAGGATTTCCTCGATAAAATGGGAGCTGACCTTTACTGTTTTATAGATCTGGATTAGGAAGTAAAATGGAAAAAAAAAAATTTACATTTCATGTTTTAGTTGCTGTTGGAATCAAGCACCGAAATATTCGAATATTTTATGTTCTCTTTTTGCCGACATTTGGAGCGTAGTTCGTGTATATTTCCGCCGAAAATAGTGCAAGACAGTGTCTATATGAGACTTCTTGCCGATTATGTTTGTTTTATGATGCCGGTAAATGATGAAAATTCAATTGCCGTAACAGCGAAAAAAGCTTATCCCGAAAATACGATGAAGAGTAGTTACAGCACGCCATTGAATCTCTTTAAAGAAGTGTGTCTGTTAAATTTTTATTGTTAATTTCAATTATGCCAAAGTCTACACAAACAGTTTAACGTCATAGACTTTAAAGTGAAGCGTGAGTATACGCCAATTCTAGCTTTTGTTTCTTCATCGCAAATATAAACTATTCCGCTATTTGGATTATATAAATTTGAGTAATTTAATTTTGTAGCTGCGCTAACTAAATAATCTTGATAATTTTATGCAAAATAAACCAAAATAAACCTTATTTAGGTTTTCCTTATAGTTTTAGGAAACTATCATCCTCGCTTACATTATTTGTCTTCATTAATTTTGATGAATGAAATATAAATTATGGGTTCGATCGATTCTAAATTTAATTTCATTATTACGGACTCATTGGACGAGATTTTCTCGTCACAGGTTTACGTCGCTCTGATAACTATCGAAATATATCAGTCATTATTTCCTAGTGTTGCAGTTGTGTTTTACTTTGCTATCGAATTTATGGTATTTTTTTTTTATATGTATTCCTAACTTCATCATTATAGGAGGCTTTAAGGCAATATGCGCTTTGCCCATCATCACATTCCATCCGGACATTGCGAACTATAACACAATCTATTTCACCACATTTTCTAACATTCATATGTATTCTTGTTCGTTCATATTGTTCGCTATCAAACTGGCCAACTGATTATCGTTTCATTGCCCTGAGGTTAATTATATTATGTTTAATGAATTTAAAATTTCTTGAATGTTCCCTTGTAAAAAAATTTGCTCAAACCTTAGTCTTTTATCGAACTTGTCTTCAATACAGTGGTGTCGACTTGTTATTTCATGAGTTGCAACTTTACCGCTGTCATTTCAGATTTGTTCTTAAGGAAATTCATATATTTGCACTTGCGGGATCGGATGACTTCAATTTTTCTCAATCCAAACTTCAACTGCAATGGAATCCACCATTTGCGGATGAACTTTTTGATTTTTTTTTGTCATTATTCAGTCGTTGGCCACCAAATCCATCGTTTACCAATCTTTTCGGTCAGTTTTCTCTAAGAATCATTCATTCATTTTTATTTCCTCATCAAAACACATGTACACATGAACTATGCCTCCAAATTTGAATTTTTTTGAGATAAGCGATTTCTCGATGCGAGCGCTGCATTTTAAAGAATAAGACAGCTCATGATTTTCAGATGTATGGGTTACGTGGATCCGGCCATGGCGTTACTGTGGCAATGATTTGCAACGTGTTATGCCATTTATTCGTTCTAATCGTCGATATTACATCGAATTGTCGGATGCATTCTGGCGACGAAAATTTTCACTCGAATGTACACAAGATATAGAGAATTTAGCTTCTTACATTTGCATTTTGACTTCTCCTGATATGCTAGAGGTTCGTAATTTGATATCCAAATTCGAGAAGAACAACTTTAAAAAATCTACTAGCGATATAGCTTGAAAGTATAGCTTGAAGTGGTGAGCATTTTTTATATATTGTTCAGTGTTGGCTTTTACCTTGGGAATTAATCTGAACAACTTATCACGATTAGAAGTGATAAT
The DNA here is from genome assembly GCA_000499405.2 of Onchocerca volvulus. NCBI lineage: Eukaryota > Metazoa > Nematoda > Chromadorea > Rhabditida > Onchocercidae > Onchocerca > Onchocerca volvulus. The sequence goes on along the minus strand of HG738137.1, from coordinate 9,834,462 downwards.
AAGCTAAACAATACACTGTATTAATACACTATCAATTTAGACTAGAGTTTCCTTTTTAAGGGATGAAAAAGTGTTCATTCTGAGAAATAGAATAAAAAAAAATCCAAAAAAATCGGAAAAAAATTTTTTTTTTCGAACAAATTAAAGGATGTTAAACAAAATGTAACGAATTCGTATGTATGGATTCTAACTTTATGCAGGTCTACGAGGCGCTGGAATATAATTTGGAATCAAATGTGCTCACTTTAATGAATACGTTGAAAAAGGATGCGGAAGATTTGTGTTTGAGAGTGCTGAAAGGTGAACAAAATTTGGAAAAAACAAGCTGGTTGCAGCGCATGTTTTTCTGCCTTGGTTCGATTTTGCTTTTTATCATTCACTCGTTTACTTTTGTGTAAGAGTAAAGAAAAAATTTTTTTTGCAAAAAAATGTTAGAAGAAGATGTTTGTATTGGTTAGAATTTTTATTAAATTGTTTTTTTAATATTAAAATTCATTTCAGCATTTGGTTCTATATTTTCATAAATATTTTTAGTCTTGTTTGTTATGATTATCTTGCTAATAATAATATGAAAATTATCGTATAATGAAGACTGATAAATTCGAATGCTCTTTCATATTTTGAGATGCCAAATTTCATTTCATATTCACTATTGTTTGCTGCATGTTCCAAACATTAGAAATTTTTATTTTAGTCATGTAAAAGATGAAACTTATGACAAGGAAGTCTTTTGTCTTTTTTATTCCTTCTGAATTTTTATATTTTTTTACCTGCTGCGACAAGGAAGTCGAATGAAAAATTATCATTAAAAAATAAAAATCTCAGTAAAAAATCATCGGTTTTATCACTGCAAGTGTTAGTAATGTATTTTTTACTTGCAGAGGAAGAATTACTTTTATCGGAGCAAAAAAAGACTCTAGAAGCGTTGGAGAGGCTTATTATGAATGCAAACAAAGCTATGTCAGATACAGGTTACGGTGAGTTGCAGAATATTATTTTTGCTATGAGGACAAACAAAATTATAGCAATTTCAGCTAATGAATCTTTCGTTAGCGCTGAGAGCGCTTCTAATTCACATAAGTCATTGAGCTCTTTTTCACCATTTTCACGAAAGCAAATCCCGGATTACTATGTTGATTCAGCGACAAAATTGATGTATCTTACACCACTTGGAAGAAAACAGGTGAGTTTCTCGTATTAGAAATATATTCAAAACTTCAGCTCAAAGTTTTGAAGTAAAAATCGAAATTGATTAAATAAATTTTGCCAAATGCGATTTGGAAATGAATTTTCCAATGAACTTCATTCTCTATAAAGAAATAGCAGTGGCAATGTCTAATATACTGCGGGCAGAACGATGAGATATGTCATTTCTTTTCCGATCAACGCTAAAAATTTCGTTAACTATCCTATCAAAAATTGATACAAACGAAAAGTTTAAGTAACGACATTTTAACTTTTTTTTTTCTTTTTTTTTTTTTGTATTAATAATAACGATTTTCTACATAATCGCTAAAAATGGCAATATTGAATGACAAGGAAGCGATTCGGGTATATTGGAAAAGGACTTTGATATGAATTTGCAAAAGAGTTAAATATATTGATAGGTGAAAAGAAATAATTAACTGATGATAACTTTTAAATTTCATCAAATTCATAAATTTGCATAAATTTATAGGTTGCTCGCGGAACGCATCGTTTTGACTATTCGAAATGCTGGAAAGCAACACCGCCAATCATTTCACCACTCCGCTCCGATGAAGTTTGGTGGTTATCCAGACTATTGTACCAGATTTCTAGAGCCATTAATCGTACCAGATTTATCCAACACCTTTCGCAGTGTTACCAAGATTCCACATTAACTGGTTTCATTGCTCGATTTTTACTTGACGCGGAATATCCGAATGTCTATGTTCCAGCACATTCATCAATTGTTGCTTTCCAAAAACCATGCCTCAACTTGCGCTATCTTTCTTGTTATCGTAATCTAATACCAATTTGTATTTTCTTCACTCTGCTCTTTTTTCTTCCTTTTTCTTACTGCTCAATAACACTGTTTTGCATGATATTATACAGTAGATTATTGCCTTGAATTCGGACGGTGAATTATGCATTCAAAAGGTAACATTTGATCCAATTCAGTTGAAATTATGAGCTTATTGTAATATTAGGAAAATGCTTTAGGAAATGAAGTAAAATGTCATAGCAAGCATAGCATGTTATTATTCATGTGATATCGATCAGAGATATTACATTATTTCAACTATTATTCCAGTAAAAGTTGATCATCAAATTACTTTTCATGCGAATGTTTTATCATATTCTATTGTTTTAGCATTTAATTTGAATTTTATGAGCGTTGTTTAATGAAAATTTGATTTTGACTCGATCTCTTTCAAATATTGATGCTTTCCTTGTTGTTTCTTCTAGACTGACATCTAATCGCGATAAAAGTGATAATTTTTTAGTGTGATGGAGTACAGTTTGGGCCATTTATTTTCCAATTTATGGTTTAAATTTATTTGAAATGTTAATTTGACACGAAATACTATTCAACACAATCTTTGCTGTTTGCTGTGAGAAATATTTTTCGTATTATCGTTTGCTGGCATCCGTATATTTATATTAGAATATGTTGAAAATGAAGCTTATGAGATACTGTAGATGGAAAGATCATGCAGGCATCAGTAAAAATATTACATATTCTGAATTTTTGTGTTTTTAATTCAGTTATTTAATGGCAAGATGGATTCATTTTGTTAAAGATCTGCCTCGAGAAGAGTTTGGAAGGTGAAATTCCTTCACGAAGGTGGGGGGAATTTCTGCACCGGTTTTGATCATCAAAAATTTATCCATTTCGTTATCCGGATGGTTGATAGTCCTATCGTACATATTTCAATTACATTGATATTTATGATAATGGAATTCAATTTTTCGATTTATCTTCTGTTTACTGAAATTTCGTATTGATCCGATCTTTATGATTGACTGAAAACTTTCGAACTAAAAGCTTGAGACATATATTCTGACATGTTGTCTGCTTCAGTATGGCAGGAAGGATAAATTCAAAAGTTCATTAATAAATTTCATTTAGTTTTATATGTGTTATTTTTAGGAATAAAACTTTTTAATGGATGAATTCTTGGACATGAGTAATTTGGATAGCTTAAGAGCAGTACATGAAAGTGATGATCAGTGGAAGTTACGGCGGATGTTCATTGAACGACATATTGCTGATTATCCGAGAAATCGTCTTCTTTGTCTTGCTCAAATCTTCTGTAACGTGATCTCGTTGGGTTGCACGTAACTTTTTTTTTTTTTTTTTTATTATTTATATCAGTCTTTCGGGTTTCATATCGAGAATTGTTGGATTGATGTTAATATCGACGAAAATATTGATAAAGAAATGAATTATTTGGCTAGCTGGCAAGACAACATGGAAATCTGGTGAAAATGGTTTGTTGGAAGTAGAGACGATTATTTTTAGACCAGATCAACTTGGCCTGGTTTTTTGGATGACAGTTACATCTCAGTGGCATGAGATCACTTTTCTTAGGAGTCGCACAATTAGATATTATCTTCTTTTTTGATGAAATTCAAGATTTTCGTTGAAAAATCGTAACTTACAGTTAATTGTTTTCACAAATTTTCAAATCTTTCCAATATATTTTAGCATCATTTTACATTTTACTCTTACTGAAAAAGCCAAAATACTGTCATCTATGGGTGAAATTATAGAGGAAGTTTTTTGCGCCGATGCTGATTATTGGACTATTTGATGGAAAGCAAATATTAGTAGGGAGATTAAGAAGATTACCTTTAATGAATATGGATAAATTTATAATATAAGTTTGTTTTTACAAATATGCTGTCTTTGTAGGTATGACCAGGAATTGATGAGGACAGTCAAGGAAATGGGTGCAGGGTTATGCGAAATGGTTAAGGTTAATATTTTCCTCAAATCCACAAAAATTTTTCGGATAAATTGAATGGATTCGAAATTTCAAATCCGTATGTAAGAATAAGAAAGAGATAAATATAATTAAGAAAACATTATTTCTATTCAAAATTAGTTAGCTGATTTTAATATTGAATATTTAATATTACTTTCATATGGCGTCAATTTTTGTTTTTAGGATCATAAACGAACCTTTGAGCAAGACTCTATCAAGACATCTGTTTCGAAGAAAGCAAAGTTGGAGTCGAAAAGTGGTAGTATTATCAGTGAAGATTCGCCGTGCGCTTTGAAAAGGAAGGTTTGTTTTTTTATTTGAAAAAAAAATAGCTTAATTCAGATGTTCTGATTTGAAACTGCCAAGAAATCCTCAATTGAAATCGTCAAGAACATTGGCAAAGCTTTTTGTTATTTTGTTCAGTATTACTCGACTCTATAAAAAGCAATGCACTTCATTTGCAGAGTTTTATGCTGTTGAGAGCACAACTGACTGTTCTTGAAAAAGGAGCTGAGCCGCTCGCTTCACTGAATCAATTAACATCTCGACTCAAATACAAATGGGAATTGAAAAGTGTAGAAAATGGCAGATCAGCGCTTCTCGTGAATGATGTCACTGTTTTGGAAGGAATTTTACCGGCATGGAATGATAACGATGCAAAAAATTTTGCTGCTGCAGCTGCTTTAGCCTCATTGTCAAGGGTGTGATTTTTTGTTCGATGATCTTTTCCAGTAGAAATGGTATCTTAGAAGATAGGATGACAGAAAAATTGTTATAAGACCACATTATACGAATTCTGAAATCCTTTTTCTTCAATTTAGCTCCAGAAACTGAAAATTTCCCGATCATACAATTGGATGAAACTTGATGGTTTAAATATACCCTAAGAATTGGCATTTGATTTTTTTCTCGTTTATTAAATGTTTAGTTCGTTAGATTATAGGAAGACAGAGAAGTGCGCGCGAAATGTGGCAAATTTGAATTATGTAAAAGTGATAATAGTCCATCCGATTTATGTAAAAGTGATAATAGTCCGTCCGATTTTTACATGTCCTATCTTGTGGATCAGTTGAAGTTGGCTGTTAAAATGATGCCGGCTAATGGAACTTCTTTCGATAGATTGGAAGGCGGTCTTCGTATAGCTCGGATGCCTCTACGATATGTTGCCGAACGTGGAACAGGGTACGACACTTTTTTTGCATGCTATTTCGAGTTCTGTTTTCCTTAAAAATCAAAATGTCTAATATGCAAATTCAAATTATTTCAGATGGGAACAAAAAATATCGATAAACGCACTAAATATTCATTTAGCAAGCGCCGTATTGAGGAAAGGAGAGTGCACTAAGAGTAGAGAAAAAGAACGGAAGGAAGATCTGGCTACTATGATCATCCAAAGACTTAGTGATTCAGATTTTGAACTTATTTCAAACACCAATGGATATGTACTCCGTTAAATTCCTCACCTATAGAAGTATACGATATATCGGTTTTCCGAACAATGCCAATATTACTCATTTAAGCAATTTTTTCTCTTTATAATACCAAAAAAAGAAGAGATTCTGAAAAAATGATATATTTCAAAAATAAAGACAAATACTGCCAATACTAAATTTTATCTTTAATTTATGGCGTTATGTACAAAACTCTCTTGTTTGATACCGACAAAGAGCATTAAGAACTTATTATTAAAATTAATATTAAAATATGTTAATAACAATATATAATTCAGTAAAACAATAACAGTAATAAAATAAAATGATAAAATTCAAAAAATATAAGAAAGATTTTACGAGGATCAGCCCAATAAATACCAAATAAATAATTATAAACTGTTTATGTCGTTTCAGAATAACTGAATTCAATAAATAAGATTATTTACATACATTGTTGAAAGGAATGATAACTGAACAACAACACCATAATTCAATAAAATAAAAACAATAACTGGAAATATGAAGTCAGCGACAGTGTCGGTTTTATCTAATCTTTCCTTTTGGCGTTTTGTTCGTCCTCTATTTTTACAGAATGACTAAAACTCAAACGCTATATCTAGATTTCTACTCTTCTTATCATTGGAATTATTTTAACACTGTTTTATCTTGAAGTTCTTTTAAAGGTCCGACCCAACAACGATCAAGTGAGTGATTTTTGTGATCAGTAGTGTTTTTTTTTTTTTTTTTCAAAATTAGTCATCCTATCCTTTATTTAAAATGCTCGCAAACTTGCACATACTTGATAATTATTTCCAATATTTCTCCCGAAAATAGACAATAAAAGCTCCCTATTTCTGACTCAGTATGACTGACGCGATCCTACAATAAGGAAATATCTTTTTGCAGAATACTATTATTTCTCCGTAATAAGATTTATATGGGTAGGTGCTTTCCAGATGGAAACGAAATTCAAGTTATCATTTGTTAAAAATTTTAATCAAATCATTCGATAAATGGGAATTATGTTATTTTATTATACGCATAAAAATACTTCCTTTTGAACACTATTTTAATGCAAAAATTTAGGCTGTTATCTATAACTGGAACAGAATTATATGTAAATTCCTCAGATCATTAGTTACTAAGACTAACGAGATATAGCATCCTCAGAAAACTTGGCCTTCTCAATGTCACACACAGTGGAACCTTCATAAATTCTGCCTTGTACTTGCGAACCACCGACATCAATCCATAACTATAAATAATTTGATCAAAAAAATTTTAAATGCAGATGGTTTTTTGACATCTAAATAAGGACTATGCGGGAAATTTTGAGTAGAGCTATTTAAAATTTTAAAAGTTAAACGAAACCACTAAAGCATGTTAAGACTTGAAGCTGTCTACTTGCTGAAAGATTACTCGTCCATGATTATATTCATCTATCATAGCGAAATCTGATCTATCAGTAAAATAAGTTTCGCAATTATTTACAGTAAAAAACTATCACTTTCACTACTTCAATAAAATAAATGAAGAACCGAACCTTATCCTCAGGACTGATATTCGAATGCACCCAAGCGAAAGCAAGTGGTCGATGAAGGCGAACACTATAAGTTCCCGATGTTATCTGTCCCACTCGCTGGAACAGTTATCCGTGATATATTGATAACATATGCAACTAATAACTCAAAGGAAATATAAAATTATTATGTATAGAAGAATAGAAACTCACATCTTCTGAACCTTCCTTACGAATCACTTCCATCCGTTTCGGTATCATTCTCCATCCCTGAGACTCGGTAAGTGGTTCGCAAATCAAAAGCACCTAAACTTTTTATTTCAGAATTTGATTTGATTCAACTGCAAATAAAATTTCTTTCTCCATGTCTTCAATAAAAAGGAAATGTAATTTTTTATTATAGCATCGTGAGATCGCTTCTTTTTATAATGCTTTCTAGATATGCTTTTGAAAATAGATCAAACAATACCATTCGTAATATCTGTAGATTAACATGTTTCTGCTCTACAAACATACGAAAATGTATTTTTAGCTTGCTTGAAGCTTCCGAGTATATATCTTCTTTAGTTGGAAACTGTTGTGTAATATTGAGTACTAGTAGTATTCAATATTATATAATAGTTTTCAACCAAAGAATAAGCACTAGACTTATCGCATGTTTGATTTCGATTTTATTCTGTGTTGATATTTGGTTCCTGGGTCTTTGATAGAATAACGGAGATAAAGCTTGAAAGACCGTTCTGTTTGCATTAATCATCCCTTCGGAAACAATACATCTCATTATTCTTAATATTTCCATTTTTTTAAAAGAGATACCATTAATTATAGTAAGAATTCCGTTTTTTTTTTTTTTTTTTTTTTAATAGATGTATTTACTTCAGACCGTTTCCCCTGCGATAATTTTGAATTATTCCATTGCTATTTAAAATGTAAAGATACCTGCTTCCGATTCCACTGTTTTTGTGATAGCTCCATGCAAGATGTTTTGCCAATGAAGTTTTCCTTGTTCAGATCAACCATATAGCCCAATCCACATTCGTAGGGATTTGTATTTAGTGTAAGCTGTAAAAGACAAAGAAATATTTATGAATACCACGATGCTACTCATTTAGTTAATGAGTAGAAAATGATAAGTGTAAATTCTAAATATAAAACAGAATAATAAGCCGGGAAATGGCTCGTTAGTGGGTGTCCATAAATGTCAAAAAAATTCTCCAATACTTACTTTTTTCATAAAGCATTACTAGACAATCTTACTTTCAGACGCCATATCATATATCAACAAATAGTAGTAGCAGAATGGAAACGATAAAGCGTACCGGACAATTTTATATCGCATGCAAAAAAAAAGATACATAAACAAACATACTTCTCTGCCCCAAATCTTATAGCCATTCTCAATGCGCATCATGTTCAATGTACTTTGTCCAAAATTAACAATTCCGTAATTCTTACCAACTTCCATCAATGAGTTATAGAGTGCCAATGTATCACCTCTGAAAAGGAATCGGTTTAATAACTGATATTGTGACTAACATTAATAATATACTAAATGTTGTATTTCGACAATCTGGAATTAAATGTTCAAATGTACAAATTTTTAAACATTACAATGAAACCTTTTGAAAAATGGAAAATCTAAATTCATGAAAAAGTTCCATATATAATAATAATTTCCTAACAGCAAACCTGTTATGATAAAGTTCATAAGAAAGTTGCCCTGTAGCAGCTGTAGTACGAACAGCAATAACTGGTGCCGAACCAAGTCTCATTAGTTGCGCAGAGCTTTGTTTAAAACCCAAATCCGATCTTGTTAATTCTTCCAGCACCTAAATTTTCAATTTCTATATCTTCTTTTCAGACAAAATTTATTGGCGTTCATTAATATATGCTTATGATACACTGAAGAATTAATAAATAAATCGAAAAAATCATAAAAATTTCAAGTACAGAGAATCTAACTGAACATTTAAATTATAAAAATGACTAATACACTACAAAGCTGTTTATTTATATATGATGGAAAGAACAGAGCAGCCCAAAGAAATTTTCTCTTTAACTGCTGTTTGATGGATGATATAATTTAAGAAGCAAAATCGGACGTCAAATTTCAATATACTTCACCATAAAGTTCATATCGAAATGCAAAGACTAGCAGATAAGAAACAAAACAAATCCACAGTTTACTTGGTCGTTATTATCAATAAAAAAAGAACTTACTTCCCGACTTTTTGGACCGACAACAGCAAGCGAAGCTAGATATTCACTTACGCCGGATATTTCCACGTTAGCTTCCAACTCAATTGCAATTCTTTTCAACCAGTTAAGTTCACGAGATTCTCGTTCTGGATCGGTTAAAAGAATGAATTCCGATCTAAAATATTTCATATTTCAAAAGCTTGGTTTATTTGCAGTGGACGCAGCCAAATAAAGTTCAACATTTTATAATTTAATCTAATTTTCGGTTTAACATCTCTTTTGTAATCAATAACCGCAAAATCTATAAAAATTAAAATTTCGTTGTCACAAAATTATAAAGCACTGAGCGAACTAGATAATTTTGATGCTTATAAAAGTACCTGTACTGGTCATGATGGAAAAGGTCTAATGATCCAAAAATATTCCCCTTTTTCGTAAGCATCAATCCCGACGATACTTCACCTAATTGAGGTGGTTCGTTGGTGAACACATAACTGAGGAACTTTTCGGAATCCTTGCCACGAACCTGCAAAAAGAAGTGTATTAGTATATTTCAAACCAAAATAAAAAAAAAAAAAAACTTAAATCCAACGATTCAAAATTAATTAAGATTAAATACTTTGAATTTTCTTTTTTTAACTTCTCTCACCATTTATTTTGAGGATTTCAACGTCTTCTTCTAATTCCTCATGATGACTTGGCAACTTGAGCCTTTAATATTAAAATCTTATAATTCTAATGCTGAACGAAAAAATAGAGAATCAATAGTTAGTGAGCAAAAAAAAAAAAAGACAACTTCAATTTTTCCACGCCAAGATAAGTCGATGACACCACATTTATTCGATACCAATTCATATTCACGTATCATATTTGGCAGTTTATCTTTGTACTCAGCAGCAAATGATTCGGAGACCTGCAGAAAAACATTTATCTAGTGCAAACCACGACCACTATAGTAGTCCACATTTACGTACTATCTATGATTTATTGAGATTATTCATCAAATCATCAGATGTTAGTATCTCTTGATGGTAACACAACTACATGTTTATCATGACTCATAAGTAATTCAAAACGATTACTACACCATTTGTGATACCTTAGATTACATGGTTTTGTCCTACAAATAATGAAGTTTTTATTATAAGTTCCTGAGCATATACTTGATAATTTTGATAGCTATCATTTGCATTAATAACTACCATCTACACAGTGCAAAGTATTAAGATGAAATTCAGCAGAATTTTACGAGAAAACTGCAATCCAAATATATAAAACTAAAAATTGCAACAAGTTGAATCGTAATAGAAAATGAAATGTAAATGCCAATATAAATTACCTCCCAGCCATTGCGGAACAAATAAAAACATCCCTCCTTTTGTAGCCGTCCATAAATTCCACTTACACGTTCTGTAGGCCTTCCAACTAATCGATTTTTGTATGACCAATTATAAAACATGGAATATGTTTCGCGACATTTGTTGATGATATAATCTCGCGTTACCCAACGATCAAATCTATAATGAAGTAGCGGCAACAGAAAAATGCAAATTTCAAATACGATAAGCAGAAATAGCTTCCTACATTCCTGAAATTTATTAGAATTATTAATATTCGCTCCAGTGTAACAATTTTTTGGGAGAAAAAAAAATAATTATTGGAAAGTATTCAATCAAAACCATCCTTGAATTCCCAAAAAAAGGTGCTGCGATATTCACTAGCTGAATACAGCAGAAATCCAATTTCTTAGTCTAAAGATGATCCAAGACCCTTAAGGAAAAAATGGAAAAATGAAAATAAGCTCAAAAAATAAATGAAAAAATAAGGAAAATAAAAACAGTACAGAAAAATATAAGACATTAAAATCCTTCGACTTATAAATTTTTATGGAGTAAATCACACCTATTAGCATCGGTATCAAACAGCTCAGATGGAGGTTCACCATCAATTATCCAGTCTGCCAAATATTTCCCCATTCCACCACCACTTGAAACACCGTCAAAATATCCAGCCTATCAGATAAATTAATTTATTCCCAAAAGAATCGAACATTTTCAACTTTGCCGAAAAAATTAACTATTAGAAATTAAAAAGTTTCACCTGAAGCCAATAATTTTGTTTGTGATTGATAGGTCCAACCAGCGGATAACCATCGGCCATCATAGTTACAACAGATGCTTTTGGGTCAATACTAACACCATGTAAGCATGGAATAAGATTACATGCGCGCTCATAAGCTCGTTTCAAACGCTTGAAATCTGGTTCAATGATCACTTCTGGAGAGATTTAATATCCATGTTAATATTAAAAATAATGATATGAGAAAATTTGCAAAGAAAAACTCCCAACTGAGAATAAAGTAAGAATTTCTCCCTAAAACTTACTTATCACTTTCTTCTTTGTTCAGATGGAAACAATCGCAAGTGATTAAGACAAGCAATTAAGATGAGAAAAAATTGAATATCTAATTTTTTCTATTCGATTGCAAGAAAAAAAAACCATAATGTTCTTCCAAAACTTTAAAAAATATCGCATGCAAACGAACTAAATTTTACTATCGGATTAATTATTAATCTCGCTATTTTTACTCCTTATAAAAAATTAGCTGAAAAATTAATTCGACAAAATAACCCTGTAGGATCTAAAAAAAAGTTAACTTTTAATACCTTCTGGCATATGTTCCATCAAATCTTCCCGAATAGCAACATCCGAAGGTTTTTGTTCGAACCCACCGAATAGCACACTATCATTCGCTCTGTGTATGTAAAACGAACTTTCATGATCTATAATGGCCGGTAAATCCACCAACGGCTCCACCTATATTTTAAAAACAATATTGCATTGATTTTCTAATCAAAAATATAATGAAAAATATTTGATATGAATGTCAATCTAATTACTAATTTAGTTCAGACCACTGTTGTAACTTGTTTCAAGAAGTTCTTTTTCTATCACTGAAAAAAAATTCTTTGCTTTCTGAGAAGGCCTCACACTTCTTGGGTAAAATCATGATTTACCTCAGGTAAAGGACTAATACGTGCATATTGATGCTCTACTATCGCAAGGGGTATATCTAAGTTTGTCAAACGTCCAAATTCTCGAGCCCAGAGACCTGAAATTCTTTTTGAGTTGAAAGGACAAAATTCACAATAAAATTGCATATGGCAGATGGAATTCGCAAACATCTGGCTACAATTTTGTTAAAGGCATTAATTTATGCAAACAAAAGTTCGATTTGAATGCGTCATAAATGATATCTATTGAAAGAGACAAAATTTCACATTTATACTGAAAAACTCAACAGCTTCCGATGTCAACATTTTGAATTTCTTTTTTATTGCATAAATCTACAAACGATGAAAAATACTGTTATATATTACGATGAGATGGAATTTAGCCGAAGAACCGCCATTTAGGAAGTAAGATCTATGGATTTTATAAAATGTCCATACTAAAATCATTTTACCAAGTCTAACAACAATTCTATCACCTGCAGCATTTACAATGTTTCGAGTTCGTATTTGACTGCCGTCATCAAATTTTACGACCCAATCAGTTTTTCCCTCTTCTACTGCTTTAATTTTTGGGCACTGTTCAATAACGATAGCACCACGTTTTTCAGCACCTTTGGCCAGAGCAAGTGTCAAATTTTGAGCATTTATATAACCATCTCCAGATGTATATAAAGCTCCTAATACAGTTTTCGTATCCAGAATAGGCACCAACTTTTTCACTTCGTCGGTATCAATCAGCGTTGTTTTCGCCACATCACCTTTCTATAAACAAGAATGGAACTTACAAAGCAGTGGGAAAATTTCAAAAATACTCTATTGATTCCTTTATCATATAAGTATAGATCTCAAAAACTCTGAATCAAACTTTCAAAAACTTGTGTCGAAAATTTTAAGCATCTAAACTTATATGACGGAGTGAATCATGATGAAATGAATTTAAGAAAGTGATTGAAACTTTTGAAAAGATTCATCTAATAGATTTTTTCCTGAAAAAATAAAAAGTACTTGAAAGTAATCCCGAGCTGTATACTGTCGAAATTCGTCCAAACGCGTTTCACTGGTTGCTAATCTCAATGTTCCGGGACGAGAAAATTCAAGATTCTGAAATTATATGCAGTCGAAAGACAAGACTATATAATGACAATGGAAACCACAAAATTAAATAAAACTTCCGAAGTTAGACGGTTGAAAAGCATACCACTCCTGTTTCTTCTTCTAGACGTGCATACAATTCAACAGACCATGCGAGGAACGGCTTGTAGCGATGAATTGGATGTGCCGAGCTAACCAGACCTGGCTATAAATTTGAAATAGAACTAGGACAAAAGTTAGTATACATTTCTAGTTCTTAAGCAATATCTTAAAATATTGAATCGAAAAATGTGAAGTAATCAATAATTATTCTCTCTAAAAATGTAAAAGTGGCTTTACACAGAAAACGCCATAAGAATTCCGGTATTACAAGTTAATTTCAATTCATAAATAAACAAATTCGAAACAAAGCTTGTTTATGTAATTGGAACTAAAATAAAATATCATAACATTTTGAAATAAAGGACTTTACCACATCGAACTCTTGCAGCAAAACTTCGTCAAAAATATTACTAAAATAATTTAAACAAAATTACATCTTTAATTTTGAACAAAATAAAAGTCTAGAAATCAAACCGAGTGCAGTGCTATTCCGTCTGCTAATTTTCCTCTCTCCAATAAAACAATATCACAAATACCGCGAAGCGCCAAATGATAGGCTACCGATGTTCCAACAATACCGCCACCAACAATTAATGCAAATATATCTTTTGATATTTCACTAAGATGCCTATATAATTTACTATTGTAAATTTATGATTGAAAAATTTTATTCTATAAATCTAAGTTTTAATAAGACCAAAAAATCTTTCCCCAATACATCATTACTTATTCTCATGCTATTTGCTGAAAGTATTTTTCGACCTACTGACAGCCTTACAAGTGGATGGATCAAACGAAGTAGATTTGCGTTAAAATCATTAATTTTTTCCAGAATATTCCAATCAAATGCCACATGGCACATTGATAAATTATCTTCCCTGTTATTTCCAATATGATATGAGATATTAGATATATTTCATTGCTTTGTTGCGTATTTTCAAAGGCAATAGAAAGTTTTGATTCTACTCCCGAAACGATGTTATGGTACTTGGCTCAAAACAATCAAAGTAATCAATCTGAAGCATCGATAAATTGGAAGAAGTCGCATTATTTCTCAAATTATCTAATAAAAACCAAAAATGATTGATTTCAAAATTCACTAATCCATTATAATGGAATTCATAATATCTATTACCGAGTTTGTTCGATTAATTGTTGCTTTCTGGAAGCAGCTTTCAATAAGGTAAACATTTTGTACTCTTACTGCTGAGTACAGCAATAAATGATGAGAAACAGTAGGCTGAATAAACGAAGTCACCAAATGCCTGCAATCACAAATAGTCATTTTTTGTAATGTCCTTCACACTAATACGTACAAGTCGGAAACTGCATGCAAATGTAATGAGTTCAAAAATCTCACACAATTTGATGATTTATTGATAGTTAAATATTTTACCATATAAAAACCGTCAATATATTACTTTGTTGAATGGATGATCGATGTTAGAAGTAAGCTTAAACTGCCTATTATTAAAATTATGGATGATTGACTAGTTCGATTATTGACGGTTCAAATTGCTTAATTTTAGCGGCAAAAAAAAAAACTGAGGATAAAATAGTTTATAAATATATTCCAAATTCAGATAACTGCTTCATATAGTTTCATAATTTCAATTTGAAGAAATTGAAAGAATTTTTTCTTTAAATTATTCTAAATTTACCGTTAAACGAAATAATCAATACAATCAACTTATATCTTCCCATCAGATACAAAAATCTAATTTTGTAAATTGATAATCACCTTTTATAGAATTATTTCACGTTCTTCTTGTGTTTCACGTAAACTAAAATATTTATGAAAAAATGGAATCAGAAAAAGAATTCTATCAATCCATACATTTCTTGACCCAATTTTCTGCATTTTTGGATTTTTTCAAAGTTGATGTAACAGCAATTAGTTTTTAAGAGATACCATAGATATCGTATTGCAAACTGCACATCAAGCCATTTAATTATGCGTTAGCATCAAAAAAGTAAATTTAATAAACACAAGCTAATGTAAAACAATGTTCAATTTGCACTTCACATGAAATTTAAGAAAAAAAGTGATATAATATGTCATCAATAATGCAAACATTCTTATCATTTGGACTTACTTTGAAGCTGCAAAGATAGCTCTTGCAAACAACCGATTTACTGAAATGTGAACTAAAAGATAAAAGTCAAAAAACCAAGGGGAAAAAAAATGAATTTAGTGAGAAATCTCTGCCGATCTGGCAACAAATGGAACACTCCTTAACAAAAGACCCTGCAAAGTACCTCCTTTTCCGGAAAAATTCCTTCGAATCGGTTTAAAATAATCAAAAGACAGCATTCCTCGATCATAAAAATGCTCACTTCCCCAGTTATCGATATATGTTTCAACCAGAACTGATATATCTCTACCTGCACCACTCTTCCAAAATATTATGCATTTTGATCTTCAAGTATTTGTATAAACTGTATAAAATGAATTTGCAATTATGGCATTGGTTAGGCATAATATAAAATTGACTAAACAAGATATATTTCCATCGGCAAATGTCAAATCAAGCTGGAAACAATATTACAACATAACTAATTTATAAATTAAGAGTTTTAATGTTTCTCGATTATAATTTCCTACCAACATATATTCCCATGAATCTCTTACGAATTTTAATTCCTGTTATTTGTGACTATCAGTCATCCTTCCTCTCTCTTCTTTTTCTACCACTCAATTTTTTCAAATTTTCATTTTCTGTCTCCGAAAAAAATAAGGAATAATTTTAGCAAAACCTATAACACTCATAGATCAAACCAATAACTTTTTAATAAAAAACGGTTTCTAGAAACCAAACACAAATGTGTAATTGCAGTAGCATTCATGGATATTAGAACTATAAAAAAAGAAGCGACTTTCGGTTAATTTTCCCGACGAGAGGTAAGAAGAGACATCAATCTCCGAAAGGATAAGAAAGGATGTGATAAACATCTAATTTCGAACGGCAGTGATGAAGATATAGTATAACGCCACAGTAGATACACAACTCGGAAATATTCAGAAAATAATATTCAACTGCTAAAATTGATTTCTAATCGTCTGAACTAAGAAACTAAAAATTAAAAAATTTGATTTTTAATCGTCAACACAAAAATCTTACAAATCGCTCCTGAACTATGCACATCCAAATATATCCAGAATCATAGAAAACTCAAATACTGTAAAAAAATTGGAGAATTAAAATTTAAAATAATATTCATATAATGAAACAATCACTTTTCGAATTGACGATCAAATAAGAACTGACAGAACAATAGGAAAAAGATTTTAATCAAAAAATCAAAAAGAAAAAAAAAATAACAATTCAAAAACAAACGTCAGCAATGAAACAGTAATATTCTAACTATATAATTTAAATGGCTGCATATTGCAAAACGTGTACGTCTTGAAATTTCTTCAGATCAAAATTAAAATGTCAACATTTTAAAAATACAATTCTGTGAAAAAGAATACATAAGAATAATAAACACTGCATGTAAATAAATAGAAGGATGAGTGAAGGCAATTACTTGAAAAAATTTTCGAAAATTGATTGTCCACTAACTTTAAATTAATTGTATCTCATTAGAAGTTCAATAACTCGACATTTTCCAAATTTTTGACATAATTCAAAACAGTGTAATTTTCAGCATGAATTTTAGCAATAAAGACATTTATTCACATAATCACTGATTAATAGAACAATAAGTAACATATATCACCGTAAGAGTTCCATTTAGTCAAAAATTGTGCTTAACTGCAGAATTTGCGTACTAATTTGTGAGGGAAATCGATATGGAATCATCGCAACATACAAAATAATTGCTTTGGCCGACGATCGAAGTTCATCGCCTGCTCCTGGATTTCGATTCAATTCTTCTGCCAATAATTTCATTACTGCTAAGCATAAATCCGGTAGCACCAACCGCATCTGAAAAGAAAAAGATGCTCGACAAGATCCTCTGACTCAATATATTTTCTAATGTTACTAAGGATTAATATTGCTAACTATAGTTATTCAAAGTCCCATCAATCCTGACCGAAAATATCAATCTTAAAAGCAACGATTTATTGAAAGACTCATGCATCATCTTGTTTAATAAGGAAATTAATAAAGAAACTTTTAGCAATACCAAGCAAAGATATAAAATTTTCAAGAACTAATTATTCAGAAAACAGTGTTCATGGAAACCAAAAAATAAAAAAATAAAGAACCAAGAAAAAAAAAGAAAACAAACAAGGAAACATATAAAAATATATATATTCATAAAATTTTTATGGCACTAATGAGCCTATAAATAAAATTGTTGATGCTTTCTATTTCAGCCAGAATCCCGCTAATTTTCGAGAGCTCTGAAATATGCGTAAAAAGCAAACAAAAAGTAGTTTTTAACTTTTCAACTGTATATTAAAAATAGAAACTAACTTGATCAGAGACCATGTAAAATGTGGATACGAATGCCTGCACTTCATCTGCATTCATTGGTATACATTTCAATTTCTTAATTATTTCCATGCAAGCTTCGAATCTATAAAAATTTTAAAGAGATATATACCAAACAATCATTTAATGATTAAACTGTTAGGTAGATAAATATTATAAGATTGATTTCTCCAGTTGTTCTATGTGTTAAAAAAAATTCCGAGATAAACATATCACTCTTATTTATGTATGCCTTAAGTTCCCTGTCCTCATTTCCAGTTTAAAACATGATGGGGTATTTTGACAAGAGCATTTTTTTGCTCGGACCAGGCAAGATATGTAACAAAAGCTCTGCTTAGAAACCTTTTTTCCAGTCATTCACGAAATCTATAGATTAAGATAAACCAAAAAGATGAAAAAACTTGCTCGATCCAATATAAAACACCTATAACCCATCTGAAGAAAAGCAACATTTCCCAAAAGGTAAGAAAAGACATTTCACATTATTCGCCTTTTCCGCCATAGCTAGCATATGTTTTAATCTTCATCAGTGATAAAGTTTTGTTTTCTCATGCATTTAAATAAGGCAATAAACGACATCAATATAAAGTGATGATACGATAAAATAAAATTATTCAAAACCATTGACTTACTTCTTATCATGGTAAAATTGAAAAAATGTGGAAAGATCGAGCAAGAGATACAAAGTTGGAAGTGCATCCAATGTATTCCTTTCAGTTGTTACTGCTGAATGTTTGCAAATATTTCCAAGCCACAGAGCGTATTTACGAGCTTCACCAACATCTTTCTGTCGAGTGATTTCTTTAGCCAAGCCTTCACAAGCTAATCGTATTGCATCGTCGATATGCTATATGCAAAATTTTTTTTACTTCTATGATTTATAAACTTAGAATTGAAATTTTTCAGATAATGATTAAATTTGCAGATAATTTTATTGATTTCGAGACGTCCTTTATCGAAATCACTTCAATCAATCGAGAAGTTTAATGAGATGAAAACTAACACTAGCAGCCACATAAAGTTGCCCAGCAAGTGTTCCGTCACCGCTGATTTCAGTATCTGAAGCAACTTTTGCAACAGCATCTTCAATATTGATATCTTTGGCATACTTATCAATAAGACCTTCATGTCGAATACCATTTTCATTAATTTTCCCAATAATACGCCATGTCTCATCACTCAAATAAACCGCACGAGAAATGCACGAGTAAAACAAATTTCCACCTGCAACAGTCTTTTTCTTATACGATTAAATTCTTCGCCTTCTACACAATAATGAAAGTGATAATTTACTAATACATCGAATTTTTAATATAGTGATACTAATGTTATGAAAAGGATATGAATGTCATGTATAGTCATGCTAGGAACGTTTGCATGTTCGTAAAAACTCAATTCAAATTCAATCTCTAGAAATTTTCGTCCGATCTACTTCATCTATAACAATGATTTCCTTGCGGATCACATCAATTTCAATTGGAACATAGCTGCATTCTGTCGAAAATTTTCTATTTCACTCTGGAATGCATTCAGAATTGGAGAAATCAAGCGAGAAATAACTTATATGAGAAATTTCTTACCAACAGGCGATTCCATCTTGTTTAAAAAATATGCGTAATCCAAAGTACGTTCAACATCAGTACATTCAAATCCCTTCATATAGAGCAAAATAAGGCGACAAAAATTAAGCGAGCTTTGTATTGGGTCATCTTGCTGACTTAGTACTAAAATTTACATAAAACTTCGAATTCACAATTCAAGTAATTGTTCACTGTTATTATCCATGATAGATAAAGCAAACAGTTATATATGAACATTTTGCAAAATTTGCAAAATACTATTGGATTCTCTCATTGATTTTGTTAAATTTGTTTAAAATGTAAATCAAATATTGATCTGAGATAACAGTAAGGATTTTTGAGATTTCACTTAAAAAACTAACATATTGGATGTGCGATATCGTCAACAAGAATCAATATATTATTGAGAAATAATAAAATTGCTATATGCACAGCATGTATCAACATATTATTCCTGTAATTTGTTGTAATTCACCAAAAAATTATTCTAAACTATTTTTCTATATTTTTTTTTTAGCTTTGTTTTTATTGCTATTTTACATGACTTTAACCAGTACTGATATCGAATACAAATGACATTTTAATTTTGTAATAAAGAGAAATAAAACGTTGGAAAAAACTACTGTTGAGTAGAATTTTTTATAGTTCATACATATTACCAAGATAAAAATTTTTAAATCACAGTTATTGCAAAATTTGTATTGCTTTCAAAATTTTGTCTCTCAAAAAACTTTTAAGGAGAATAAGAAATTCCTTCAAATTCAAATTCTACCTAATAGTAATAAAAGATATTACATTCTATAACAAGAGCGAAACATAGGAATAACCTGTGTAATAGATTTATCGCACGTTCATATTGGCCCGTTAGCCATAATGCTTGAAAATAAATTAATACACTTCCATCATTGCCGACAAAATAACTCTCACCTAAAAATAATCAATGATATATCGAGATCAGCTGAACTCTTTGGTCACTCAGTGTAGCATATCTTTTACTGATAACGCAGATACATACTATATACGCCAATACACGACCTTCACAATGCAGATTTATAATTTATATGCGAAACTGTCATTTTAATGCTCTCACTGACTACTTTTTCCATATTGTTCGAATTATCTGACCTTCGTTGATTAACATACAGAGTTTTGATAATTTTCAAATAAACTTCAATAGTAAATTAGAAATGATATCTAATCTTAGATTAACTTCATTATTCATTGCCCTCGTGTACCTTGAGGCTCCTTGTAATGAATTTCGTGACATTCTAACAGTATCCGCATTTTTGTTCAGCTTACTATTTATTTGCAGCAATTAATTTGCACTGCATTAAAGCTATATATTACAAATTACCGTAATCAACAGATATAAGTCTCTGAAGCTCTCTGAAAACTGCAGGTGAAAGCGCAGGGTCTATGCCACATGGATACAATTTCAACCAAAGCCAATTTTCCAAATTGTTGCACACTTCAGGCACATCACCACCAAGCAGAGCACAATATACTGCCTTTTTGTAGATATCCACAAACGAAGGTGATTCACAACGCCATTCTGCCTTCACTTTCAATCGAACATCAGCAGAAAGCCTAATATTAAACTGGGTATTAAATTAAACACTCTCATTCAAAATGATTAAATCGTACTCACATAAAATTTATATTAACAATTTCAGCCATCCCCAGAATGATAATACAATACTGATTTATGTTGAGTAGCAAAATCGAATATAAGAGTTACTTTTTTTCTCGTCATTTAGAAAATCAATTACTCGAACTACAGTACAATCAAACACAAAACTCAAAGAAACGGATAAATTTAGAGGAAACTTGCTTTTTATTTTTTTTAGGAACTTACTTTTTACTTTTTTCAAGCTCAAGTAAAGCAATAGTCGCAGCTGCGCAAGATGGTAAATTTTTCAAATGTGAATCAGCTATCTTCGCAACAGACTGCAGCTCTCCAGCCCTTAAACAATAATAAATGACTTCCCAAAGAGCATGTCCATTTGGGCCATATACGCCATCCTAAAATATTTAACTGTTAAATGAAATAAATAGGATAGCAAACTTCCAACAGCTATAATCTCAATAACCTGAAAATCTTCAAAAATGATTAAACGAGGATAACTTTAAATAAATATATTATGAGATCAGATTACCTGAGTGTGTCGCTGAGTTGGCTTAAAGTGTTTCACGTTTAGAAAAGCATCGACAAGCGACAATACCGTTGGATTACCGCCTCTTCGAGCAACTGCTAAATTATTTTCCACGACTGTCTCCATATGAGAAACAAAACTGTAAAAAGCTTTATATTGCATAATTACAAAACTGTTTTCTGCTATATGAACATAATTTTTCATGATTTTAGGAATGAATGAAAATATCTTCTGTGCATTTATAGAAAATTTGAACAACAACACTGTTTGTATTGCCAGAGAAGGAAATTTCTCTAAATAGCTTTGCATTTAGAAGGTAAACATTTTACAATCTTTTAGTTAAGAATACTTTTGCCTGATCTGAGTAAACCATGACCCATAATGATTTTTTAAGGAGGAAGTAAACTCGAAAAATATTGCCAGAAATCTTAAAAATTGGCTCACTTTTTGTGAAGAAATTCCAAAGTTGTATCAATGATGTGCTTTGTCCAAGAGACTGAAGAGCGGAAATTTTTGGCATTACCAGTAGAAACAAATGGATGATTCAGTGGCGCAAGAGCCTGCTCCCATAATGCGATTATTCCATCATCGCGTGATTTCGATGCAGCTTCTCTGAAAGCCATAGCTAACTTGTCCACTTTTTTTTGTGCTATGTAATCAGAAACCTGGAAATTAAAAAAGACTAGAGTATACATAATAATAGTGAAAAAGATGTTTTCAAAAATTTTTTCAATCATCGAAAAAAACATATTTCGTTCAATCGAACCACTTCCACTTTTCCCCTAACATAACTTGTGTTAAATTTGGAAACTTACTCCCTGGGCGAATGTCAATTCTATACTATCACCAGGCTTGATGGACTTGATAGAATCCAAATTTGTTGCCTGAAAAACTGTTGTATCTGCGATATGGGTTCGAAGTTAACAAAATCAAAAAATTTTACTTTTGACATGAAACATCGAATATGTATATAACTTTCCAACAAAGATCATGATCAAAATATTTATATTTTTATTTAAAAAAGATTAATTAGCAAAATTAATTGATAATTTAGTAAGGAAAATGCTAGGAGCTTATCATACGAAATTCGTGTCGCAAACTAAGAAAGCAAACAAGTAACAGAAGTTGTGCAAGTATAAAAGCATTTTTTTAACAAATATTAAAGAATGACTCGGATAATTATTGTTATCTTCAATTATTATGAGATTTACAACAACTGGACAAGACTTACTTTGGAAGATGAAATACCAGAAGCGATAGGTTTCGTTACAGATTTAGCCATCATATATGCCTGATCCACTACGCGTTGATTCATGAATGCTCTTTCAGCTTCCAAACGAGTACGAGTCGAAGTTTCAGCAACAATTTCATTTAACATGTGTTGGCAGTCTGTCGATGGCAATACGATTTCTTCTGCTTCATTTTCTGCTGCTTCTTCTTGCATTTGTGGTACTGAACTGAGTGAAAAGCCCTTTCCACCCAGTAACAAACCCATCTTTAACACCAACAATTAATTAAATAAAGAACAAAATTTCATGGAATTAAGCAAAATATAAAAATCATGAACAATGATTAAACATACTTCCACATCGAATAACCGTTCCTCGGCAACTGTTTTCTTTTTCCATAAATCTTCA
Source organism: Onchocerca volvulus (assembly GCA_000499405.2). Classification (NCBI taxonomy): domain Eukaryota; kingdom Metazoa; phylum Nematoda; class Chromadorea; order Rhabditida; family Onchocercidae; genus Onchocerca; species Onchocerca volvulus. The sequence continues at coordinate 9,811,335 of HG738137.1, read as the reverse complement.
CTTCTTCGAAAAACATCATTTAAAGCAAGATCGACACGAGTTTTGTACTGAAATGAAATGATAATTCATCTGTTAATTCATCCATACTTGAACAAAAGATTTTATATTTCCTATTTCAATTTCTATTTTTTGATTTTCTAATAATTCCATGAACAAGTTCATTAAGTAAGCATCTTTCTTATCACTGCTATAAGATTTGCAAGAACTTCACTGCAAAAAATATTCCTTATCTAATAATAACAGTTAATTTAATTCTATTATTCATGGAAGTTTAGATTTAGAGGAATAAAATTTAAATTTTAATCAAAAATGCTGATTTGGATATGAAATTAGTCATTTATTAGTTCTTTTTATGTTCGAGAAAAGGTTTTGGGAAAAATGAAGTGCATTATTACCGATGATGTTAATGATTCTTTTGGAATAATTTTAGATGGTACCGACAATCGGTCCGACTTATTCAACAGATCTTCGAATGCTCCTGGCATCTTGAAATTCAATTCCGAAAATCTGGAAAAAAAGATGAATTTGTGAATATCAATAACATTCTCAGTTGCATTTTCTTTTCATGTTATTGATATTCATAAATTCTAAAACTATTTCTATACATTCTAGACCTGAATGAGAACTTTACAACATGATCAACATTCCTATAGATGACTCAATGAAAACAAATAATAATGCCTTATTTCTAAAAAATAGTATAACATATTATTTTAGCAAGCTACCATTGCTATCTTAACATAAGCTGTGTTTACAAACAAAGATACATCACACAAATTTTTTTTCTTTCAACCTTTCTAAAAAATGTTTTTCATACAATATTAGACGATGAAAGAAATTTACGGTTTAGGAGAAATAAACTATAAGATATATGCTCTCTTATAACATCATGCATAACAATATTCTAAAAATAAATTACAGAAATTAAGAAATTAACTAAAGAAATCAAAAAAATTACAATTCTAGGCCTGAGTCCAAGTATAACTTTTCATCTTACTTCCTGATTATCAGTAACTGTGTCCCAATTATGCTTGAATAAAGTACATTACTAGCTACTAGTTCTTAGCTAAGTGTATACATGGCCAAGTCTGACATGTATTTCTTTTCTTGAAAAATATCCATCAAAAATGAGGCAAATTCAAAACAGACTTTTGTATAAGTTAAAAATTTCAATAATATTTCAAAACTAACAGTTTATTTCAGAAATTTTAGTAAATTTCTGCAAAATTTTGTACTATTTTTCTGAGTGAATGTGGTAAGTGCATGCGCTTGACGACATGCTTGACGACTAAGATGATATGGTGACAATCGATTTTTCATTTTATAATCAATTAAATTAAAAACAATAATGTGACTGCTTCAACAAGGGAATTACTGCACACGCTCTCATTCTCTAGATCTCAATCTCCTTAATCTCCTCTAATTCTTACCAATCTCTGTCATTTCTTCAGTAACTTCCTCCTATTTTCCTGAGGTCAATAAAACTACTTCAAAAATCTTAGTAAATTCCGCATTCTCCTACTCCTCCCTCTTCCACAATCCTCATTTCAACCGTTTGCAGGACCTCCTGGTTGACGGTTGAGATACCCCATGCCCCTGGAATACCATATACCCCTCAGTCTTAGTTAATAGTGAGGTACTAAAAACTGAGATACCGTACACCCCTCAGTCTTAGTTGACAGTGAGGTACCAAAAATTGAGATACCATACACCCCTCAGTCTTAGTTGACAGTGAGGTACCAAATGCACCTCCTTGAGGTACCTATGCAGGAGACCAATATGAAATTTGAATTTCCCGAATCCTAAATATGATATCGCTTTCTTAGATAATGTTGCGTAATTTTGGCTGAAGTTCAATTGACTTGTGTCGCATGTAACTTTTTCCAAGTTTTATTGACGAGATAGATTCACTTATATCTGCATGCGATTATTTGCTTCCAATATGAATGTTAGCTTGAATTCAAATTACTGACTGTTGTTCTCATAAATATTAAACTTTGCGAATCGTTAATGTCATCAAAGTTTGCGATGATACGTTCCCTTTCAAAGGTCATTTCTCGTTTACACGCAAAGTATACATAATACTGGCTTTCATCTTTTTCGAATCATTTGCATAAGCAAATGGAGAAGAATAGAGAACAATTACGGTACGGTAAACCGATTATCACTGATGATAATAGCTTGCGATCATCGTCGTTATGATTGCGATTAGCACCGTTTTGTACCATCTTTGGGTATCTGATTGATTGATTATTTATTTCGTTGGTATACATGAAAACTTTTAAATACCGCAGAAAGCATACATTAGGTGATAAGATTATCACTTCAATTGTCTATTCATTTCGCTATCGAATATGTTAGATTCAATCTAAATCAATCAATCAATGATGGTATCATGCTCTAAAGTTTTTCAAATTTAAATACAATAAATGTGAAGGGAAACAAAGGAATACATAATTACTCAATTAATGAGTAATTTTTGTTACTATTAAATCAAGAAGGCAAAAGATTAAACTGATGTGTGTCTAAGTTTTCCGTTATTGATTAGGAACAAATATTACCGTAATGTTAACGAACTACCATAAATGGATGATTTCTTATAATTTATGAAAATATTAGCACTCAATTATTTGAAACATAACAATTTTCTAATAAGAAGAACCAAAAAAAAAAAAAAAATGATTGCGAAAATGGCATCATTTGTGAAATTATTTCCATTCTACTATTGAAATTTAAATGACATCAAATTTTAATGAAGCAAATTAATGAATTTACAAGATTATATGAAAATATTTGTAATCAACGTTTGCAAACTTTTCTCGCAAAACAATTTCTGAGAATTTATTTCCTAATTATGATTTTTTATGAATATGAAAATCTTTCTTTCTAATTATAAATATTTTCTCGAAGAATAATTACTATTATTATAGCTTGCCATGATGATGAATTCAATTCAATCGTACAAATGTAAAGCGATGTATCTGCTAGATGAAAGCTTATCAATGTAACTTTTTTTTTTTTTCCTTTCATTAGATATGCTAAAATATGGAATGGAATGGAAATATATGTCCATTGTACTCAAAATATTTCTTCTCATCGGACAGGTACGGTATTGAGGAGGAATGTTGATTAATATATGCATGGATATGGTATGAAAGCTAAAAGAATAGTATGAAATAAAAGTTTTGCTCTTTTTTTTTTTCCATTCAAAAGTAAATTGTATTTGACGGACAAGCAAAAATGCCTTCGTTCTCTTTATAAAACATTCCATTTTTCCGTTCGTTTGTTCCGTCTTTTTATGCAAGAAAAGAATGTTGTTTGTATTAGTTTTAAAAAAAAAACAAATATCATTTCGGAGTTGCGGCGATGCAAAAAAACACACTTCGCTTATCGCTTTAAAATGATTTAATAAATCATTCGTTTAGGAATTTCGGCTGAGCAAAAAAAAAAAAAGGGAAATATACGATTGTTCGTTAAACAAAAATACATTACGCAAAATTCAAAAAAATGTTTAACAATTAAATGTTATTTTGTTGATTTGAAGTATTAAATCAATGACGAAACTATAAACTTTGTCTATTATTTAAATATTTCAAAAATCCGACCTTTGCTTTTTTCTTTAAGTGTAAACATTTTGTTTATCTATAAATGTATTATCGAAAAAGAATTCGATTGCTAAGTATTTTTATGTGATTAAAAAACAAGCTAAATTTACAGATTTACAAATTCCCTTTCTTTGTATCAAATCTTTCATTGGATTTGGATGATCTTATGGATCAATATTATAATTTTTGAGGATCAGCAAATCTGATAAATCTTTTTGTCATATTCAATTTTGCTATTCATAGGTTTACTTGAAAACTATTCATAATCTTGAAGGATATTACTTATCACTTGTTCAATGATAACTTTTACGCTTATCTTCTAATCATGTTTTTTGTATTTTTACCAAAGATAGCTTGTGATTGCTGAATTATTTGTTCATTGCGAATCATTCTTGCAATATAAATTAACCGGAATCCGGTTTTCCCCTTGTCCTGTTCATCCATCTCTCGGATTTATTCATCTGTGAACAAGTAGCAGAAAAAAATGCTGATGGCACTGTTTCACACTGTTTCACTGTCATTTTCATGATGGATCGATTTTGCTGAGATTATATATCACTAATTTAATCGAGAATATTTGAGAACTCTAAAAAATCCCGACAAATAAGAACATTTTTTAATGTTTCTCCTCGAAATCTTCCTACTTTTAATTGTGATTTGGCTGGCTGACTGTAGAGATTATAGAATTTATATTTTCTAAATTTCGATAAATAAAATTATGATCAAGTTAAATGATTCCCCTAATATTTCCATGTCATACTACGTATAATGATTAAATCTTTTATTATTAGAGTAATTGAGAACTTACAATTTTTTATTAATGCTGGAAATGGCGATATGAAAATTTATTTTAATTCAAATTTAGTTAATGTTTCTTTAATGAATAAAATTTTCATGTCTATACAATGACCTTATAATTTATGAAATTAAAATTTAATGATTTTTTTACTTTATCATTTATTTTTCTTCATTATTTTTTTTTTTTTTTTAATGATAAGGAAATTATTTGATGTAGTAAGTAAATATTTACATGATAGCATTCGTTTTGATTAGTACATTTTCGATTTGATTTCAATCCTTATGTTTCCTTCCCTGTAAATGTTTTGAGAGTGATAAGCTGATAATCTGAGATGATAATGTCAATGATAAATTTGTTGACATTAGAAATGTTATTGTGAGATTTCGAATAATGAAAAAAGTTCACATTCTTCCCATATTCTAAAATAATTAGAATATTGTAATAGAGAAAGAAAAAAAAGAACAAGAAGAGAGAAAGAAAAAGATATATATAATTGGTAAAAATTACTTCGAAATGAATGAATTATTGTGTTTGGCAAGTTGTAAAGTGATAATAATATACGTATGGGACAGCTGGTTCAAACTTTTTCACTCCGAAAAGTGAAACCAAACAAAAATTTTTTTTTTCCCTCAAAATCAACAAATTTCGATCAATCTCGAGAAAAAATGCTCGAAATTTTAATTCAGTAAAGTTGGACGATGATATGTATTGCTAAACAGCTTTCCTCTTCATTTCACCTTTTTTTTTTTTCCTCTTTTCATTTTCTTTATTTTAAACTTTTGATTCAGCTATTCATACTAGTTTTTTTTTCATTCATTCATTAAATATTCAAGAATATTTTCAATTTCTATCATTGAAAATTTTTGCATTAAAAAAAAATTATGTAATCTTTATGGAAGAAAATTAAAATTGCCATATGCATATGTGATTTTATGCCTTATTTTATTTCGCTTCATTTAAAATGAGCAATTCCCTCAAATAATTCGTATTGATTACATTTCTATTTTAACAAAAAGTAGTTGTATTATTTTGCTTTTTCTTTTTCTTTTTGTTTACTTATTATGCGAATTTTTTTTTTTTTTTTTATTGGATTGTTTGTCGATTATTTGTATCGAAAAAGGAGAATAGGAAAGAAAGTTTGATGATTTTTAATTGAATTTCTCCTGAAACTAACAAATAGTGGACAATTTTCAATATTATGCATTGATAGATATACGTACTTTTATCCAATTCTTGTACTTATCACTGACAAAATGTCATCAAAAAAAATTTGAATTTGTTGAAATTATTTTCGAAGTATTCTTGCTTGCATCTTAATATTATTTAAGTTAACTTTTAAAATGGATTCATTTGAATTAAATTATTTCTAGAATAATTTAGTCATTAGAAGTAGAATCGATATAATCTGCAATGGATAAAAAGGAAAATAAAATATTTATAGCTTTATGAAAATAGCAAACTGTAATTATTGTTGATAAGATATGTGCTAAAAGATATGGAAAACTAAGTAATCAAGTTTGTCGGCTAAGTTAAATTTTTAGAGCATTACTTAGTTAATAGAAAGCTGAATTTGAAAATTTATCTGTTAATATTCTCTTCATTCAATTCTTGGCGAAACTTCTAATTTTAGTGAAATTCGATTTTTTTTTTTTTTTTTTTTTGCAAAATCAAATTGAAAATATTAAAATAGAGTATATTTAAATGACATCATATGTATAAAAATAAAAATTATCATTTTACGTCGTTCAATACATCACATTTCTCTGATTGAATGTATGATTCATGAAAATACCATCGTCTTCATTATCTTTTTTTAAGAAAACATTTGAAAAACTATCATTATTTGAGGATGATTTCAACATTTACATTATTTTATGCTCATTGTGGGAAGCACTTTTAAACCTGCTTTTATTTTAATTTCTCAAAAATTGTAGAAAATTTCTATAAATTCGCATTTTTTTCATAGAAATTTCAAGACAATTATCTCAAAAATCATGATTATGTGCTTAAAAATTAACCTGCCTAGCATTTAATCAATTAACTTAATTATTAATTATCAGGTGTAATTGATTCCGTCCATTTGGGAAGTGGAACTTACTTTTGAAATTTGAACTAAAACTAGCTCTGTGAAAATTTCAGAAGAAACAACTGCAAATCTTTAAATTGTCAAAAATTAACAAAAGGAAATTTTTTTTCCAGCAAAACACTAAAAAATTGGAATTTTTTTTTTTTTTTTGAAAAATCTCAGAAGAATGTATTCGCTAATTTATTTGACTAGTTTTAAGAGAATGCCTTGCTTGATTTAATTAATTTTCCTGATGTTAAATTGAGAAAAAAAAATCTCTTTTTGTAAATTTTTGAAGTTTAGAGATTTGCAGTTGTTTCTTCTCGAATTTTCACTGAACATATATTTCACTCTTGCTTTTTTTTTTGCAAGGACAAAAAGTTCAATTTTTAAAGCACCGTAATTTGATGCAGAAAACTTTGCCACAAAGATTTTGAAATCAGATAATCATCAATATTGCGACAAATTTTATACTATCAATTTTTTTTTTTTTCAAATTAATTTCATACTAGTTGTTGAATGAAAAAAGAAAAAAGGATTCAATCCAATTACTTGTTGTAAACTTTTCTTTTTTAATATTTCAAGTAATTTCTTGATATTTCTTTTGCTTGTAAACATTAAGATCTATCGAAGATACTGCAAATTATTTCTTGTTAGAACAAATACAATAGCTGTAAAAAATAATTGAAACAGGCGGATTAAGAAACAAGTTGAATTATCTGTTATATATCATTAAAATTTTATTTCCAAACGGTTTGTGATCAATCAATCTAAAATTTCAAGAAATTCATCTAACTTTTTTTTTAATTTTTAATTTAAAAAAGACTGTTTTCGAGGTAAAAATCTCATTTAATTTTTTTACTTTCTTCGTTAGTAAAATAGATTGCTATTTTCAAATATAGTTATTCTGACGACACGATTTTTACTTACCGTTGTGTATCATGTATCAATGTTTATTGAGTGATACAGTATCACGTCCAGCATTTATTGTAGAAGGAATCATCATTACAGTAATATGTTGACATACTGTAAAGTTATTTTGCTACAGTAATATATAATATCAATTTAATGGTGGAAGGAAAAAAAAAGATAAATAAATAAATAAATAAATAAATTGGGAATGAATTTTAAAGTGAAATTTTGTAGAATACATAGCTGCCCAAAAACGAGGAATATAGTGAACGTGAATTGACGATTTAATGGCTCATAAATTGCTATTTTCGAATCGCAAATACCGATTTCTTATCTTTCAACAAAAGCGGCAATTTTTTTTTTTTTTTTTTATATAATTGTCTCCAATGTAAAGAAAAAGGAAGACGAACATGTTTTGCTGATTTTATTACGTATAAACTGCTAAAATCTCGATTTGCTCGAAGAAATTTCGAATTCAATTCGTTGACAAACAATTTATCGATGAAATGATCGATTAGCTGTCGTTTTATTTGAATTTTTCTCTCATGCAATGTGCCTTACATAACTTGCTAAAGCAATGCTTTCCCTTGTCTACTCGATCAAAACTAATAACTGTCATCATTTGTCCAACGGAAGTACGGTTTCATTGATTAGGAAGGGAAAAGTTCTTGTTTATCTATTTGTTAGACAAAACTAACTCTCAATTACAATCATCACCAATCTCATCTCATTTCGACAAAAACCATTCAACATTTTTCTGTTTGCCATTCGCCATTCTTCTTACAATCGCTAACTTCTTCATTTCATATTTTACTTCAATATGTTATCAAACTTCTTGCTATTATTTCCATTTTTTAATCAACTTATCGATCTATTATTCTTTTCAAAAAAAAAAAAAAAAAAAAAAAAGAAAAGTTCGCGGGAATTTTTGTCGATTTAATTGTTTGAAAAAATTCAAGTTTTTCAATCAATTTCTTACAAATTCCTCCAATTATTTCCATCAAGAAATAATCATTCAGTTGAAATATTCGACTATTATTTGATGACATTTATACTGTTGACATTCGATACATTTGTTCGCCTAAAATAGGCGCAAAAAAGGATGGATTATTGTTGATGTCAACAAATGCCAGAAGCGATGACCTTCCATTGTTTCACGATGACAATCAATTAAATTAACTATTTTAAAATGCATATTAGATGGACGAGACAACAAGATTCTTTTTTCAAATGTGAGCATCGTTGTTTCCATCAAATGATTCTGAAATGCATCAAATGACAGTCATTGTTCGTTGATCGTTATCAACCATTTGCAGGGTGTATAATGTCACAGAAGATGTGACGATAAATTCTTGATGCGTTTTTCTCATTTCAAAATCATTTGAAAATGTCCAGTCAATCAATAAAACATATCTTTGTAATAGTTTAGCCTGGTAGTTAATTATCATCCTTGATTCAAGTTGAATGCATTTGAAACTATTGATTTTAACTAATTAAAAAATAATCAGTAATTATGATTTAATTGCGACCAAAATAGTCATTTTGGTAGCATGTATGTCGCCTTTTCGTTATAATATTTAGGCAAATAGTAAAATTTCATTTCAAAATGTTCGGAAAACTAGCATTATTTTGTCAACAAATTCAGGCCAGTTTAATTTACTTAATTTAACAAAATTTTGAAGATTTGAGAAAAATATAGAAGATAGATTAATCAATTTTAGCAAGGTGTAAATTGTTTGAAGTGACATTTTTACAAATTAATTCGATGTCGAACAATTACCATAATAGCTCTTTTAACTTCATTTTGTTGAAAAATGAAAAGAAAAGAAAACATCCGAAAGTTTGAGAATTTTCAAATATTTGAATGAATAAAATGAGATATGAATGAGTGTGTGGAACAATGATGATTTGTACTATATCTATTTCTCACGGAATCTTTTTCAAATGTTTTAAATTGAATTATTTTGTATTTGCAGAAAATCTTGTCAGCAAACTTTTCAAAACTGTTAGAATAATATGAATAAATCGACATTTGCGAAAAATGGCTTCTTCTAATATTTATTTATTTACGGAAAAATAAAGTAGCATGACAGAATAATTAAATATCCAAACTAAAGACCCAAATTTTCGCATTATCATTGTATTCCTTCCGAAAGCATTCGCAAGACAGGAATATTTCGAATTCGGGATCAACTTTCAAATTTCCTGAACTTGTAAGCCTGCTTCGATCGATAGGCACTTCATCAAGCATTTATTTGCAGAATTATTTCTGGTAATTTTCTACTTTCACGATGAATTCCGTAATAGAAAGCTGATATTCGATCGATAATACTAAAACTTACAAATGATTTGTATGTTTTTTTTTTTTTCAAAAAACTTTTATTGATATGAATGTTTAAGACATAGTACTTGTGAAAAATTCAATTTTTATCCTTCAACTTTGTTCATAAACTTTAATTGTCCATTCCATTCACGGTCAATTTGTTTACCCTTTTTACCTAATAATGATTACTCTCTTTTCAATTCTTTCTTTTTTTCCTTTTAATTCATTTCATTTTTTTTGTTTTCCGTTTCTTTTCAAAAATTTTCTAATTATTTCCTATTTGCAACAAAATAATGATACATTTGATTCCAAGCAAAAATTTAAATTCCGCCCGTTTTCAGTTTAGATATTAAATTTTTCCATATAATGATCGATGGAAAAAAAATAGAATCATTTCATATTGCTGTTATATTTTTTGGATGTCACTAAAGCATATTTAATATTATTTCTTTAATTTATGTAACTTATTTATCAGAATTTATCAAGCTTGTTTTTCTTATCTCTCTTCAAACGATAACACGATTGATGACAAAAATGATCGATTATATATATATGTAAATCTCACAAAGATAACAATGTTTATTTGGCTAGATTATCAGTGATTCAAATGTTTATCTAATCGTTATCACTAAAATCTTTCAAATTCACCTAACCATTATCTCTCTATTTTTCACATTTCAATTCAATATCATATGTGAAATGTTGCTTGAGAATTTCATTCTTTCATTTCTTAATCAATCATCATCCATTATTCATTTCATTCTTTTCCATTATTATGAATTATACAAAAGTTTTTTTTCTTTTTTTTTTTTTTTTTGCTTTAAGATCAAATAGATCACAGCATCAGCGTTGCACTCATTTCTCGCTTTTGCTAACAAAAGTCAGAATTATTTTGCTTCTTTCGTTCAGTTAGCCAACAATAGTTCTCGACTTCTCGAGAAATCATCGGGATAACACCTTTTTATACAATATCTCGAGTCGCTTTTTTTTAATTTTTTATAATTCCAGTTAAGAATTCATTCCTTAAATTGAAACTCTTGCAACAGACAGAGCTATGAAAGTGTCAGAGGGAAGTGTCACAAGAAATCCATCAAAATTGTCGTTTCATTCAGACTTTTGCGCAATCTCAAGGGAATTATCATTCTTTCTGATCTAAAATTCCACTCCCACATTCTCAAATCTTTCGATTCAACTCAGATTATGCTTATTGGAAGAATTGAAGAGAAAGAAAGAAATGAGTAATGTAAGTTCGTTTTCTGAAGATCTTGCCGATATATAACAGATTAAGAAGACATTACCTCTCAATTGGTGATTTAATTGAAACTTGATTGTTGAGGTGAGAAAATGAGCCTTGCCAGCTCAATTTGAATTCTTAAATTGAACTTTCTTTCAAGTTCTCTATCGATTGGTTCCTTAAGTTTAAAACAAATTTATGGCTGTAAAATGACCAACAAATGACCAACAAATGATCAACAATTACGCAAAGCAATTAATCAATGAAGCAGCGCTTCTTTTGTTCCCATTCCAAGTACTTTAGCATTGTCTTTTCCATTGATAAAATTTTGTTTTAACTCAAGAGTGACGCCTAATGGATGAACGATTGTTAAATGCTGATAAAATTATTTCGCCATTTTTACTTCCTATTGTTAAAGATTTTATAAAATTGAATTGAAATTTGAAAAAATTCTATTTCTTTCTTCTGTTATCATTATCAGATGCACCTTAAACAGTAATTTATCATTTAGAATCCTAACATGCAATAATGCATATGATAACAATGATTTGATAATGTTAGAATATTCTAAATAATGACGATCAAGGTCAATCGGAATGAAAATAGTGATAGCAATGATTAAAATAAACTTTGTTTATCATAATTTAAAATTAACGAAAATTTAATCGAAAACATTTGTTGTCCGATGTATATTCTTGATATTTTCAGTCAATGTCACATATTTAACGAATTAATTAAGTAACCAATTTTATAAATGCTACATTAGATTGAATAAAATATTATAATTTCAAAATATTCCTTCTGAAATATCAAGCAAATAATGTAACATCATTTTTTACTCCAATTACTAATATTATTTATAACGATAATAATAAAAATGACAATAATATTTAAATAATGATAAGAATTTTATTATAACAAAATGTTACATTAACTTAAAAACATTCATCATTTCTTGTCCTTTTTTGCAAAAACTCTAATTTCCGTTCTTTTTGTTGACAATTTTTTGAAGGTCAACTTTTTGAAAGATGAAATTTTTTTTTTCTTTTTTCTCTTTGTTATGAAGACCTATTTTTTGAAAATTTTCAACGCAGAATGATTTTAATGAGAGTCAGACACTAAAAGCAAGAAAGACTATGTTACCTTCTTGAGCAAAAATTTCCTTTCTTCAAATTTTTAAAATCCTAAATTTAGCTTAGCTATTTCTCTGAGAAATATTGAATTTGAAATTCGGAATTAATCAGAGATATTAATAATTATTATGCTAGAAATTGTATTACAGTAAACAGAATTAAGTACCAGAAATAATAGTGTAGAAGATAATAAGTGCCATACTTCATCTTCGTAAGTGTTTCCTTTTCAGATGAATTCTGTTTAACAGCCAAGACCACTTCATTTTATATTGAATTTAATCGTCGAAATTTACATTTCGTTGCCTTCAAATTCGAATTATTACAGAACTTCTAAGATATTCAGTGAAATGAACATTCTGAACAATTTCTGAACAATTTTCATACTGCCAGCCATCAAGTCATTCGTTTTTAAAGTCTTTATCTTTGATTAAGCTTATCAGAATGATATTTGAAATGCCATTTTTCTCCAGAGCATTATTAAAACTTTAAATCACCCAAATGCGAACATGGTTTCAATTCTAAATTGAATACAAGTTTAAATGAATTCGAAAAATACAACTGTTTGCTCAGCTTTATTTATTCTGCAATAGTTCAGTCTAGCAAATGAATTTCAAAATTTTAAAATTTTGAAATGAAAAAAAATTAGTGTTTATGTTCCACAGGGATTAAAATTAAAAATCAAAGCCAAATTTATTAATTATATGACTGACTAGTTCAATGATTCATTACATTTGTTTATTGCAGGATGGAAAAAACTTGACGAAAATTCAGAAAGTTGAGAATTCAGAAAGTTTAAAAGAAATTCGAGCTTTTTTTTTTTTTTTCTAAAAAGAAGTTAGATTCAATTTTTTTTCTTTTTTTCTTTTTTTTTTTTAAATTCCATTGCATTTTATCTAATTCCTATTTGATAAAGGGGAAGAAGGTAAAGAAATAGAAAGTAGAAGGTGAAAAATGATATTTATAATCAGATTTAAAGTAAAAAAAAAAATTGAATTAAGAATGAAATATTTCCGTTTCTTTTTTTTCATTTGAAGAATTTAATTTTTACTTTTTTCTTTATCAATATTTGATTACATTAAACACTTTACTTTACTTTATTTCATTTTTGATTCTATCTCAATGTATTTCAAGTTCGATTACATCTGTAATTAAGTACTAATTCCATCGTATTCTATTTAAATTCCCATTTGGTAAATATGTATGTACATCCTCTGATGTTTTCGGCAACTTTTTGTGAATTGATGGAGGATGTCGCGGCTGTGCCAACCTCTGACACCTGAACGAACAACTCCTGTCTTCCTGCCTTTTCGCGGAAGTTTCAGCTGACAGATGTTGTTTACCCAAGCATCGTCCATCCTCTCCTCTCCTCCTTCCCATATCGTTCACGGCTAACTTTTTGTTTGTTAAATGATTTCGAACCATTTCACTTCACCACCAATCTATTGGCCTTTTTTCCTTTTGCTTTCATTCAATCGCCATCTTCTTTTATGTTCGCTAAAAATTTTCGCTAACTTTTTTCGATTCGCTAAGCATTTGCTTTCGTATCAATGCATTTTTTTTTTTTTTTTTTTATATCAATTCATATCCAATTATTTTTCCTTTCTTTTTCTTCCATTTCTATTTCCATTTCTATTTCCATTTCCATTGATAAATTTTTCCATTTTTAATTTATTTGCGATTTTTTTTTTCATTTCTAATCTTATTTCTGATTTTTTTATTCTGTATTATTCAGCCATATATTAGTTTGTATAATTCTGTATCTTCTATTCTATTCTTATTCCATATTATATCTTCGCTCGAGAATAATTTTAAACATTCTTCCGTAATTGATAACATTCGCCTAATTTAAGCAAATCATTTGTTTTAGTTGATTCACTTTCGCTCCAATTCATCTATTTAAATTGGATGAAAACTCGCAGAAATGCTCTTTCTTGCACATCCTGAATTCTCAGTCCAATTCTCGACTTTATTATATCTTTCCAATTTGATATCCTCTTCTTTCAATTATCAGTTGTCTCAATTAATCTTATCACTTAATGACTAAAATTTTTGGTGTTATCAGTAGTACAATAGCGTCTAATACAAATCCCTTTTCAAAGGTACATTTTTGTCTTCAATGGCGAACGACCACCATCTCTTACAATTATTCTGCCAAATTTAAACCTATTATTTACGACAAAGAGTACCACATGATGATGTCATCCATGAACCATTGGAACCATCCAATGTCCTGTCCTTGAAAGGAGAATTATAATTAAAATTTAAAATATTCTATCACATCCTCTTCTTTCTTTATGAAGAATTTATAAATTCATCAAATCTGTCTCTTTCTTCATTACAATTCTTGTTGATATTCTGGCATGAATAAACTTTTTTCTCACAAATTCTTAGGATAAATTTTACTACACAAATAAGAATTAAAAACGAAAAAATGTGCATTTTATAAATTTAGTAATAAAGAATTACAAATGGATTATGTATTTTTTAAAAGCTAGAAATAAGTCCTTTTTGATAGTATTAGAAAAAAGAAATTGTAATAAAGTATTTCGCGCAAGTTTCGTTTTATACAATTAATTATTGGCACTTTGCTGAAATGATAGTTTTACTTTCTTTTATGTTGAAGAAATTAAATTCTCATTTTAGAAATTTCAATTCGAAAAAATGATTTTTGAATTTATCAACTTTACTGTTCGTTATTTTTATCGATTCATTGCATATTCGCATTACAGGAGGAAAAAAGATTAAAAAAAATAGCTACAATTCGGGACAAAATATTTTCACTTCGGTGACAACCATCATTATCCTGTAGATTTATGCCCTAAATTGGGTTGGTTTATAGCATGACCCGATGACCTCAGGAAGTAAGTGATTGATGGATAGATATGTGGAAGCATTGATTTCAATCGATAGTTTTTGCTTCTTTTTTTTTTCTTTTCTTTTATTTTTATTCTTTCATTTTGTGCTTTTACTAAATGATAAAATCATTACTTTCATCATATCAGTTTCAAAAAATTTTTTTTTGTATTTCGTTTAATTCTAATGTGCTGAACATTCTGTTTCATTAATCATTCGTATAAAATTCCACGAAAAATTTCATATACTTCAAATTGCTTAATGAAAATCTGCGACTAATTTCAATTCGTTTGTTTGTTTTATTGTTAAATATAGAATTTTATTTATTTTCAAATTTAATTTACTTCATTTCATGATTTTCATTTCCAACTTCAGTCAATTAACAAACTCAATTCGCTAACCTTATATGAAATGATCATTTTGCTTGCTTCATTGGACATATATTATTTGTTTACAAATTGTCCATTCGACCCATCCATTCATTCATTACCTTTGTTGTTTACCTAACACCTCATTTCTTTGTTTGCTTGTTTATTCGTTCTAATGGATAGAAAATTCAGTGTTCGTAGGTTATTGATGATAAATGAACATATCGTGAAATGTCATTTCACAGCGAATAATTGATGTGTTTTTGTAATCAGCTTAAAATGAAAACCCACCACCCACTAACATACATTTTCGGCAATCTTCCTTGCTTATCTGATTGATATTCTTCTATTATTTGTACGGTTCTTATTCTTTTACTTCCTTCTTCTCCCATCCATCTCTTGTCCTTTTATTTGCTCTGCTAATATTTATTTCTCTTTGCATATTTGCTTGATTGATATTTTTCTTTTCATATCATTCGTGACCTTCATTTATTTATTCAAGTACTTAACACTTGTTATGAAGATTTTCCGAAATTTTTATTACTTGTTTTTCAAAAATTTATTGGAATGCTCTAATTTTTTCAAAATTTTAGAAATAACAGTCCAGTTTGAGTGCTCTCTAATCATTTTTATTTTATTTGCGTTCCTCCAATCTCTCTCACTGTTATCCATCATTCATTTTTATAGTTTTATATCGAAATCAGATAGGAACAACCTTCATCTTCATAAAATCTTATTGCTTAAATGTTTTCAATTCAATTAATTAGTTAACTAGCTTGAAGTTTATTTGGAGATCTAGATATAAAGTTTAAAATTAAGTCATATTGCTTAAATGTATACAGTCAGTTCCGCAACTGATATATAACTCATGTCAATACTTATTAAATGTGAAGTATTTTGCGATACTTCATAAATACAGAGATGACTCAGTTGCGGTACTTACTTGACATGATGTCAAGTATTTATAAAGTACTTTGTAAACAACAGAGTTAATCGGATGTAAACAGTAATATTTTTTGCGCGAAAAAGGTTGGGAGAGAAGAAAAAATTGATGTTTTCAATACAAGGAAGAGATTAGGCAGAAAAAAAGCATTCAATTTATTTTGTTACCGATTATGGAAAAATTGTCTTTAAAAATCAATTTTGAACAAAATATGATTTTGTGAAAATGTTTGTATTCATATATTCCCAGTTTGTCTCTCTGCACATACAAAGATGATAATTATTAGTTGTAGTGAATGCACATCGCTCGTTCTGATCTGATCAGAGCCTCCATTTTTTCTTATCCTTTTTTCCGTTTAATTTTAGATGAGTTACGGATGAAACCGCTCAACAAATATTTCTCCGATGCTGTCAGCTTATTTCCAAATTTAGAAGTGCATAAATTCTTTCAAATTCATGGTATGAATTTCGTATCATTTTGTGACAAATAGAAAACAAAAGTACATGTCAAACAATGATTTTTTAGGTGGGATATGTCATCACTCTACCGATGAATATGTTATGAGTCGTGATAGTAATGATTTGAAACTGAGGAGAGATAAATAGCGTGTTTACGTTACTAACTTCATTGTCATGACCTTTAGCTTCTATTCGCCATGTAGTCATAAGACTCAATACTTGGATTTTTTTAATCAAGAATTTGGGATAGGAAGGATGCAACTTAGTTTGACTGGATAGGAAAGGTGGAAAAAACAGTAACTACTATAATAATGGATTTAAATAATAGCGACAAATTAAAATTGAAATTAAAATTAGACATCGTAATTAAATACGAGTGATTGTTATAGCGTTAAAAGTTGCTGAAATATTATTCAGTCAAGGAAGGCAAGCAAAAGAGTATAAAATGGTGATAAAAAAATTACGAAAGGATAAGACAGAAATAAAGGAAGAAATTGTTTATACTACTGATGATATATATCATACAGTCCGATAACTTGAATTAGAACCAATCATAATGGTAATTTTCTTTTGTGTTCAAGTCTTTCAACTTGTTATTTCTCAGCTATGCGAGCTGTCGTAGCTATGAAGTAAAATATGTGAATTGCAGGACTGTGTAAAAATAGTCCAAATGGTAAACCAGTTATTGAATTGCGAGTCTCATCGGAAGTGCCTCTCGATCTCTTGCCTTCATTAATTTTTTCGACTTATTCCCTTTATGCCAGGTTTCTTTTTTATATTACTATTTTTAAATAATTTAGGCAAGCTGTAATTTGTATGAAAATGACTACAAAAATTGGACTGTTCAGCTAATAAACATTGATTTGTTATTATTTTCAACTTGATCATATTTTTTTTTTTGTGTATGTGACAAATTGTGAATCAGAATGATTTGTGGATTCAAAAATTTTTTTCCAGATGTACGGATAAAAAAAATACGTTGTACATAATCATCGATGTTCGTGATTGCTCCGAGGAATGCCTTCACTTTTTTCTTCAAACATTGCGACAATCAACCGTATGTTATTACTGAAATTAATCTATTTTAATTCGTAATATTTTCAGTTACTGCAGATTTCTAGAAATTGACATTAAATTCTGCAGTGTTCTGAAGAAAGCTGAAGTCTACATTCTTAACTGATTATCTGACACACAATGTATGCTTTAGGTTTCTATATTAATTTAAAAGGAATATAATTTGTTGAATTTCAAATAATTGATATTGCTGATTGATGTGAGTATATTTTTTTCCAGTCATGGTTAGAAGGTACGATTGACTGCATATTATGGGTTGTTGGATCCTCTTTGCATAATATTGAAACTGTCATCAATGAAGATCTCATTTTATCACGAACTAAGGTAACTTTTCTTAAGATTCTACGAAAATTTATTTGGATTTCTTTCAGAATTAATTTTTATGTGGAAATGAACCGTAATATTTACTAATCAGTATAAATTGCCATAAGAGATGAAGCATAGAATTTGAATTCCAGAATATCGTGACCGATATTGAGGGTATTACGAAATATATTGAAACGGGCAGTTTTTCAACATATTTAAGTGGCTTAATCGATCCAGAGATTACACGGCATTTTCTTCGCATGCGACTTGTTAGTTCTCGTTGTTCGAATGAAGCTTATAGGGCAAAATATAGAATCTTGGGAAAAAATTAATAAGAAGTGTTACTATCCAATCATTATGGCTATGATGATGTGATAAAATGCCGAGCGTAAATCTTACCAATGAAGTATGAGCAATTAAGCTATTTTATTTGAGTTATTGACCATTTGAGTCTCCATACCAGCTAAAAATTGACCAGTTTTCTTCATATGTCACCACATACTTCTTTTGCATGTGAAGTATAATATGTAATATATTTGTTTTTATATTTATTTAGCGGCGGAAAAATTTTTAAGTGAATATTGCAGTGTGTGGAAGATTTGTTGAAAAAAACACACAAAACTGCGAAACTTTATATGAGCTTACATGAATCTCTAAAACAATTCGAAGTGCCGCAAGATCTCACAATCGTTAATATTGATTTATTGCGGAAACAATCTAAAGAGTATGTATCTTTTTTTTTTTCACATTCACAAGTCGCCTTTTATTGAGATCTTAGATTTTTAGTGGAAATTGCATTAATTTCGAGGTTTTTAAGAAGCTGACATAGCTAACACAATTCAAGAAAAACTAATTTCTCTGTTTTTCTCAATAAGCCAATTCTTCTGTTAGCAATTTATAGATCTTATGAAAGATCATCTTCCTTTACTTTTTCTATTTAAGAAAAAGAAATAAAAATTATAGAAAATTCTTGAAATGGATTTAAATATGAAAACTTCAAAAATTAAGTTAGAGATCCGGAAAAAATAAATCTATGGATAATTGCAGTAGAAAAATTCCAAGTGAATCTAAATAACTTGTGAACTTTTTTTAAATTAAACATTTGATTGCGTCATTTATACTAATATTATGTTCTGTATATTCTGTTTATGATGTGAATTGTCATTTATATATATATTAACATTTTTAAGAATCATTAGGTTTTTTAATACTGTGACTTACATCCAGTAAATTAGAATTTTTTTTAGTCTGCAGTAAATGGGTGAGTTTGTCAAAGAAGAAGAAAGTAAAATACGTTTTTACCATCCCAAAAAGTGGAACATGAAAAGAATTTTTAAATAACTCTCGAAAGTAGCATTATTATTGCTTCAGTGCTTGTAAGAACTGTTGCATTACCAACAATCGTATTGTCTTATTGTATTAAATTGAGGTTCTTTTTTGATTGAAAGAAATAATCTCTTTGTTTGCTATGCAAACCCTTTGCTTTCATACAATACTTTGCAGATTAAATAGTCAATGGAATGCTGTGAAAAATGAACCAGATGTGGTATTTTTGTTACATCGTGGAGAAATACTATGTGAAGAGTTGAAAACACAATATTACGATTTACAGCATCTTGATTCGTATCTTTTCGCGTATGCTTTATTTTTCTGCTTCAAAAATTCTTAGCTCTTTTTCTTTTTATACAGTTGTGGAAATGTTAGAGACTTTTATTCAACAACTCCATTATTTGAAAGTGAATCACAATGACTACCTTACAGTCTATTTTTCTTTCGAGCCATGAATTCTTGAGTGTTTGTCGTTTTTTATTTTTCGTTTATTCGATTCCCTTCTCATTTTAGGACGAATAAAAGTTTTAGTTATTGTTTTAACTGTTTACATAATTCAAAAATTTAAAATGCATATGTTTTTTTTTTTTCTTTGAATTTAAAATGCAGATGTTTCATCTTTGGGTTTTATATATGTCCGTTATTTGCGCAGTCCTTTTTCCTTCATATATTTATTATGAGAAGAAACTCATTACTTATTAATTGGAATCATTACTTTCCCAATGGACCTTGTAGTATTCGAAATTTTTTATGCTTTGTTTCTTCCTACAGATTCTTTATTAAATTGCTGACTTTAACTGAGTAGTCCTATTGCGCACATGCCTGAAAGTCACGATGCAATATCTGTAAGATATCCGAACAGTTATGATGGATTAATAATGATCATTAAGCTGTGTAATAAATGCTTAGAATTAGTTAATTTAAAATAAGTCGTAATGATATGTTTTATTTATTTAAAGTAGCTGCTCTTTTCATGACTTCTCCTGCAGATTTTTGAAGTCAACTTTGGAATTCCAATTAAATTATGGAAAATACATTTCCGTAATTTCTATAGGAGAGGATTGGAAGATCTCAAGAAAAAAGGCATTGCTGATCTTAGATTTACTCGAAATTACTTGTACTTCATTTGAATATCTACTCATTATGGTATATCAGAAGTTTTAGTGGAGAATTTTTCAATCTTATTGATAAAACTTGAACTTTCTAGTGCTCTCTTTTTTAATGTTCTTGATTATATAGTCATACAATCATAAAAGATTCCCATGTACCCTTTTGTTATTCATTTTTTTACAGCGATTCAGTAAATCGTGCGATATCAGGCTTCGAAGAAGTTGAAATGGTTATACAGAGAAGCAATTTAAGCATATCAAGACGATTGTATACCCTTCAGTGTTCAGTGGAAGCGATCGAATTTTTGAAATACGTACCGGAGGTTTGTTTTTTAGCTTAATGTAAGTGATATGATCAAGATTGAGTGCTCTTTTTCAGGTAGTCGAAAACTATGTTTTATGTAGCCATTTTGTGTCAGGAATTCTGCTTTGTAAATAAATTTGATTATGACTACATTTTTTTTTCTTCAAGTGATTTCTTTGTAGGTGACAGAATTTATTAATAACGAAATAAATGATTTCGAACAATTAAAAGAAATCAAGATATTCAGTGTTGTAAGATTGGCATCTCAGGTTGGTTTAACAAATTGTTTTTAAAAATTTAAATATAATTTCAATGATGTATTTTTTAACTGTTTCTTCTTTGTTTCTTACTTTTAATTTTCTTTTTTTTTTTTTTAAATTCATTCGTTTCTCGCTAAAATGGAAATTTATTCCTGTGATTTTCGACTATCTTTTTCTATTTCAGATCAAACAAGTGGACAATAAACTTATAGAATTGATAACATATTTGGATGAAGCTGATAATCATTTGAAGAAAGCATCGCATTTGCCAGAAGAAGGCTCATTTGGAAATACAGACCGACAAAGAATCAGTGATACGTTTGATTCGTTCAATTCTTTTCTTTCATCTTGTAAACAACGTATTATGGAAGTAAGACCTATTGTTCAAGCAGCACTTGATTCCCGTATTCATATTGATCAGGTATTTAATTTCAATTTTGTTATTTCATCTATTATTTTTAGGAAATTATTTGATTTTATTCAGACTTTAAGGGTTTAATAATTAGTTCTAGAATTCGAGTACTTTATTTTTTGAATCTCAGTTCAATTTATTATTTTTATTTTGTGAAATTATGAAGAATTAAAATCTTTCAATACAATAATGTTTTATAAATTCAGGTATATAATTGGGCTCTGCTTCATGCTAAAAGGAGTGATGATGAAAAGGAGAAGGAAATACTGATTTCGAAATATCCGTCCATTGCTATTGCTCGTCTTCATGAATATATCGCTATTGGTTCGACTGACTGTACAGTAAGTTTCACCTAAATTGTCTTTTATTCAAATTTTCAAGTTTCAAATAAAGTTATTTTTTGTTTGTTGAAGTTTGTATAGCTTCTTGTTTTTCGTGATGTAATTAGATAATGAACAGAATATTTGATGCTTGAATCTGCTCAAATACTCATATGTCATAATTGAGGTGAGATCATCCAAATAAAGTATTTGGTGGAATTCTTTTACATATTTACTATTAAATTTTATTTTATAAATAAAAAGAAAACATTGATTTCGTTACTAGATTCGACAAGAAATAGAGAAATTACTTTCGGATTGCGAAAAAGCCATTATGAGCTTGGATCCTACACTCAAGATTTCCGGTTTACGTTGCCAGATGAGCGTGAGCTCAAGTCAAGAAAGTGCTGATGGCAATACGAGTCAAGAAGTTGGAGCTGTTGATTCATGCTTTAGTGGAGAAGCTGATTGTTCCATCATTGATTTGTCTTTGCCAAAAAGTCATTGTTCTGATTTATCGGATTCAGTATCCGATACACCGATGGAGGTTTATTCGGATGTGGAAGAAAGTTTCAATGTTGATTTACGCAATGACGCAACCGAATATTCTCGACAACAGACGAGTCCGGCACCAACGCAGTATGAAATTCCAATTTCGAAAGCAACTACTTCCACAGAACATCAGCAGCCGGTTGTTTTTATGTCTCTTTTCTTTTTTTTTTTCTTTTTTTTTTTTTTTTTTTTTCTGACATATTCTCTCATATTTTGCTCCTTTGAATATTTGTTACCTTAGTCATTCACATTATTTTTTTCTTATTCTTTCCTGTAATTTTGTTTATAGTTGCCTTTTCACAAAAAGCTTAAAAATATGCTAATATTTGATATAAGAATAGATGCAGATTGATTTATTTTTATATATCATTTTTTTTTAGCATCTAATTTAAAAAACAGTTTTTTTTAAACTATCTTCCTATTTTGGGGGCTACTAGAATTGGAAGAAGTACGATGGCGTCGCAATTCGTGGGCACCATCGGTACATACCGGACCGCTGGAAATCATCGAAGAATCTGCAATCGGAGCTGCACCTGTTACTCTTAATATGACAAATAAAGTACGTTATATGTTTTTTGTGATCTTTTTGTTATTTCTAGCCAGAAACTAATTGAGAGACAATTTATTTCTCTTCTGAAAGATTGCATATAGAATGATGTTTATGGAAAACAATGGAACTATTTGGTGAATTTGCAGGAATACTGTCAGCTAAAACTTGCAGGATTATGATATTTCAAGACAGTTTCACGTACTTCCAGCATTTATTTTACTTTTATATTATTTTAGATAATCACATCAATGTCTACAAATACATTACACAAAAGGCTGGATCAGCGTCGTTCCGTCAGTACTGTTCCATTACGTCTTCCAAATCCATTCTTGATAAATGGAGCTGCTCGACCCGGATCAGCACGATTTGTCGTATCTCAGAAATCACGACGTCCATTGATAAGAACCTCGAGTAGTGACTTTTTGGAGGAGGTAAGGATAAATTTTAGAAAAACTTTAAAATATCTTCAGTTTTCAAATGTTTATAAACTGTATGAATTTATTTGTAGGATTGTCGTTCAGCTCTAAGTGCTTTCCAGTTTTTGGATGATGATTGCAGCATAGGCGAATCACCTCAACCATCTATCGCATCAGGTTCTGATACTCTGTTCTTGTTTTGTTTTGCTCATTTGAGAATGATAATTCGAAAGAAAGAAAAAATGCTTACTTATTGCTGAGGTCTCTAGGTCTCTTATCGCATTATCGGTACACTTCAACAGTTATAGTGAGTACTCGGCAGGTTCTGGAATTTTCTATATGAATAATTGATGTTCCAGAATACTGGATTTTTCTGTTTCCAGCATTCTCAGCTTTGGATTTTTCAATGCGTTCTGAGCAAATAGATATGATACGAGATTGGCTAAGTCCGGCGAAGACAAGTGATGCGAATTTCAGAATTGAATGTACTGTTGTACGAGATTTGCTTGATTCGGAAATTGATTATGTCAGTGCGTTAAGACTTGTCGTTCAGGTACATTTTTCTGTTTGATCTGTTTCTGATTTATGTAGATAAAATATTCTATCTAGTTAATTACATTTTACATAGCTTTTTCAAATAAATTTGGAATTTTCCATGCCAATCAAACATCGATAAATTTCAAATCACCAATTAACTTTTGCTGTCATTGTCAGCGTTAGTAGAAAAATCTTACTTTATTTGCAATCCAAGATTTGTTAAATATTAATGTTAATCGTGAACTCACTGATGAATTGTTGTTGTAATATTGTTTCTATATGGCTTCCAGGATTTTATACCAGAAATGGCTCGAGTTGATATTCCAAGTGCACTTCGTGGCAAAAAATCATGCATTTTTGGAAATATCGAAAAGCTTTTCCAGTTCCATGCTCATTCATTTTTGCCTCAACTCATCTCACGGTTGAGGTAATCATTTTCCTCCATAAAAGTGTTGAATAAATTATTGAACATTTTTTTAATATATAATAATATTCGAAAGACTTGGGAGATATTTCAACATCTTTTGTTTATAGGTTTCGTGGTGCGGATGAATCGGTTTCAATGATAACTGGAAGATTATTTCTAGACAATCTCAGTTATTTTGAATTATATGCACTGTATGCAAAAAATAAACCGAAATCCGACCAACTAATGCGTGAAGCTGGACACAAGTTCTTTAGTTCTGTGCAGGTTGGTGGGATGGTTATTTTTGTTTTTAATGCAGTGAATCGTTCTTTAATTTTTGAATCCATATTCGGTTTTGTTTTTTGTTTGGTTTTTCTTTTTTTTCTTTTTCTTTTTCTTTTTCTTTTTTTGTAAATTGAGTTTAGAAGGATGCTATTTTTTTTATTCTTCAAAATATCTTTCTGTACATGCAAAAATATCTTTCTTTATCTTATTTCAAAATATCTTTATCTTATTTTTAATTTAATAAAAATTTTCAGAACATAGCTGACTTGTCACATTTATTGATTAAACCAATTGAAAGGATAGGTAAATATGCGCTTGCACTTCAACAACTTCTTAATGCTGCACCGCCAAATAAAATGGTAGGTCATCATTATTTTCTTGAGAAATTTTACTTATATGTATTTATCGTAAAAACTTTTATTGTTTATTATACTTTGTTCCAAAGTAAAATCCACTTCTTTCATCTTTCATTTTTGCATCTCATTGTTCGTAATTTTTATTTTGCAAATATTCAAAGTTTAAATTTAATTTCACATTCGACTTTGATATCTTTCGAGTTTTCATTCCAGGAAGTTTTGGAGGTGTTAGAAAAAGTGGCTATGATAGTTGGACAGCAGATTCGTCGTGGTAGTGATTTATTAGCAATGGAGCGAATAACTAATTGCGATTTAAATCTCAAGGAGCAAGGAAGTTTGTTACGACATGATACTATGTATGTCACTGAAAAACATGGCTTGCAATATAAGAAACGCGTGCGAAATGTGTTCTTGTTCGAAAATTGTGTTGTCCTTACAAAACCGAAATTATCACGATCATGGAGAGGAAATACATTTGATGAATTGAAATATAAAAGCAGTATACAGGTATGCTAATTTTCCAATATATTTTGTATCTTTGCCTCGTAATTCTAAGATTCTGAGATACAATATGATTCTGTTGTTCAATTTTTTACTGATCCATAATATTTTATAATTTAAATTAAGAAGTAGTGAAATTAAGTGTCTCGTAGATAAAGTCCATACAAATTACTGTATCCTGGTAACCAATTTAATAAAGATTTTTATGAACCAGAGTTGTTAGATTAATAAATGAAAGAGATTCAGGTGAAATTCGATGTTGATATATAATTAAATTGATCAGAGTCAGTCAGAATGTATCACTCTTAAATCTTCTTTTCTAATTTCTAAGTGAGTTTGTTGAATGGCCAAAGTTTTTTGCAGCTTTCATGAATTTTATCTGATCTTTGCTCAATTTCACTGAAAGAATGATTGAGAATTAATTGTAAGTTTTTATGATTCTGCAATGAATTTAATTGAATGAAACAAAATTTATTTTAGATGACTGATTGCGGCTTGACAGAGATGGTGAAAGATTCGAAAGTTAAATTTGAATTATGGTTCCGGAAGCAGAAAAACTCGTTTACATATGTGATGGAGGTAAAATCTTATCAATTTTCGGAATTATTTATTTTCTCAGCTTTCTTGTAATTTTTTCATGGATGTCTTTTCATAAACAATTCTATCGAAAATCTTTAGTTTCTCACAAATATTTTCTTAAAAGTAGTACAGAAAGGTGCTTGATTTCGTATATTTCAGTCACAAACAGCATGCATTCGTGATGCTTGGGTTGAAGATATCCGTAATATTCTTTGGGACCAAGCCATCCGAAGTCGTGAGAAGAATATCCGTGAAAAGGCAAATATGGGCATTGAGTTACATTCCTCGTATATTCATTTAGGGCCACGTGCTACGGTTAGTAATACATGCTGTTGTAATTGCAGTGGAGGGAGAGTATGAAGAAATGCTTAAGATATATCTGACTTGGATCGACTGATCTATAAATTTCCACATTAAAAAAAATTAAAACTAAATAAGCATCCTTCGTACTTGAAAAATCAAATAAATTGATATTCATTGGAAATCGAAGTTGTTATGGAACAAATGAAAGTAGAGTATTGAATTGTGCTACTCAATTTAATATCCTTTATAACATTCTGAATATTCAGAACATGATCTTCTTTCATTACTATTCTGTTTTCCTATTACAGCTTAATGGATTTCGTGACTTTGGTTTTGTGGAAAGTACTCGACGACCATGCTCACTAATATCGTTAACTGCTTCATCATGTTCAAGTTCGAATAATTTAGGACGAATACAAGGTGATTTCGTTTATGTATTGCCAAGAATTTCATTCCTGTTAAACGGAAGTAAAAAAAGTAGATTTTGCATTGTTGAACAGTCGTAAATCGATAGATTGTGCATTATTGGATCGTCGTAGCGATCTACGACATTGTCTCCGTAATTTTCAGTTCTATTGAGACACTTAGATCCATAACATTCGCAGTTTCATCTCATACAGACCAAGAAATTGGATAAAAAAGGAATTTTTCTTCCCACATACGGTATTCAGAGTGGTGAAGTTTCTTTATGAAAGTTTTTTTTTTTTTTTTTTTTTTTTTGGAATTTATACTTTATTCTGGAAAAATTGAGTTTTAGTAGGAAGAGGTGCATGCGATATTGGTGGCGATCTTTGTCGTGTAGAAGAGGGTGACGAGTGGGAAAGTATGCATGATTCTAGCCCAACTATCAATTATGCGGAGAATACACTTCCACGTTTTCGAGCTCCACCACCGCCAGGTCTAAATCAGTAATAATAAAAGTGTCAGCCAATGAATCATTCAGTATAATTGTTTCGGCGTTGGTGCTGTAACTACTTTATCTTATATTTTATCAACTCTATGTATCCATAGTGATATTACTTCATTGTTTTTATCATATTTTGACCATTAGAATTTAGAAAGTTATTTCCGCACCTCGTGCTCTTGAATGCTGTCTCTACGTATGACGTATCATCATACCATGTTCATTATGGAAATATTCCATAAACTTTAACAGAATTTTTCATCTCGTCAAAATAAAAAGAAGTAGATCCTCGTCGAATAAAAATTATGCTTTCATTACCTTATTTAGTTAATTGAATTACAGTTCGATTGCAATTTGATGACCGCATGTAGGATAGCTGAATTTATTAGATTTTGAAAATTTAAATTACATCCGCGAGTTAATAAAGACATCAAGAAATTATCTTCAAACAATAATCTATTTACTCCATTTGATTTACTGGTCTTTTTTACATGCACTTACTGCAGGTCAATGCTTTACATAATTTCGAGTAACCTTTTGCTTGCCTTACTCTTAGCTTTCTTTCTTCTGACAAGTGGTCAATATTTCGTATAAAAGACATTGTAAATAATTTCCTGATTAATAAATAAACACTGACGAATTTCAGACATGAATAGATGATCAAGAGTAGTTTTCACATGACTTAGTAAAGATATGGGAACATAGGAGTGCAATAGCATTAAACTGAAATAAGTTGAATAGTTATAAATTCCTAATAAAGTACATTTATAAGCATTTATTTCTTCATGATGTCACTATGTGGCGAAGGACAGTAGACAATTAAAAATACTACTAATGGAAATAAAAGGAAGAATGAGAAAAAAAAAAAAAGAAAATCAATATCCCGATAAACAGTGTCACTTTCTTAGATTCCCTATGATTAGCTCCCACGATTTTTCTTATTTTGTAGTTCATTCTTCCTTAGTTAGCTGATATTTAATAATAAATATATATACAAAGTAGTTTGGAACCAAAATATGTTTATATAAATAAAATGAGATCACAATAGACAACTTATTCTTAAAAAATTGCAATATATGAAACATGAAAGAATCTATGAATCCTGGCCTTTTTTCGGCGCCTGTATTTTCGCATGCTGACCATACGCTTTTTTCATCAATACAAATTTAGCTAATTCAACTAATTTCTTCATCTTTATCAATACAAAAAAAAACATTGTAGCAAAAAAAAAAAAAACCGACAAATTCAAGATTTCAACATATAAATTTTCTTTTTTTTTTTTGTTTTGCGAACTAATACCAAGCGCTTTACTAATCGGCATTCTTTATATCTAGCATGATGAATCTGATTCTATCATTTCCTCGTTTTGCGCAACCAGGACTTATTGGACATCGCTGCTTGGTTCAGTTCGCAAAAAAAAAAAAAAAAAAAAAGTTTTATATTTTGAACTGAAAGTAATTGGAATTTGTCGATTTTTCTATACCGATGGAAGTTGGACCTGGAACTGTTGTATGTTGCCTTCCGGCAAATTCAGTGCAATCAATTGGATAGGTTGATTACCCGTACCTATAGGTAGCTGTATTGGTTGTCCAATTTGAGTAGCTTGTACAACTGAGCCTGTTGCCAATGCTCCATCTGAGGATCCAACCTAAATAAGAGTCATGAACTTATTCCAGTAAAATAATAAAAATCTGATAATCCAATAAACAGTTAAGTAAAAATCTGGACAATCCAGATCTCCAGACTTTTTAGAAAATCTTAGAACGTGATTTCCATAAATAAAACATTACATAGAACCGTTGGTGCAAGAAACTGAAACAAAGTTAAATAGGATAAGGAAAGGGAAATACTTTCCAAATACCTGTAAAACATATTGAACATTTCCATTCGTAGATGCCATATTGTTGGCATCTGCAATAACTGATTGTGCTTCCTCAGAATGTTCTTGCTGTAAAACAAAATGCATTAGTGCGAAAAAACATGTTTTATTGTTTCTGTAAGCCAGAAAAATTGACAATTACTAGTCCGAATCATATCTGGAAGATATGTCTGTACACTTTATCAGCAACAGAAATCTTCTTAAACTCGGAAAAATGTTAAGAACTCTTTGAAAATCAAAATTCTATCTGCCATTAGAGGTCGATGCTACAGATAGATTTTACGACAATGTGTAAATTGAAACTGAAAGAATCAGAAACTGCATCTATTTCAGAACCAACTAGGAAAAATTAACCCATGAATGATGATTTTACTATAATTATTAAAAATCACAATCACTGTGTAATATCAATTGAACATATATATGATATAATCAGGTAAATCGATGATAATAAATAACAAAAAAATAAGAAAAGTAACTTACACGACTATTAGTCTGCGATGGCCATCTTGGATCTTCTCGTGGAACGATGTCAATCAAAAAATCAAACATATCATTCCTATAAGAAACGATTTAAGCTACATACTCTTAGAATATGCAAATTCTACACTGTGCAACATAAACACGAAGAAAAAAGTGGTTGCCAAAGAAAGGGAAACTACCAAAGAAGTGGTAAAAGAGATATTACCTAGTTACAGCTTGAGAAATATCCGACTTCTGCAGTGTTTTCCGCTTATTATCTTCTGTATGTTTCCAAGCACTTAACGTCAATTCTTCAACAAAGATTTCTGATGCTTTCGCAAGTAAAATAGGCGTTTCTGAGCCAATCATCTGAAGAAATATGATAAAGTGAGCTAATCGACGAATTAATCATTGATCATCATGTCATTCTTGGACTTAGAATTACAACTAGAATTTCTTGTTACGCGAATAATGTAAAATCAATAAAATGCTGCCAAATAATAAAATCATAGAAGAGAGATAGCTTTCTCTGCTTCTGTTATTTATTAATGTTTAGTAATAAGTATATTTTAGGTAAAAGATGAAAAAACATTTATAAAAATTGAAATATCGAAATTGAAGCTTTGCATTAATCTTAAAAAAGGTTATAAATAAAAAGAATCAAACTTTCCATTCGTTTGACATCATCATCCAACTTCATGATTTTTTTTATTCTTGCCAAGGGTAACTGCAGTTCCTGATGTCGACTTGCTTCACGCAATGTTTTCTGCAAAAGGATTGCAATTGATAATGATAACATTAAGTTTTGGTTAGAGTGTACTTTATTTTCATTTTGAAATTATTTTAATATTTGAAATTATTTTAATAACCAAATAACTAAAGAGAATCACCTACTCAGAAGTCATATTTTCTTCTGTAAGTCTTCTAGAAAAACGTTTTTAAATTCCAGTTCTATTCTGATATCAATATATTTATTTTCATTTAACTTTCTGAAGCAAATCTCTCAAAAGTGTAAAATACACTACAGAAGATTTCAACATGAATGTAAAGAGAATTAACTGGAACTTTAAAAATAAACTGACTGGGTCAAGTGCATCAATTTTTGCACGAATACGAGGCCAGAATGAAGCTATTTCCTGATCTATATCATATATACCACCTTCTTTCCCAAGTAGTTCATCATTTCCCTGCTCCTAAAAGACGGAAAAAGTGTGTTAAAGAGAACAAATAAGGATAGTGTGATGTAAGAAATTAAATCTGAATAGCAAGATTTAAATGGAATATCTTAATGAAAAATTAACGCAAGTCTTATTAATAAAAATATTTCAGTAGATAAATATCTTTCAATTAACAGAAAAAAATGCCTCCTTATTTCTTGTGATACCATATAGGTATATAAGAATATAAAATTCTACAATCAAGTCCACTGATAAGAATGAAAAAAAAAGGAAGTGATAATGAAGCGAAAAACCTGTGAAGTGGACAGTTCAGCTTGGACAAAATGTGACTTATCATCATCCATTATTTTTGGTATGAATAATTCATCATCAGCAACTTGTCGTTGCTCGTGATGTTCGCCATTTGTTGTTGTCATTGGTGCCAAATAAATGGCAACTTCTGAATACTGAAAAGTATCAAATATTAAGAGCGGAAATTTGATGAATATCTGATAAAAGTTAACTGCTTCCCATCAACACAAGAAGAATTGAGACTGGCTGAATCTATCATTCTGATTAAATTATCTTTCTAATAATATTATAAATATGTTTTTAACTAATTCTGACCAACCAGATTTCTCTCCGAAATATTTTTTTTTAAATCTATGATGCATTTTTACAATTTGAAAATGGGAAAAAATGTGAATTGAATTATTTTTCAAGAATCAAATAAATACATCAAGTGAAATAAAAAAAAGTCGGCGATATTCACAAATATATCTTGGATTACAGTTAGTACTTGTGAAGAGACAGGCAGAAAGAGAGAGAATGGAGCATGTGAGACATTACCTGAAACAAACATGCGAAGATCGAATGTGACAAACCACCCCCACATTATAGTGTAATCATCGAGATCAAAAGATAGATACCGTAATCATGTTTTCGCTGTAAGATTTGCTGAGAGATGTTTAATTTGATAACTTTCTGTTGTATATGGAAATTTATGAAATAACTAGCTGGACCGGCCACGCAGAGCTTGACCGTTCCGCGCTTTACGTGTTCGGCTCCAGCTAATCTGTTTAAATAAAAGTGTAAGTGTTCGTTTGTTCAAAATCTTAAACCTCCGAAAGTTCTTAGAACACGGCCTTATCTATATTAATTCAAAATCTTAGATATCGAAAAGTCCTTCATTATTGCTTCGAAATTTTGACACAACGCTGCATTGGAATACGCATGTACTGAGCGTTACATATCTAAAAGTAATGTCCAATTTAGAGAAAGTAAGCATGGTTAATAGATTCAGTTCGCTCATTTACTTTTATTTGTCACAGGCATGACAGAGAAAAAAAAAGTAGGTATATCTATACAAAAATAATGCACCTATTCGAATGCAACATTGTGTCAAAATTTCAAATCAATGAATAAAAACTTGAAAAATTGAGTCAAAATGAACAACGAAATTAACGACAAAAGGCAATGCAAAACACGACTTAATATTAAAAGTCAGAAAAATAATCCATAAACTGTTTGAACGAAACATTTTATTACACTCTATCATGACCTAGACATTTCTTTGACGCAACCACATTCCACACAAATCAAAACATAAACGAACTACATTCCTCACAAATCAAAAAATAAACAAAATGCTATAATCGCGTTATGCTCTAAAATTCAAACCTTTTAAATCCTTTCGGGGCCTCTACTCCTTTCCTGACTTCCAGTATTCCGCCTTATGATTGACTGATCTCATTTTGTTTATCTGTTAACCGGAACGTTTTGGCGGGAAACATGTTTATCCTTAGGATGCGCCTATTTAAATGCAACATTGTGATTTGAACACATCAATGGATAAAAACTTGAAAAATTGAGTCAAACTGAACAACGAAATTTACGAGGCAATCTAGGACACGATCTGATATTAGAAATCAGAAAGGTAATCCATAAATTGCTTGAACGGAATATTTCATTATACACTATCTTGACCTCGAGATTTCTGCGACGCAACTACATTCCTCACAAAACCACAAATAAATAAAAAAGTTTAACACGC
Organism: Onchocerca volvulus; assembly: GCA_000499405.2. Lineage (NCBI taxonomy): Eukaryota > Metazoa > Nematoda > Chromadorea > Rhabditida > Onchocercidae > Onchocerca > Onchocerca volvulus. The sequence goes on along the minus strand of HG738137.1, from coordinate 9,778,588 downwards.
TTATTCGAATATAAGATTCTATCTCAAATCAATCGGTGAAGAACTTGAAACATTGTATAAAAATGAATGCAAGAAATAGGCGCGTAAATACGAAAAGTAGGCATGGTCAATAAGTTCATTCCGCTGATGAATGCGTGATCAACAAATTCTGTCCGCTCATAAAGGCGTGGTGTAGGGCCAGCCAAAAAATTAAATCCGCTTAATTACTTTACCTGTCACCAGCATGAAACGTGAGAAAAAAGTAGGTATGTTTATATAAAAAAGAATGTCTGTTGGAATGCAAAGTTATACCAACATTTGTAAGCAATCGGTGATGAGGTTGCAAAGTTACACAGCAACCCAAGCAACGATTTACATTTTTATTTATATAAATTTGGAGTAACTCTGAGAGATCATTTGCGTATCTTTGATAAGATATTGATTATTTTACTAGATAAATCGAAACAGCATCTTATAATGATAATGGAAACTACAGAAAAGGCTTAGACTTAAACTTTCTGGAAAAGCCATACATCTTCTTTCAATCATTATTTGTGATTTGTATTTCCACCATTTTTATGATTGAACAAATAGCCATATCTAATTTATTTTAATCAGAAATTAAGAATGAGATGTTATCCTTCTTTGAGAAATAGTTAAAACACGGGCAGAAAAGAAATGAAAAAGGAAAATATTAATCGAACAAAGCATGCATAGATTTTGATAAATAAGTGATTTATGTCACTTTTTTCTTTCGATTAGCAATCTGATCAATCATTGCTTTGATAACGTATCTATCACACACACGCGCATATATGCTTTCTCTTTCTCCTCTTTAACCTGAAAGTTGTTCAACTTGTTGTATTTATTATAGACAAATCATTTTGTACCACAATTTGGTTCAAAATTATTCCTTGATATTATTTTCAATTATATTTTTGTCTCATATTCCGAGCAAATTATAGCTATATAATCGATTCGTGTATTCGGATATAATCATAGGAACGGTTAAAGTGATTATTTCATCAGTTTTGCTTACTTCATTATCATTTGTTCGCATAACATTTGTTATATGTCATAGATTGAATTCTTCGCGATGAGTTAAATCAGTAATTTTTCTTCTCTCAAAGTTAGCAAATCTTTTATTGCCGCAAACTTCAAAGTGGCCACTGTTAGTGATTAGCCAATTTACCTTTGTAAATATTCTTGCGCTTCAAATTTATCTCTCTTGCAAAAAAACTCTTTGCTCCTTCTTCTTTCCTCTCTCTCTTTCTCCCTCTCTCTCTGTCTCTCCAAATTGCTTTTTTAATTGTTTTTGTTAAAACCAAAATTAAAGCCTTTTTTCACTATTCATTATCTAATAACTAATCTTAATTTGTTATCTTATTAAAACCGAAACTGAAAGCAGAATTTATTAGGTAAGTGAAATGTGCTGATGCCGAAGCGAATGTAAAATTCCTATTATTTTTCCATCATCTGTTGAAAATTTCAATTTCATTTTAAAATTTCTAATTGTATTTGATATAATTAGATTATATCGAATATATGCAATCAGATCGATTTCATTCTTTTCCTTTTTTTTTTTTTTAATTCATATAATTACCGTGGCACTGATCGTAAAAAATCAATTAACACAAATTATTGGTTGCAGAAAAAAGTTGTTTTCATGACATTGACATTTTTGCACTTGCATTGAAAAAGGAAATGTACTTTTTTTTTTTAAAAAAAATTTTCCAGTTATGGTGATCAATGGGCAATCTCTATTTCGTCGTCAATCAAACCTTTTCTAGTCAATTATTTGTAACAGCTATTTCCTTTTCGAAATCAATATGAGAAATTAGAATTAGATTAACTTTTATCGATCATCATTTTTTTCGCTCTCGAGATCCTAGAAACTTCCCATATCATTTTTTACGTTCTCGAGATTACAGATACTTTACATATGCATGCGTTTCTTTCATGCATGTTGCATATTCTTCCATTTCACACACTATACCATCTATAGAATGTGATTTTGTTCAGAAAGATTATTCAATCTCATTGCGATAAATGAAGGTGATTTCGAATTAAAAGAGAATGAATGATAAGGAAGGTTGTGATTGTTTAGATAAAAAACCAATCTTTTGTTGCTTTTTTTTTTAAACTGGACAAAATTTCACATTTCTGGAAAATTTATTATGAGATTTTTGTTTAAAAATTTCTCCAAAAAATTATTATCCTTACTTGTTAAAGAAAAAAAGAAAAAACTGAATCATATTTGCAAATATTTTTTATTCTTTCTTCTCACGCTTATAATGATTTTGCTAAAGTGACTGTTGTTCTTGCGGAAGTACTTTTGTTATTAATTACCTTTTTGATAATCAAATGATTTCTTTTCTTTTCCTCTACTATGAAAATCCTACTTGATAGTTAAACTTTTATGCTTACTTTTATAAGGTTTAGATATATGATGAGAAAAAAATCGCGAAATATTTTCTTCATATTCATATATTGCGGTCATTTTGACAAATTATCATTATTATTTAATCATTTAACGATTGTAAAAATAATACTGTTTATCAAGATTGAATATTTTCAAATATTATCATATTCTACGCATTGTCAGGATACATTTGAATCATTGTCAGCATATATGTAGCTTTGATAATCGTATACACGATTATAGATAAAATTGAGATTTTTCCACTTAATTTGAAGTATAATGCAGATAGATTTGAGAGTACCCTTGAGAATTAGTTGAAGAAAGCGGAAAATTGAATTCTTCTATTCTGTTCTTTTCTATCTTATGTTAATAGTTTGTAGTAATCGAAAGTGTGGTAAGAAAAGAGTAATGAGAAGGTTAGATTTTAAAAAATTTGCACTTATTAGATTTTTATCTTCCGTTCCGCTATACAGAACATATTTGCCAAAGCAAAAAAAAAAGCCGACAAATTGTTTGGCCAAGTTAAATATTATATAAAATCATCAGTTTATTTAGCATCAATCTAGCCTTTATCCTTTTGCATCTTGTTTATTTGCTGTAAATCAGTTTGTAATTTTCAAATTTTCAACGCCTTTTGCTTACTATCGCACGATAATGTCAATATCTTTTACTCAAAAGTTTGATTACCAAATTGTTGATTCCATTTCATTTTCATATGCTCATCAGAAACCCTTTGGGGATAAATTCAATCTGAAGAATAGTACTTTTATTGCTAGTATCAATTTTTCGACTTGTCTCCACTCCTATCGAATTTCATGCCAAAATATTGGAGATTATCACTTCAAATCTTAGAATTGTGATTTGAAGAAATCCTTTGTCTTCATATATTTGCAAATCTTAGAATTAAAATCTAACCATTCGTCACATTATCCCCACTTTTAAATCCCTGATTTGAAATGCTTTTTGTGAATCAATTGATTATAACGTTTGATAATATTTATGACAATTTAAACGTTTCACCACCTATCGAAATATTCCTTATCATTTTATTACAACAAACTTATCGCTTGACACAATTTCACACTTGCTGATATTTTATGTTTGCCTCCTAACCCTAATCTTTGTACGGTTATCGTTTCATTTTCTATCACTTCCTATACAGATAAATTAAATTTGAAACGTAAATTTCAAAACAAATCACACAAACTACACAAACTTTAAAACAGATCACAAACCGATTCATTTAAGAAAAAGAAGATCAAAAAACAACTAATCATCTGTTTCTGTTCAATTTTCACATTAATATAAGAGGTGATTTTTTTTACCCTGTATCTTTTCTCTATATCTAAATTTGCGATATTCTTATTTTTTCAATTTCTCTAAATAATGATAACGTAAAATTTATGAAGAAGCAATTTGGTAAGAAAATGAAAGAGAAATCTAATTCTTCTTCCGGAATGTTTACGAAATTGAGATCTTATTTATCTTTGGAAATGATCTAATACTATGACTTCTGACTACATCGAGAATGAGGGAAAAAGGTGAGTCGCCAAAGTTCAATTATTACATCGATGTCTTTACTTTACATTTGATAAGAAATTCAATTTAACGTGTATAGGATAGTTGCAATTTCCTCTCGACAACAATCACCATCTTCTGATAATGAAATTTTATAACGTGAAACGTGAGAATTGGAAATGTCATCGGACGAGAATCTGATCGTATAATTTTTGAATCCGTATAAAAAGACTGGAAAAATGACAGAAATGAATAATGCAAAATGAGTTGCCATAATTTTGCGAGATGAAAAGAAGACAAACTGATTTATCAAGAAGAGTTAGAAGTCACAGGCCTTATAACATTAAGTTTTGTTTGACCACAAGAAGACCAAAAGCTATCGATCAAAATTATGCTATTTGATTCTTTTACTAACTCGGGTAGCAAATTTAGAAAAGCCAAGACTAAATTAGCAAATCATTTTTGCAACGATGACTTAAATCCCCATAATTTCGATGAAATACTAAAAAATGCCAAGAATTTTCCACATCATACAATGAAATATTTTTGCGATATTTGATGAACTCGAGAAAAGAAGAGATTTAGATGAATATTTTCAATTATGAAAAATTGAAGATAAAATTTACAATTCTTTAGGTTAAATTTTCTTTTTTTTTTTTTTTACTTTCCCAAACAAAATTTTTGAAATTACTTGGTTAATATAAAATTTAAAGTAGGAAAATATTGGAAATAGAAAAGTTTTATAAAGATAGTAGTTGCTAAGTTTTGTGTTACAATGTGCTAATGTAACTTGAGCTTAGATTTCTTTAGCTTTAAGGCTTTCAAACTATGAAATATATATATGTATATGCATTTGATATGCAGAACGAAATAATTAAGAATTTAATACATCATTGCTTTATTTTCAACTACTTCTTCTTCGCTTCTCCTGACTCGTCCATTTCGCTTCTTCCTCTTCTCCTTCTTCTTCTTCTTCTAAAAGCAACTGTTCAAGGACCCAAAGGAGTAATTTAACAAAATTGAAGTTCGACACTTTACGTCAAAATTTTCTCTAAAACATGCATTCATTGCATAAGTGTCAAAAATATACTCCCTCATTTCTTTCTTTCTACAATTTTTTTCAAATTTTGCAAATTATTTTTTGAGAAAAAAAAATTAATTTTTATTAATTTGCAAATTATTTACGATTTTTCCAATCTTTTTACATTTAATACCAGATTTTAGCTTTGTCAAAGCTATCCTCATTGTTTTTTTTTTTTGTTTTTTTTTAATCAAAATACATTATAATATTTCGAGAAGATGTTATTCTTGATGGGGTCAATCATTTCGCACATGTCGAAATTTCATAATTTCCCATTATTCTCTTAATTGTTTGCTACAAATCAAAATTATAATTTTACATTATTCTTCCAAAATTGTTCGAAAACTTTTAAAAATTCTATTATTTCAATAAATTTCTAGCAATAATAGTAAGAAGAAAATGTAATGAAGCTAGGCTAGTAAATTTTTCGGAATGCATAGCAACAGGAAGAAGAAGTAAGAGCTGTTGGTTAATTTTGTTTTCATCACAAATTTTGATTTTGTCCTTTCATCCTGCAAATCGTTTGCACTTCTACTTCTAACTCATTCATAAATAAATGATATTTTAGAATTACTATGACAATTTTAAATGTCTCCTTTTGATTATTTAATCTGCTTCGAAAGTTCGAATTCTCGTTCTCTTTCATTTTGCAACATGAAAAGTTGAACTCGAAATTCTTAATTTTACTATTCATGAGAGGAGTTATTTTGAAAAGTTTAAATTATCCTTTGCAAGAATAATTTTTCAAATTATTCTTACAAAGGAAAAAAAAAAAAAAACTAACAGTTTTCGTCTCGAAGTTGATGTTCACTTTATTTAATTTAACAATTTGCCTTCTTCAGAAAATTATTCAAAACTTGAGCAGGTATTTTTTTTCTCTCCCCTTCACCATCTTCAAGAAATTGGAGGTGTGTCTGTACATGAGAGTTATCCAATCTCGAGAAGACTCTCATTCTCCCCCGCCCCTCACGGGTCCGAAGTGACAGTCCCAGTGCCAATTCCCGACAATCGAGAGAGAGAGAGGAAAGCAGAATCTCATCCTGCCATACATATGTCATCAAATCATCACTCATCATCAACACTACTGCTGACACCAACCAAATTATCATTATTCATAGACCATCCGCCAGCAGAAGAATCCTTTGAACCTGTTCTGTTTGGCAATGATCATTAATCCTATCACTACTACTACTACTATTACTATTAATATTTTTGCTGATTGTCTTATCATTTTTATCAACTCCCTGATAAACAAAAAAAAAAAAATAAACACCTTGCAATCAAATCCATTGATTGCAAATGATATCTGTTATCAAAAAATATCGCATTTCTTATCATCAATCTTTTTTTTTTTTCTTTAATTTTTTATTTAAAATGCACTTTTAATTTTTTTTTGTACATTTATTTACATAGCAATATTGATTAGATTCAAAATCGTTTTATCATTTTTTTCCATCATTTATCATCGATCTCAGCAACCATCATCATTTATCTTATCATTTATCTTAGCAAACATTTCAAAAAAATGAATTGCTCATTGCAGATTGAATGGATCACTTTTTGCTTAAAAAAATATTATTTTTCTGATTTTACTGCTGCTAATTTTCCATTTCTTACTGCCAAATTTCAAATCGATTCATCTTTGAAGTTTTCGAAGATTTTGCAAATTTATTTCCTGAAATTATACTGAAATACTGGCCTGACTCAGTGAGAGTTAGTATTCTTTGTGATCTCTTCGAATGGGTAATAAGCAAAGTTCGAGTTGTATGAATGATTCAGCAAGACTTGAAAAGTATGGTTTCGAACGAAAGACCACTTTGCGCCAAAATTTCTTATGTAATTTATTGAGAAAATCGCGTTGGATTACCGCATTTTTTACTCGAACAAACCTCACCAATGTTAGTTTATTTCGAATAATTTTATGAAATATGTAATTCGTAATTTTTGTTTGAAAAATCGATAATTTATATTCTTAATTAATTATTAGAGTAATCGTTTTAACTTCAATTTTTTCTTTCCTCACTTCCTCCATCATTTCATCTAAACTTCTCGCATTAATTTTTAGGACTATTTTTAAAAAATCCCAATTTCAAGTACCATTCATAATTTCTTCATCCAGAAACTCTTATAATATTCTTTCTCATAAAAGAGAGAGAAAGAGAAAAAGAGAAAAGAGAGGGAAGGGAGAGAGAAAAAGAATGAGGATGCATTTTACAAAAAAAGAGAACATTTTTATATTATTTTAATTTGCAATAAAAATACTAGTGCAATGTTTTGAGGATATTTGACAAGAAACTTTTTTGAATTTTGTAATTCGAGTAATTTATTCCTGTTTACATGAAAAGACGCCACGGTGTGTTTCAAGATAATAGAATTAATTAATTAGGTAAAACTAATTAGGAATTATTACCTTGCAAAATCATTTATATTTAGCACTTTGTTGCTGGATCGATTTTATTCCATTTTGTAAAAGAAAACTGAATTGACGATTAGTAATGATTGAAACAATTAATTGATTAATTAGCTTCATAAAATGAAATGTTTGGCAAAAAAATGGTCTAAACGCAAAAAAAAAAAAAAAGAAAAAATCAAATTTGAACAATTTGACGAATGTTAGAAAAAAAGGAGCAGAAAATAGTATGATTAATTAAAATGAACAGGTAATATCTGAATCTATTCTAATGTACTCGCTTTTTTTTTTTTTTTTCAACTAAACAAATACTGAAATAATTAATTATCGGGATGATTAATTGTCAATCAACTAGACATATATTCATTCATTCTGACCTTTGCTAATTAGAGAAATTTGAGTTGAGAACTAGAAAAATTTTTCAAGATTTATTGATTGAAATGAAAAATTTTCAATTTCACTCTCTCATTCTATCGAAAAAATAAAAGATAATTATAAAAAGAGATAGTAAAGTAATGTGACACGTGACACTCGATTCCTTTCCAAATCTTACTGATAAACTCTTGATATCCGAAAATTTTATAAAACTTCTAATTTAAGAGATTAATTTGTTACCCTTAAAATTGATTAGTAAATATTACAAAAATTTGTTGATAATTGGAGTATATAATATCTATTTCGTTATTACATATTTATATGTCAAATGCAAACACACATTCTTTCTTCTGTTACTTTTTTTTTATTTTTTTCGAAAGAACTTTCATATTTTCAAACTTGATGGAAAAATTAAACGATCAAAAATCATAAATATTATAAATTGAACAAAATAGGGAGTGATGATACGATGTATCGAACAAATAATTAACCACAAATATTTTTGAATGTAAATTTTTTTATATGAAATTCAAGCATATTTGAAAAGGCGAAAACAAGAATGTAGTTAGAAGTGAAAGAAAGAAATGAAAGAAAGGAAGAAAAAGAAAAGAATAAAACAAAAATATTATAAACTTGATTTCAACTTTGAACTATTTATTATTTTTATTATTATTATTAGTAGTAGTAGAAGGATTGAAATTTTTGAAAACTTGATATAATTGAATGAGTCAAGTTTATTTTCCTTTAAGAAAAGATTGTTATAATTGCATGTCGGCACGTTTACTCTCACATCCATTCGAGCATTTTCAAACAAGTTTGAGGTCCTTTTCCATCTTTTCTTTTCAAATTTTTGCATTCTTTGACAACAAGAAGGAAGAAAATTCCTCTTTTGTTTTGTATCCATTCAAGCAGAAATAAACATTTATATTGGTAGCGAATTGGATGAATAAGTATGAATACGCCTGCTCAGCATACTACTAATCAATGGTATATTCGAGCTAAACGTGAGGTAAATTATCTAATTAATTTAATTAATTAACGTTTTATTTACTTATTCAATTGACTAAACGTCATTATTTAATTATTTTCTATTTTGCCTTTTCAATTTCTTTTTCTCTTAATTATTATAATATTTGTTGCTGCACGATATATGTTATTCATATATATCATTTTTCTTTCTTTTCAATTTCAAAATCATTGACATTTTTATTTTTCAGCAAAATTTTTTTTAGTAATTTACTTAAAAATTGCGATTAAATTAAAATTTTAAAATTAAAACACCAAAATCAATACCCAGTTTCGATCATTTCAAAAGAGTTTAGCAGGAAAGGAAAGGAAGAATGTACCTCGATTGGGCATTTTTTTTCTTTGTTTTTTTGTGTGTGAGAAATATGATCGAGACTGAAGTTTAAAAAGAGAAGTAAAAGAATTTTTTTAATTTTTAATTAAAAAAAAAAAAAAAGGAAATCTTACAATAAATTGAAAAAAATTTTTAAATAGTTTTTAGGGAAGTCAATGTAAAATTCAGTCATTTTAACTTTTTTTTCACATGTACTATTTACAAATTGCATCAATCATCAATGAAATATATTATTCGATTCATTTCTCCTTTTCACACTTGAAAAATTTGAAAACTATCAGTCATTCTCTTCTTCGTTTAATATTTCTTTCACATCATTGAATTTTAAGAAAAAAATCTCTAATAATTTGAAATTTTTAACGAAACAAGCAGTTATATCGCAGAATTAAACAGGATTGCAAGCAAGAATTGAAATATGAAAATAATAATTAATGGAAACAATCAGTTGGGCTAGAAGAAATACATTCATTAATTAATTATATCTTAGAAAAAAAAAAAAAAAAAAAAAAGAAACAATAATAAGAACAAACGATTCGAGCCATTTGCGTGTAAAATAAGAAAAATGACATATAATTTTGAAAAAAATTTTATTTGAAATATCAGTTTGCTTAAATTTATATCTCCTTCTGCAATCCAATTCTATAAATGATGCAAAAATTGAATTCTCATGTCAAATTTATGTCATTTTATGTGGAGCAAAATTTGACAGAAATTTATGGCCATTTTTGTTAATATTAATTACCATTTGAATATTTCTTAAATTCCTATTTTACATGCAAATAGCTCGGATTGTTGTCCTTATTATTATTGCCTTCTCTAAGATGCAATTAATTAATGAATGTATTTCTTAAACGATTTTTGTTACAATAACGATGAGTAATAAAATTTCGCATATCCATTATCTTTACGATTTTTTAATGAATATTTTATTACAATCGTATTTTCCAGCGAATCGTAAAAATTTTATATTTCCTTTTTTCTAAAAGCCATCATAAATACAAAGTGAAGGAAATAAATAATAATATTGTTAACCATTTAATCTATTTTGTATTTTTGATTGCAGACTTTATTTGTAAAATGAAGTTTAATATGGATTTCATTTTTTTTTTCAAATTTTGCTTTCAGTTATTCGATTTTTTGCTTTATGAAACAAAAGCTATTGTCAGCATTTGCACATAAAATGTTGAAAATATTTGAAAAGTTTAAATAAAAAAACCGAAAAAAAAAGAAATATTTCATTTCTAATTTTGTTTGAAATGTTGAAATGCCTCAAAATAGCTTTATAAAATGATTCGAATTTTACTTAATGAAGGTAAACAATGACTGTTTACCTTTTCGCTTCTCAATTTAAAAATGCTCATTTTTAGAATTCTTTTCAATTGTTGCTAGATGGTATCACTTTCTGAAAATTTCAGCAATAGGCCTTTTTCTACAGTTTTTTATTCTTTCGAAATTCGGAACATTTTCCAGGATTAAATTAAAAAATGATTTAATTGAAATCCTAACCATCAGATACTCTTCTACTGGAACGGAATTGGAATTGAAAGGTAGTTAGTTTCACTTTTCATCTGTGAGATTTAAATTCAATTTTCAAATTCTCTATATTCGACAATTAATTCATGATTTCTTTATCATACCGAATCGAATTAAACTAACATTCAAACATGATTTGCTTTGTTTACACTGATGCCATTAATGCGCAATTATCTTTGATTTATTCCAAAATCTTTGTAAACATATCGATTGACCATTGATCTCTATTTTTTAAACAATTTTTTTTTTCCTATAAAATTTTGAAAATTAGAGAATAAGTTGAATTGAACTTTGATCATTTTTTGAGTAGAGAGAAACAGAATATTTTTGTAACAAGCAGTACTATCTGTTTTCTAAGATTAAAATTAGCGAATTTCTATCTGTCATGTTAAATGACATATGAATGTAAAGTTATGATATGTTTCTGATTCGAAATATCATTCATTCGTGACAAATTTCTCGCCATTGATATTAAGATTAAGTAAAATTTTAGCCGTGTAATTGACCATATGAAAATTTGGAGGATTTCAAAATTCGTTAAACTAATTTCTCTTTTCGCATTTTCGTCGCAACTCAAGGACATCTGGTAAAGTGCGCTTGAATGCATGCACAAATGCAATTAGCCTATTTAGCCTCCGATACTTGTTATTTGGAGAGATAAAATACATTGTTGGATAAATGTTTCGAAAAAAAAATATTGAAAAATTCTTAAAAAAGAAAAAAAAATCAAAAAAAAAAAGGAAAAAAATTACTCTTTCAAGTTCAATTTAAGGCTCTTTTCTAAATGCGTCAATCCAGTGTCAATCAGAAAAAAAAATTTAGAGCGAAGGAAAAAAATTCTTTCCTTCTATTTACTTAAAGTGCAAATGAATGACATTTCTTCCTACCTAGTTAAATAACATGAACCTTTCAATCATTTATTTCTTCTGACGTAAATTGATCTCTTTCAGGAGGAAAATTACTTGAATAGTTTACAAGAAAAAATTAAATTTTTTTTGAAATTATTTATGAATTTCTAAATTTTAAATTCCTTTTATTAATAGTGTTATGATTTAAAATCTAAAATCAATTATATGGTTGGAAATATTAAAATAATCGCACATTTAGAGATACCATATTCAAATGGTCACTCTATGTATCTTTTTTCAGCAAAAATGAAATGAAAGCCTATGTCATAAAATTTTAAAATTTCTTATAAATTTGGAATTTTTAGATTCGAAACTTTCTGTCATACACATTCTTTGAGACATTTCAAAATTCAGATAAGAGGAAAATAAATTTTAAATTTCAATAATGGAACAAAATCACTTGATTTTTATTTTTCATTCTCAATTGTAATTTTAATTTCCACCAATAATTAATATTTCTAAGATAATTATGTTTATTCATTTCCTGCTGATATCAAACCAAAATTTTTAAAAACTTAATATTTGTGATTCATTAAACAAAACGTAAAAATTATTGTTTTTTGTCTTAATGGTAGATTTATAACACAATCTTTTAACAAAATGTTTAAAAAAAAAAAAAAAAAAAAAAAAAGAAGAGAAATAAAGTTAACATTCGATTTTCATTCCCAAAATGAATAATTATCATATTCTTTTCTTTTAAAATAAACAACAAATCATTAGTAATTCTTTCCACTAAAATATCAACTTGTAGATGACAATTCAGTTGACAAAATTTCAAAATTGCGGAATTGAAGGTTAAGAATAAATTCTGGTAGCGAAAAAAAAAAAAAAAAACATTCGCCAGATCCGAAATATTTCATTTTCATAATTCTCAGTATTCGATGTTTTAAAGACAGAAAACAGAGATTCAAAATAAAAATGGCAAGAAGAATAATTGTTTACTTTTAAAATTTCAATAAACTATCAGAATAATTTATTATTTAAATGTTTACTTATGTGTAGAGACCATTTTCACGACTACTTCTAGCATATTGATTTTTGATATTTTGAGATTTATTTACAAAAATTCTGATCCGACTTATTGTCAACAATATGAAAAAAGCAATTTAAATTAATTTCATTTAATTCTGTGAAATTATTCAGGCAAAAATTTGACTTTTTCAAGAAAAGAAGCGAAATTCAAGATGATTTTTTCTGAAATTTCAAATTAAAATTGTTCAATATGTTACAAAGATATATTAGCAAATGGCGGTAAAATTCTTTAATGTAATTACTATTACTTTGAACTAATGTGTATACACATTTTTAAATCAGCAACTCATTCAAATTAGAGTGATCGATTGGTACCAATAAATTTGAATGGGAAGGATTTTACATCAGAATAATCCTTTCGGAATTTTACAAAAAAATTACGAATTTAACTCTTACCACTTAAATTAATGCTTATAAATAATCGAACAACGGCATAGTCTCTTAATGAGCTTTGACAAGACTGGGAAAACTTTTCGAAAAAAAAAATTTAACGTATAATTTATGAATTCAAATGAAATTTGAAATATTTTGAAGAAAAAAATATATACAAACATGATGCCATGAAGAGAAAGTTTTGGATTTTTGCAATAAATATAATATCGAAATATGGCTTTTTATAGATGGTGTAATTAATTTAATTATTTCTTCTTATTCATCAAATGATGAAATTTGGTAATCCGAATTGTTCGACTTTTGTGAGATAATAAATTTCTTTATTTTATTCAAAAACTCTGAGATATTATGCCAAATTTAAATATAATTTCTAGTTTTATTATTGCCTCATAGCAATAAAATAATTACATAGTTTTCTGGAATTTCTTTTCGTTTATTTCTGAGAATGTCAAATTTTCGGCATTTCTGAGAATAATTTCCAATATTTTATCTTTTTTTCACTAATATTAGACGATTAATTTCGTTGCTCTATTTATATTACTTTTTAAGTGATAATTTCAAAGATTTGACCACTCTTTATCATCATTTTTGCGATTTTGACATTTTAAAAGTAAAAATTGAAATGAAACAGAAGCGGAAGAAAGGAATTGGAAAGGAAAGCGAAAGCCAAAGTTATCGGATTCATCTGTTATCTTATCTTCAATATCCTCTATCAAAATCTTTTGTAAAATTTTCAGCTGTTAAGATGTTTGTGATAAGAATGATAGCATTTTGGAGATGATTGATGATCTGATAAATACAGCTGTGTGATGCAACTTGGCGATTCAATTATTCCTAACATTTGTTCTAATTTATTGCTTTCATCTAAAACAAATCATTTAATAGTTGCATTCAATTTCACACTGTACATTTTGTAATATTTTGCATCAATTCATTGATATATTTTATCATCAGTTTATATCGGATTGTAACTGATAACAACATATAATCATCATTTTTATAGTGATAATACACACAAACACAAACATCGGAATCTAGTTATCACAAAGTTACTTATCAAATAATCACCAATTATTACAGTAATTCTCACAAACGATGACAGAAAGTTCGATCCTTATAAAACTAAATTAATTGTAATACATATTTTTTACATACAAAAAATGCATATATCTTGAAATATTTTATAATTATAAAGAATAATCATTCAGTAAAATTCTCAATACTCTAAAAATGACCAAAATTTTCGTATGACAGAATATTTTTACATGAAACAACTGAATCATTAAAAGAATAACCTAATTTCTTGCTAAAAGGAAAAGTTAACATTGTAATTTAATTTTTATGAAAAAAGAAAAGATTGATAATTTTATTTCTTCTTAATTTAGATAAAATATATATTATCATCTTATCATCTATTGCTGAGATATGTTCTGATAGCTAAACAAAAACGCTTTTTTCCGTCATAGTAAGATGAGTGTTTCGAAAGCTTTAAACTTCAAATAAACTTAACAAACGCTGTCTTATTCTGAAATCTTAAACTTTTGACGAATGAATTAAACGAATCAGTTTGACTTCCGGGTGCCTTTTTGATTGAAGTTCGGCTTCTTTCAACATTGAATGTCAAGGTCACTAGAAAATGCATTTGTTTGGGGTCAATCCATCAACACTGATAAAGGATCCGATAAATCTTTCAATGATAATATTTTCAGTTATGATTGGGAAAGGAAAGAAATAAACGGATAATTAACCATATTTTTCATGATTAAAAAAAGCTTTCTAAGTGATTGAAATTTTAGCATTAAGAAAAAGAATTGTCGATCTTTATGAGCTAAATTATCGTCTAGCTGAATGAAGACTATTTTCCTCCTCCAATCAATCGATTAATTAACTAATTAATTAATCAACTTGAAAATGTTGAATTTTGCATAATTAGTTATGCATAGAAGTATTCTTCCATTTCTTTCCTGTTGTTTATTTTCAGTTTATTTATTGGAAAGATTTGTGGCACTAATACTTTCACGTTGAAATAATAAAAAAGAAATAAATTTTCTGTTAGACTTGCCACTTCCTGATAGCTTTGAAAAATACCAAGAGAAAGGGCAAAATGCTAGACATAAAATAAAGTTTAAATAGTCATAAAACATTTTATCGACTTTTTCCATTAACTTTTCAAAATTTAAACATTTCGAAAGATGAAAATAATCAATAAATTTCTTTTTATTACAAAAATTGTTTCAAAACATGCCGAAGATTTATGATGATATACTAGTTTAAATAATTAGGAAAACCAAAAAAAGATATACAAGAATTACCAATTCCTTTTTATATGATACAATTAAAATAAGAAATTTTAATAATTCATTCTGATAAAAATATAAATTTGATGAGTTTGAAAATTTTGTAAAGCAATTAAATATCATATACACT
Source organism: Onchocerca volvulus (assembly GCA_000499405.2). NCBI lineage: Eukaryota > Metazoa > Nematoda > Chromadorea > Rhabditida > Onchocercidae > Onchocerca > Onchocerca volvulus. Next base: position 9,763,150 of record HG738137.1, on the reverse strand, counting down.
TGGCAGAAATCTTTCCCAAAGATAATATGAAATGAGATATCAGTGATAGTAATCAATGTTATCGTTCATATCATGTTTATGAAGTTTGAGTTTTTTATACCTTTCATAGATGGGCAATTGACCAATGACCTCTATATTCAACCGTTCTCTTGATTTCTTTGCAGTTAAAATTTTAATGACATTATAAATATAATCCTGATTTTTGATAAATTGCAAAGTTAGATATCTTTTGATTTGATAAAATCAAATTTTTTCAATTTTTTTCTTGGTATAGTTGGAGAATATTTAAATATCTTTCTCCCTTAATTTTCCGTCACTTATTGTTCAAATTTAAGAATAGCATCTGTTGTTTCTAAGATCGATGCATTTTCAATTTAAAATTGCTGCTATTCTTAGCGTTAAAATTTTCATCAGCAAAATTTAAAGCAAGAAGTGAGCAGAGGAAAAAGTATTTGCAATATTTGCTCAAATAATTTTGAAAATTTAAAATTTCAAGGAATGACAGACAACAATCTTTTAATAATGAAACTAATAGCAAATTTTGAAATTTTTGTTTTTTAATCTCAAATTTTCTTAAATTTGACAAATAACAAATGAAAAATTCTACAATTTTTGATTTTGAATTTGAATTTTCGGGTACATCAATGAAATTCATTCTAACCTTGCAACATTTGTAGAGCGAAAATGAAGCGCAAAATCGTAGTATTACAACTGTGAAAGCGACAGAATGTGCTCTCAAAGATCGCCCAGCTTTGCGACTCGATTCGCGTCTTGTTTGCAAGTATGAAGTATTAGCTGTCATTGGTAAAGGTTCATTTTCACAGGTAAGATTTGTTACGATAATCGAACTATTTGAAAGTTAATCCATCTTCAATCCGTCATTCCATTTCGCTTTATTCCATTATCGAAGTTTATTGCAATTCTAATCTTAAATTATGCAAGTATTTATGCATTAAATAAGGGCAGAAATTATAATGCAGCCAGTTGTTGGTTATTAAACTAAGTGAAAATTACTTTTTCTGGCAACTAAAATTGAGTACCATTGCAGGTTCTTCGGGTACAACACCGACTTACGCAGAAATATTATGCCGTAAAATTGGTTTCATCCGATTGTGGTACTGTAAATAATGAATTATCGATACTAAGTCGTTTACAGCATCCATTTGTGATCAGACTTGAAGAAGTACTCAAATTTATAACTATTCTTTTAGCTTTCTCTTCGATCCTTTTGTTTGTTTGTTCTTTTGACAGAATTGATTCTGATTTAAAACAGATTCAATTTTGGAAAGAAATCTGAAACGAGAAGGATAGGACTTGAAGTATTGAAGTAGTGATTTTAATTTCATCGATTGAAATCGATCTGTGAATTAGTAAACTATAGCAAATGGAATTTCTAGGTATTTAAATCGTCATCACGTTTATTCATCGTGATGGAGATGGCAAGTGGCGGTGAAATGTATAATCGAGTGGTAGCGAAGGGAAGATATTCAGAAGTAGAAGCTCGACAAGCTCTTCGAATGCTTCTGAATGGCCTAGCTTATCTGCATAGTATTCGAGTGACACATCGAGATTTGAAACCCGAGAATTTATTGTATAGTGATACGACACCTGATGCTAGGCTTCTCATTACTGATTTTGGCCTAGCTTATCAGGCTCAAACATCTGAAGAAAAAATGACCGAAACTTGTGGTACACCCGAATACATTGCACCAGAGGTAATTGATTTATCCTATTTTTGATATTTTTAAATTCAGCGATTTTTTGAATAATTTGAAATATGAAATGTTACTTACTAACGATGAATAATTTGGAAAATGGTCATTTTTGAAATTTGAATAATTTTTAAAGGTTCTTCTTCGTTCTGCATATACTGAAAAAGTTGATATGTGGGCAGTTGGTGTCATAGCATATATTTTAATGTCCGGTATAATGCCATTTGATGATGATTGTCGATCTCGATTGTATACACAAATTATCACAGCTAATTATATTTATTATCCACAGGTTTGATTTCATCACAATTTTGTCTAAATAGTTTCTTCGAAAGCTTCTTTTTCGTATAATAATTAACCTAATTAGCAAAAATGAGGCAAACAGGAATGAAAAGACGAAGTTGTTATTGAAATATTGAATGGCTTGAAGGAATTAAGTGCAATTTTCCACTTAATTGCGGTATAATTTAAAGGAAAAAGACATGGGTATTTTTATTACTATTATTATTATTATTATTAAATTCCAGTTCTGGTCCGGTTCTGAATTAGCAAAAGATTTCGTAGATGCATTGCTGGAAACAGATCCGGATGTACGATTGAGTGCTACAGATGCCGTAAAACATGAATGGTTCATGGGAAATCGAAGTCAGCTGAAAGTAATTATCAAAACACGTCCATCTTCTGATTTCAGCTCAATTCAAAGGGTGAGATGTTGCAATTTCAAATATTCCATATTGAAAATATCAAACGAAATTTTCAGAATTTCCGAAAAACCATCATTTCTTGTATAATTATTCGTACAAATGCATAAGTACAAATGCATAAGAATTAAAAATTTTGCATAAGAAAGTCAATATATATATATAGGTAAATAATCCTCATCAATTACCTTTCAATTTACCTCTTTTCTCTATTTAAATATATATCTCTCTTTCTCAATTTCCTAATTTAATTCCATTTTTCAAGTACGAGAATAATCTTTAAGAATCGAATTGCTATGTAATTTAATCCTAAAAAATAACGAACACATGTCAGTGTTTCTGAAAGAAAAGTCATTGACAGTTAAGATTACTTACTACCAACTTGATTTTCATTTTCTTCATTTCCATTGAATTCTTTCCTGTCTGAGAATTTTGAGCTTTAGCTGATCCATTGCTTCATCTTTAAACAGTGAATAAAGAAAAAATAAATTGAAAATAAAGTAAACTTTAAATAGTTTAGAAATTCAGAAAATGAATAAATAATTTAATTTAGCGATAATAGATGGTTGTAAATGTGAAATATTGAATGGATAAGTTAATAAACGATTATTTGGATGGGATCAATTGAGAGAATTAGGTCAAAAATCGATTAAAATTGAGAAAAATCGAAATAATTCTTGATAGTAAATGAAGTGAATAATGTAGTATTGTATTAGTAAAATAAAAAGTTTTGAAAAGTATGAAAAAAACATCAAGAAAAGGAAGAACAAACAAATAATTTCAGACACGTTCATCACGTTCGATTCGAAGTGTTACACGATCAGATCACGGTCATCGCGTGGATCCACGTGAAGTAGATCGTTTAGCTAGTGATTTGCAACGTCTAGCAAAATTCCAACAACATTCAACCAAACACTACGGTTTCTTATAGTTTTTATGATAGTATATATTTGTTTTACATATAAGACAAACTTTTTGTCACCTTCTAAATTCCCAATCTTCCATCTAAAAAATTTCAGATCTTTGCTATGTCAATATTCCTGAGACAATTTGTTGTGTCTTATTTTCATATATTTATATCCATAATATATTGATTCATTGATTAATTAACAAATAATTTCTGCTCAAATCCATCAATTATTATCCGTAATTAAAATCTCAGATGATTTTTTATGTTTTTATATGTCAATCCCATGAGCTTAATATAATTTCAAAAGATATTCCCTGATGGATTCCCTTTTGGTAATCAATTTATAATATTTAACAGTTACATTATTCATATCGTAAGATTAATTAAATCTGAATAATGAAACAAGAATTGATCAGAATAAAGAATTCATCAGGAAAATAAATTTATTCATATGTTGATAATACGGATTCTACCATGGATTCATCTAGCAGCACTATTCGTACCTTTCATTATTCTCAATTTTCGATCAAATTTCAAAAAAAAAAAACTTTAATTGTCACAACACCTCCCAGCACATCCAAAATTATCACTATGGAATAATTGCATTGGAAATGTCTAAATTTTCCAAATTTTGAATAATCTTATGATTGGAAATACGCTGCTTTTTTTTAAAGTGACTTCCTTAATTCCTCCACTACATCATCCATCAGTTTACCTTGGATAAATCTATCGAATATTGCAGTTTTCTGGAAAAACTAGGAGTTTAATGAAACAAAAAAAAAAAAAAAAAAAAAAAAAAAAAACAAAGAAAAAACAAACAAATGACCTTATGTACTATGCGAGTTGTCGATTAAAATGATAAAATTTGATTAATGACGATTGGATATTTTGATAAGAATTTGTTGCCATCTTTCATTCAATTTTCGAAATTTCCGTAATGTATATGCGTGCGAAGCTTTTTTTTTTTTACCTCACAATCTTTCACAATTTTATTTTTTTTGTTTCAATTTTGTATTCAAAAAACAAATTTTTCTTTTCCGAAAATTTCAAAAAAAAAAAAAAATGAAAAAATCTCATTTATTAAGTTTTTCTTCTCATTTCATCTGCAAATGAACCATTTTTTTGTTACAGTAGTGAGTCAATTTTTCTTTCGTTATTTCGGCATTGACTTTAAGATCATGTCTCCAACAGCAATGATTAATTGTCATCAGCAGATGTCAGCGAGGACCAGTTTTCAATCAGGGTTGTCAATTTATTATTATACTCTGATTTGTAAATATAACCATAAAGGATCTCTTCATACTTCTATAATTAATTAATTAAAAATCTTTCACGATATTTATCTTCAGAGATGCAATTTATACTTTTCTTAAACTTGAAAATATGAAATTTAATTTTCAAACATTGATAGATTATTAACAGCAGGCTAATCTGATTGGTGAATCAAACTAAACAATTATTTGCATCAAAAATCTCCTGCATAATGTTAATTGATATTCAGTCATTTCCAGTAAATGACTATGGGATTAATTAGAAATATGCGAAATGCATTCTTACACTTCCGGACAACTCTAGCTCTTCAATTTAATGCATCACTTCCAACAAAATTCTCGTAATTATGAACTTGTAGCATGACAGAATTAATGAGAAAGTGAGGTGGATCTAAAGGAAGATAATAAGTTAACTATGTATCCAAATATTTTTCTAAAATTTCCTTTAAAGTTATAATTTCTTACTTAATGTACAGTAATCGTATTATATGATATGCTTTCTAATCTTCTAGTCATCATTTCTTTATTGAGATAACTATACTTTGTAGCGATATTTGTTGCAATGAAAAAGTCTGTTGAACAATGTTGGAAGCACAATCAAGGAAAACAACAACTGGGCAACTATCAATCAAATTTCTATTGTAATACATCCTCTTGACCTATAATACCAAACTCTTTTCACTTTTTATGAAGTGTCATACCTATCACCATAAGTGCAAAAAAGAAAAAATTCTCAAATAATCTGGAAATATACCATGGGATGCAAAAAAAAAAAAAAAAAAAAGCATAACTTGGCATTTCAAATTGCAGTACTGAACACCATCGATCGAAGACCATGGAAGTTTGCTAAATTGGAATCTCAAAAATATAACCCGAAATTAAAGTTATTTTAAATAAAGATGAAATGCTAGGAACAAAATAAAAAAGTGCATATTCATTTCCTAATCGGGATAACAATAAACAACTATGTAATTTCATACAGAAATCAAACATATCAAACTTTTCGCCTTTTGTTCAAGTCGAGCATTTTTTGGGCAAAATAATCGTTGACTGAAATGTTTTTGACAATCATATTTCCAAATGATGATTCCGACTTAATCTGAAATTTGCGTTCACAAAATAAAATATCGATTCCAGCAATTAGCCTTCATAACAGACTTGAAAATGGACATATCCGTCAATAAAATATCGTCGGCATATCGTCTATTATTATTTTTCAGGAAAATAACTAATGCTTATTTGGAAAAGATTATTCAAAGATGAAATTTCTAGATTGGAACAAAGTTAGAATGAAATCAACTAACTTCATTTTGTTGCATGTTCTCTTCAGTGCTCTTACTAACAGTTCCTGGTGTTAATCTCTTGCCAAAAATAGCGCATTTATCTTTTTCTGACATCATTGATAAATTTGGTAGATCCCTATCTTTTCTGTGTCTGAAATACTCACTTTTAATATGAGAAAACTCATTTTCTGCTGTTGAATCAACAATTTTAGCCTAAAATTTTATCAATTTGTTTCAAAAAGATAAAAATTTATTTAGTCAATAACTAATGTCCAGCGTTCAAGGTTCACTTGTGAAATTCTGTCATTCAAGTTTTCTGTTACACTCTATTTAATAAGCATGAAAATTATTCTTTTTAATGACCGCTTCGCCATTAAATGTTCTATTTATCTTTACGATACAGATAGCAACTTCCTAGTGTTTTGGAAAATATTCGTTTTTAAAAACGAAAATCCTATCGAAGTCTAATTTTCTTACATTATGAACAGTTTTTAGAGAGCTATGACAAGATAAATCAAACATACTCATTCAAAATGATTTTTGATTTTACTTTACGCAGACTTTTTTTGATCTCTTTAGCTTCTGACTTTTCCTTCTTCTTATTTAAATCAGCCAAAATGGCTGCAAAGTCATCGTGATGAGCAAGCCAAACATTATCGTTTCTTTCAGTACATCCCAAACCTAAAATCAAAAATTTCCAATTAAATTTAGATGAATAAAATTTTAAATACAAGAGTCATAGCGTAAAGTATACCCTCAAAGAACCTATTTTTTGAATGCCTAAGTTAAACTTACTTTAAACAATGTTAAATACTGTTTATTGATCTAATAACAAATATAGATCACACTTCTTACTTCTGCTTCTCACTACTTCCGAATCTTCATCTACTTTTAAATGTTTATAACATATTTTCGAATTACTATGTTTTTAATAGTAATTATTTCCAAATTCTGTAACTGGAAATTGCCTAGACAAGAAGCACATTGCAAACTAATCTTTTATCGTTTTTTGAATCACAAAACTCAGCGAACCATAACTTTTAAAATCAATCAAAAAGTTCAAGGCCAATTACAAGCATCTGAGTAATATACAAAACCAACTTTAATTCAAATAAAATCTTTTCTAGCAATAACAAATTTTTTTTTGCAATTTTTTTTTTTTTTTAAATTTTAGAAGCACATCCCATCTCCATTTAATTGAAAGATATTTAAACATAGGCAATATTGAAAAAAAAAAAACCTCTCGTTGAAATGTTTGCTTTCATTTGTAAATTTTCGGTGATTCCTTGTTCATGTTTGCCCAATCCACGACCCGATTTCCATCCCATTTTCTCCAGCATCACTTTCCCAAATTTAGAATCATCTGAAATTGCAAATTCTTTCCAGAAATCGAAATATTAAAAAACTTATGGAACAGAGAAAAAACTGAAAAAATACCATTTTGCCATGCGATATTTTGTGAATTAATAGTATTTCTCTGCTTTTGACGAGACGCCGTTAAAAACATCTTCGATTTTTTTTCCCACAAAATTCTACAAATTCCTTTCTGAAATTGAAGAAAGAAGAATTAAACAGACGGAACAATTAAGAACAATTATCAGAGAATATCCTAGTAAATTTATCTCTGGGTATTCTTTCCTTTGTCGCTCGTAAAAAAGAATAACAGTCCTTGAAGACTGCTTTGCTGCTATCGCTGCAAGTTCCGGGACATTGTAGAAGCTCAGAACTGAACTGTTGTAGAAAATTGTAGTAGATTCTGCTCCAAAATCTAATCTTCATATATCCTTTCGGGGCTCCCTCTTCTTTTCTAATTTCCAATTTTTTGCCTCATGATTGGTCGACCTCGCTTTGTTTATCAATTAATCGAAGAATTTTGGCGGTAAACATGTTTATCATTCTGGCGGGGAACACGTTTATCCTTTGTTTATCATTTTGGCTGTAAACATGTTCATCGGCTTGTTGTTCCATTTGAAAATATCTTTACGCTTCTTGACCATAATACTCTTTGCTTATAATAAGTTATCTTTCCAATCTAGTCATCTTTAAAAAAAAAATTCGATATCACATTGAAATTTAAATAAAAAGAAAATTTCCGCAGCATATAAGCATAGTTATTTAATGAACTGAAATTCACTATCTTTTTCTTTAAATTATTTATTGGCTGATAAAAATTGAATAAATTATTCATTAATGGAATGAAATAAAAATTGATTATTGTTAAATGAAGACAATGAAATTCATATGATCCAGAAAAATGTGTAAAAAATATATCAAAATTTGGAACCTGAAAAAAAGGGAATGTAAGTAAAACAAAGAATAATATATACAAAATAAAAAGAAACAAAACTTAAAAAGAACAAAAATACAAAGAAATTTACAGAAATCTTACAACTGATAACTAACGGTGAAATTTAATCAGAGATAGCAAGAAAAAAAATTCAGTTCAATTGTACTTTCATTATAATTACCATGATTCAGACCAAAAAATAAAAGTAATGCCATTATCACAAGAATTAAATGGAGAATTAATACATCGATTTGATAAAAAATATGCAAAATGCAAAAATAAATAAAATCTAGTGATACATATCATTTAAATAAATAAATGATTGCATGCTAAAAAAAATCTTTTATGAACAATGATTGATAGTAACCAGCCAACCAGTTTGTCCCATCTACTCGCTGATTAAGCTTCCAATTGATTCAAACACAATTTCAATTGATTTATGGAGCATACTTATAAATACAAATTTCAACTTCATAATAAGTTTAGCAATAAAATGGATAGCCTTTCTCAAAAGATAAATTTAGCAAGCAATACTGCAAAAAGTTTTGTTATATTCAACTATCTATTCATATTCTAAAAATCTAAAATTTTTGCTTCCCATATATCTATATTTGAGACGAAAAATAAATCCCATACTGAATTGCTGAGAAACTAGAACTTAATCAACAAAATTGATTAATTTTTCTACGACGTAAATTTAAAATGACATGACTGTATGTTGAAGATTATATCTTTTCATTATCATAGAAAATTTAAAATTTAAAGATTTAAGCATTTTTGGAACTTAACAAATTTTAAGAAGCATGAAGTTCAATGATCCAAATTTCGGACATCCAGACCATTTTCATGGGTGCTCCCTGATAAAGTGTACCAGCCGTTACAAATAATTGCGTTTCTGGTGAGACCCGATATAATCCATAATAATAGGGCAGCATCAAGTAAACAATTGGTGCAACCGTATAAAACTGTCCTGCATGCGTATGTCCTAAAAAAATTCTTCGGATTTGCTAATGAAATAAGACAGATACACATTTTCAATAATAGATACAACTAATATGAACTTTTGTAATTACAATTCATATCCACGTATCCCTATTTACCGAAACACTCCCGATTATTTCTGTTAATCAGAAATACAAATATCTCTCAACTAACCTGACAAAATGAGATCAACACGCAAATGCGCATCATTAAAAGCAATTTCTTTAGTCGAAGCTGGATTATGCGAAAGGACAATGGTTGTAGTATTCTGCGGACAACCTTTCAGTGCTTCTACCGGTTCAAACATATGATTAGGCAATCTATAAAAAGATTTCAAATTCATTTGGATTTGAAATTTATTTCAGTGAAATTTCTTAACGCAGTAGTTTAGTAATCAGACTTGAAGAAATCAGTTTGTTTGTTGCTACACCGCGCTTCTTCAAATAATCAATAAATATGTTGAATGATAATAACCATAACGATATCGAAAAAGGGAGAAAATCTATCAATTTACCCGCTTCTTCCACTCGAGTAATCACTCACACCAGCAATACAGATACCACGAAAAAGCACATGTCTGGAATTTTTTTTAAATCAATTATGCTTCAACTTATATATCTTATTAGATTATAAAAGAATAATTTAATATTTGCGTTACTCAAATTAAAAACTTGCATTCGAAATGCGAGATTATTAGGAAAAATCTTCTGGATTAAAAAAGAGTAAATCTTACATACTAATTCATGTTTGCATGCTTTTGTGCGAATAGCTTAGTATACAAACATTATTATCAGCTACTTCAACAACTCTTTTCCTTTTTCGAACAGATTGTCAAAAAATTACAGAGACAAACCTGTTATTCAAGACTTCAAATCCATACTGTTCGAATAAATCAAACCATTCCGAAGCATTACCGTAATAATATTCATGATTTCCACTTACGAAAAATGTTTTCGATTTCAAAAATCTTAAAAATTTTTACTTTCAGAAAGAAATTATAAAATTTTTTTTCATATTTGTTTATTGCTCGAAAATCATCTGCCCAGGTATGTGCTGTTTGATGAAAAAGTTTGTCAAATAAGTCTCAATGTATTGTAGAAAAAAAATAAGCACGCCATAAAAGGCTTTAATAAAATATTTGATTAAATCACTTAGATTTATTATCTATCACTAACAATTGCTGCATTCAGAATAATTCTCCATTTGTTAGGTCTCGAATATTATTTTGGGATAAATTTAATTTAATGCTACCTCTCCATACTGAATGTGTATCGACTTTTTTTTTTTTTTTTTTTTTTTTATAAATCTCACGAAGTAATAAGTTAAGCAATTCGCTTGACGAAATCATTTGATTCCACAGAAATGATCGAATGAAAAGATATGAATATATGAATAACTATAAATTAAAGTCATGATAAAATACTCTACTAAATAATCCATTATACTCCTACTTAATAGAGAAAGATAATTATAAGAATCGATTTTGAAGCTAATAAAAACTTTATAGCTGCAATTATCCAAAAGAAAGTTTTATACTGATTTCTAATATTCTATAACATAAATAACATATACATACCGTAGCGATCTTACACGATTTTCTATTGAATTTCTTGGGGCATCTATTGCATCACCAACAATAAATACAGCATCAACTGCTTGATTGTTCACTCGATCCACAATCTACAAAATCCATGTCGAGGAAAATTCACAGCGATATTTGTTTTAAAAAATTTAGTGGATAATCAAAATAGAACCTAGAAATCTTGTGATAATTTGAATATTGCATTAAAAAAAAAAAAAACCAAAGAAAGAAAATAGTCGAAAAACTCAGGAATAAGAAACGGAAAAACTACTTCCTCAACTTGTTCTTCGAATACTGTTGCACCTGCATGGATATCCGATATTAAGGCAAATCGAATACCTTTTGCATCACCCGGCAAATCCTTGACATTCAGTGATATATTCTACAATGTCCTTAATTATTTAAAACTAAATTTATTAGCATAATAAAGTAATATTATATCTAAAATTTTAAATGAAATAAAAATTAATGAAATCAAAACAGCAGATCAAACAGAAATGAAAAAATTGTGTTAATATTATGTAATGATGACTGAGGAGTATAGCTACTACAACTGATAAAAGTATGATAAGTGCTAAAAATTTAGAATAAAATGAGTAAAAAAGGAAACTAACTTTGACAATTAGTGTGTCACGGAAAAGATATGAAAAAAAACATAAAAATACGGCGAACAGCAATGTGAAAGCAGTTTGCACATTTTTATTCAAACAAAATGCTTCCAGAAGAGAAAACTTGGAAAAACATTTATTGATGAGTGGTTGACAAATAGTTAGCGCCTAAAATATTCGTCTTTTCTATTTAATATATTAGAAACAGATAATATTCAAGTCGAGTAAATTGATCATTGAAAAAAATGTTGATGAAATGCTTAATATGCTTGTGTACTGAAGAGAGCAAACAAGAGAAATACAAAATGTGGATAAATTGCCCATTATTCATTAATGTTTTTGAGCAGTCAAAATATGGTTTATTACAAAAAACAAATATCTTTGAGGATTGACTTATATAAGTTATTTATAGGTCATGCTTTGAATACCAGGAGAATACAAAAGAATACACGGTTTGTTTAGAACAACTATTTTAAGAGGTTATTCCAAAATATGAAATGGACTTTTCACTAAACGCACTGACTTTCAGCATTGAATTTTAAGTCTTTTTTACTGCAAAGAGTGTGAGTTCATAATTTTAAAATTCCATTAAAAAAATTTTCAAGTTAAAAAATAACCTTTAATCGAGAAATCACTGCCGTTAGCATTGCAAATACGACTAAAGGGATAACAATATGATACCATAAGCCTATCGATAAGAAGGATAAGATAACGAAGAAACGTGGTATCAGATCAGGAATGAAATATAGGAAAAGCGTTGCATGTCCCAAAAACAACCATAAAATCGTACCCACAGCTATCAATTGTAAATACTGAAATAGATCGTTTTCTATATATTTATCTCTTGAAATTTCTTTTCCATATATTTATCTTTTGAAATTTCTTTTTCATATATTTATCTTTTGAAATTTTTTTTCCATATATTTATCTTCTGAAATTTGCAATGTCATATAATGAAATTAATTTAAGAAAAATAATAAGCGGTTATGATGTCCAGAAAAAATAAAGTAATAAGTGCAGCACTCTCTTATTGTTGTGTGAAGGAAATTTATCATTCGTGAAAATATTGCTCATTATTATCAATTGAAAACAATGATGTTAATGATGCTATAGATAGATGGGACTGAATACAATCAATAATAATGTTGCTTTTTGTGGAAGATTTAAAGAATAGGACAAAACCTTGCAACAAAAGAATCCTTAACAATTATTACTTCATCACAATATTTTTCTTGACCATTTTAAAGTAATTTTTTGAGAATTAAGTTAAGCTGTACACAATTACCTTTGTTGAATGATTCGTCATTGTACCATTAGTATTATATGTTAATACATACTTTGCCAATTCAATGAGCCGGAAATATATAAAAACACTAAATGGAAATATGAAAAACTCAAATTTGAGTGTACTTAACTGGCGTTCACGATTGCCTTTCCGATAATCGTAAATGTCGTTCACCTGCAAATAAGATATAAGATGAAGCACAAAGTGCAACTTTTTCTCCTGGAAAAGTTCAAGAATTAAGCATACAAAGTATGGGAATGAAAAAACTACTGTAGTATTTTTTTCATAGAAACTTCTTGAAGAAAAAATATTGCAGTCACAATATATTGCAATTACCAACTGATATGATAACTTTTTTTAATGAAATTAAATAAAATTAATGCGCAATTACTTTCTTCGTCTTGAAAGGAAAATGCGTACTCGGTATTTCATCCATTGGTAATTTGAAAGCTCTAGAAATGTCAAATTTCAAGCATAAGGAAACTTACACCGAATATTGTCAAACCAAAAATATTCAGAAAAATAATGCTAGTTGCTGAAATGATACCCGAAATGATAATCGGACAGTGGGTAATTCGCAAAATCATATTCTATTACCAAGAATCCTGTAAAACAGCAACTTCCAATTGTGTCGACTAAAAAAATGGTGATGGCTCACAAAGCGAAATTTCAATACAAATTTTACTTACTACGTGAAAGAAATTGTGAAAATTTGTATAAAAAAGAAGTAAGCATCAGTTTAGTACAGCTAAATATTGTTAAATATTACAAGAAAATTGAAGATTTCATTTCGTTGCATTATTGACTGATGCGAAATTAGATGCTTTTTAATTAAATAAATAAAAAAATATATAATATGCATGAACTCGAAAAAAGAAATAAAAAAAAAATTGTAATTATTTAAAAGAATTATACGGAGTACCATACCACACGCATTCGAAACAACAAAAACATTTCCAATCGAAATATCTCATGAAATAGAACATGATATTACTATTTCTACTAAAATTTCTCAGCAATCCTGCCTATACACCAAAATTCTAAAAGGAATAACTAATAGTTCGATTGATGTTAATGATAAAAGTTATCAGTGTCTGCTTAAACTAAAAATTCTTCCAGTTTTCTAAACATCTTCATAATAACTTGCTATCATAAATTACTTCCCTGAAGATATCGGGATTACTTTGAAGTTTTGTTTAATTATTTTAAGTCCCTAATATTCTGAATATATTCCCAACAAAAATTTGCAGTAATACTAAGAATATGTTAGAGATCAATTCCCACAAAACTTTACATTCGTAATTCAACATATTATTCAAGCTAAAAATTTGATAAACTCTCACCATATCAAAAAAAAGGCATTCAAACTGAAATTCCAGAGAATTTTACAAAATAAAAAGAGTTGCTTGAAGAATAATTAGAAGAGTTTCTTAGCATAAAAAACGTTTTCTGAAATGGGACTAAGATTTTATACCTGTCAAATACACATTTCATTATTATAACTTGCAGACATATAAATACAGCGTTACAATCAAATAAATTTATAGCTACCAAATAATTCAGACATAATTAACAAATATACATTTCATTTTTATAACCTGAAGACAAATATATTTCACTATTACAACCTGAAGACAAATATATTTCACTATTTTAACCTGAAGACAAATATATTTCATTATTATAACTTCCTGAAGTGAACAGCATCACAATCAAATAAATTCATGACTACCAAATAATTCAGATAGAAAACATTCATTATTTTTCTACATTGAATTCACGAATATAATTACTAAACAGCATAAATACAAATGAACAAAAATCTATAAAAAAGTTCTCACGTCAAAATATATGAAAAGTGTTAAAAAATATTATATATCATATGAAAACTAAACATGTATACATTATTCAAAAGAAAAAAAGAGACCATCTATACACGTAATCTATGCTGACGCGCGTAAAGTCAGTAAAGTTATTTCACATAAATTTAACATTTTTACAGGTGGACCCCAATAATTCACGCCTGACGATACGTAAATTTGGGTGTCGCTATTTTTTATTTTATAAAGTCCATGTAGGAAGTCATTCTTCAGATATACGAATAACCACACCACATAAAATTGTCCAGCATGCGTGTGTCCTAAAAAAAATTTTATAAAAATGGAGCAAACAATTATTTCAATTTCTCATCTAATATTTTTCTTGTGTTATCTAATTCGAATCAACTTAATTATTCATTTTTTTTATTTCTTTTATAATTTTTTACGGGAAAATAGGTACTAATACGGAAAAGTTTAATACTAAGGTCAAAAATGTCTGAAACACGAGTAAAACTAAGTTTAATTCTTTAAAAGTACTTAATTGTGCAACACTATATCCATATTCACTCCATAGACTTTAGATTTTAGAAGTGTTTTAGACAGAGACAATCTTCCATTTAAAAAAATACATTGTTTAAATATATTCAAATTAATCAATGAATTGCATGAAAAAATATACTTGTAAAAGAATTATCACAAGAAAATGTTATGAGATTAAATGTAATTTAATTTAATAAATTAAAACAGCTTTCTACATCTAATTTTCTCCTGACTTTCTTCTTTATACTGACCTGATAAAATCAAATCGATTCGTTTCTTAGTACTACGTAAAATTTTCGAAGCAGCATTTGGTTGATGCACTAACAGTATCACAGGTTGTGTTTCACTACAACCACTCAATGCACGTTCTGCATCCATATGATGATCAGGGATCCGAAGTTTTTCTGGAAGAGAAAAGAAATTGTAGTTTTTTTTTGAAAGAGAATCTGAACTTTCTCAAAGCCACATGTACAGCTAAAAAAAAAAAAATTAATTACACAAATAATTTAGGCAAAAAAAAGTAAAATTTTTCGCTAAAGGAGTCAATAAAACGAAAATATACCTGTCAACAAATCATCTACACCAGCAACACAAATACAGTCCCCGCTATTAGAACAGAGATTACGATTTGTATTGTGCAAAACAGTGATATTCAATTTCGTCGTGAAATAATGCAACCATTCGTTCGTGTCACCGTAGTAGTATTCATGATTACCTATAAAGATATATTTTTTATTAAATAAAGAATTTCTATTGAATAGAAGATTTTGAAAAAAAAAAAAAAAATTCTGATGATACAATTAAAAAGAAAAATAACAGTGAGAAATAAAACAGGTTAAAAGTAAAATTTCTAAAAGCCTTTCCGCAAAAACTTTCCTCATGTGCACACTATTTTTAAAAATAAGTTGTAATTAGTAAAATAAAAATAAATATAAAAAAAATATCTTAATTCATAATTTTGCTAATGGATGATTAGTTTTATACATTAAAAACTGCTTAAAAAATCAAATCAAAAACAATGTAGAATCAGAGAAAGTGTTTCTATTTAAAACAGTAGATTTGATTCTTAATTGCACATTCAATTACACTACGGTGAACGAAATGTTTGAATTTAAGGTAAACATTTGAAGTTGCCTTAAGAGCAAAGAAATTTTAGACATTTCTGAAAAGCTAGAATCTATTTTTCCGAACATCAAAAAAACAGATGAACACACCGGTAGCATAATAGACACCATACTTTGATTTCAGATTTGCCAGTGACAAAGTCGGCTGTACCAAATTTGATAGGAATCCATCAACTAAATCACCCGAGATAGCCACCATATCTGTATGCAGTTCATTTGTTTTTGCAACAATTTCTTCGATTCGCCTCTGATTAACGGTAGGTCCAATATGTACATCAGTTAATAAAACAATAGTGAACCCATCAAGTGATAACGGTAGATTTCGGATTTTCACATTCACCCGATTCACCTAAATGAAATGAAAACAAATTTGAAAATAAAAAAAGACACTTCCAAGAATATTATTGTTTTTCTTCCAAGAAAAACCTATTTTTGTTGCTTCATCTTGCTATTGATAGATTGCGCAAATCTGATGGGATGAATTCTTAATTTTTTATAACACTTTTTGATGAAAAAGAAATCGATCCCCTATTCATCTTGCAATTCCATTTGATTAATAGAAATGAACGATCAATTACAAAGAACAATAATATTTTTTGACGGAATGACTTACCACTGGTGCCGAACGTGTAGCAGCAAAACCAACACCAGTTAAAAATATTGCTAGCAAAAGCGACAATATGGTATTGAATTTTCTAGATTGAAAAATCAAAAGAAATTTGGGCCAGAAATTCCAACGTGAACTCACACGTTCGAGAACTACTAAGATCATCAAGAAGAAACTCATATGCATATATATTGAGAGACAGATAAAACTGAAAAAAAAAGCAAAGATTTGACCGATTACCACATAACAAACAAAGAACTTGGCAACGGCTTTAAAAAAAAAAAAAAAAAAAAGTGGTGTCTAAAAGTCTTCAATAAATTACTCTCTATTTAAAAAACTACAGAATTTAATTAATAGATGCTCAGATATGTTATTTCGTAAACAGAATATCCGTAACAAAAACGAATTTGAATAATTTTTGTACTTTGAAACAGTTTCATACTACCTAATCATTAGAAAAAACAAAATTTACCAAACTGTAGAAATCAAACTGCTATCTGGCAAATAAATATAAAAAAATAAGAGTGAAGCATGCGAAAAAAATATGCTGAGTAAAGTCAAAGCTTTAAGCGAGTCTTGCAATACAATAGCAATCGGCCGGATCAATCTGAATTCAATCAATTATTAAATTTTAAGACAATATTATGACGTCAAATTTGTAAATAATTGACAAAGGATAATCTATTTCAGATGAGATAGCAAACACGATCTCATCAAGTTTTAGTTTTATTTTTCTAAGATCAAAACAGCAAGAATATTCATATTGTTATGTAAACGAATTGATATATTCTTCATTTATATTTACTCTTCCATTTTTCCTCTCCTTTTACCGTTTTTTTTTCTCTTTAGTTTGTTAGGAAAATGTGTTATTGACTCTTAAATTCCAAGTCCAGCCCAAATAAGTTCCCAGTCAGCTGGTTGGCAGCAGAAATAACTACCGATATCGTAGATCTTCTTTAGAAAGCAAAGCAAAACAGCAAATATTCTTTCAGCAATAAGCGTAACATTCTTTCTGACTATATCTGTTACAAAAAATTACGGGAATGAAGTACAGGATTATCAAGAATCCTTCACTCTGTTTCTCTAAAATATTTCAATCAAATTTTACGACCATAAGCATATATAATTAATATCTCTTTCAACTTTCGTGTCTGAACAGCCCAGAATGAAGCATATCTTTTAAAAAAGTCTAATAAGAGTCAATAATACATACAAATAAGGAAAAAAAAAAAAAGAAAATCTCACTCTTTAATTCTGCCATAAATGATAGATGAGATAACACACATAACCAACTGTACGGAGAAAACATCGTGAAACCTGCATAACTGCGCGTGATATATACCGCTAGCTCGGGCTCTCATTAATATAAAGCATCCTTGGATTGCTATTAGTAAAGCAATATATTTCTTATGCTTCCAGAAATAATTTTTCTTCTCATTTATCATCATCTTATTCATCTTAAGTTCTGGAAAAAAAAATAACGTGAAGATCAAAACTTGTTAAATTCGTAAATTATTAGAATTATAGAATACAAGAATTAAATATGGAAATTTTTATATTGAAGAAGCACACATACTATATAAATTCAATAATAATTTGGCAATATATGGATAACGACTAGGAGACATGTCATCTAGCCACATGATATTTAAATAGCAAATGACTTTTCTTCAGCATTCTTTCGACTATATTCATTTAAATTTATCAATATTTTAACATTCCATAAATTAGTCATAAAAACTAACAAAAGAAACTTCGCACAGATAAAACTATATTCTACTTTAATTTCAGGAAAAGCTTACACATTTCTCGAAAATTGAAAAAAAAAAGAAAAAATGGAAGAAATCTTCCGAAATCGGAATTTCATTCTTGACGTGCAATTATTTGCTATTTAAATGATAATCTGAATAAAGGTTGATAATCATTTTTGTCTAAATTAATATTTTACTTCTTCATTTAACTATATAGATACAGATACATTTTCAATCATTTGCTACAACAATTTACCAGATACATTTCGTCCTCTTTCTCAATCTATCGTTCATAACACTTCTTACTTTTGTTTTCTAACAAAACATCTTTATTTTCATCTTCTAATCACTGGTTCTCTTTACATATCATATCACGAAGATTTCTCCTCAAATTCGAACAGTAACTTCTGGCATATCATCAAACCTCATATCTACTCTCTATTTCCAATTGCTCCCTCCCGCTTTCCTTCTCTTCCCCCCGGTATATCTAAGATTTTCGAGAAAAACTACTGTGAAATGAAATGCGAGGAAGGGTCGCTATGAAATTGTTTAGATCAAAAAGGAAGAGACAAATGCTGACAAGTTGCTTGCTTGAAATGTTCGAAAAAGAAAATAAACAACACCCTGCTGCGATTATTTTTTAGTTTCAGACTAATAAAATTGATTTTTAGGAAAAAAATTTTTCTGGAAAAACTTGATTTCGTTTGAAATTTTAAAGAAATCGCTTGAAAATTTAAGAATTTAAAATCGATTATCAATCATTACCTTTCATTATTAGGAGTGAGGAGAATGCTATGGAACGGTTTGATATTTTCAAAGAAGAATAGAAATGAAGAAAGAAAAGAAAAAATAGAAATAATCAAAGTTGAAACAAAATGAAAGACAGAGGGACAACATTACTTCGATCATTAATTTGAAATATTATCCAAGCCTCATATATGTATGCAAGAAAGTTCTGAAATGCTTAAATTCGAATTCGAAAATTTTTTAAATTTCTTTCCAGTTATTTTCAAAATCATTTCTTGTTCTTTTTTTTTCTTTTTGCATTAGAAGACATTTTTTTTTAGCAATTATACGCTGCATGATAACTTTTTTTTTAGCTATTTTTACAATCAATCGATCATCACTCATATATTTGCTACTTTTTAAAAATTGATTTAAAATTTCTTTTAAGCTCTAAAATTTTTTAAATCTTTTTTTACTTATCTATAGTCAATTTCAGTATTACTTTATATTTTAAATTACATTTTGTTAGAGCAGGAATAAATAACTTCTAAAAAAAAAAAAAAAAAAACCAAGAATGCAATCATCAAATCGTCTCAGTTAATTGATAATTAATTCATTTGATTTAGTAAAAAAAAAAAGAAAAAATGAATCGAAATCTGTCACTTTTATTTAATAGCTAAATCTAAAATTATGTAAAGCAATAATTATCAGCGGAAGATACAATTTTAGCATTCAGCATAAAACATTATCAGTGTTGTATCATAGTGATAAAATTTAGTTTCGGAATTTGAAGACTACAAAACTGAATTTATGATGTACTAAGAAATGTTCAATCCAGAATTTTAAGCATAACTTACTAAAATTCCATCATAAATTTCCTTGTTGCTAGGCAACTAGTTATGGCCATCAAGTCGCTAATGAAGTTAGATCAATCTTAGTCCAAATGTTTGCTTCGATTAAGAAACAAAAGCTTGGCCAAACTCTTGACAACAAATTCCTCATGCATAATTCTTGAATTATTTTATGTTGACTGAAATAATCTCGCAAAAAAATAAAAAAAAAATAAAAATCAACCAGAATAATTTTTTGATATTCATATTGTTGCAGATTCTTTTATCGATACAGATTACGAATTGATTAGGATCAGCAAGGCATATTGCTAGATTTATTTGCGTCTGAGATTCCTTCTTATCAACTTTCAAGTTTGATAAAAACAATTAATGGATGATTGCGATGGGCCAAATACATTTATCGCAACCAAGCAGAAAATAGCGGTCGAAAAAGTGGATTCTGAAATGTTAACTGATCCTCGAGAATATCGACATCAAGGTTTTCAACTTTTCGTTTTTTCAGAAAATTCCAACTTCTTCCTCAATTTCCTCAAAGTATCTTCATTTCATCTCTCATATCTTCATTATTTTATCCTTTTTTTTTTTTTTTGTAATACCAATTATTATTAATTTGATTGAAAATCAGTTGATGAAAAATCAAGCTACAATAAAAATTTAATAACAATAAATAATTCCAAATTTAATTTTTGGATCGAAAAAATTGAATTTGGAATTACTTATTGTTATTAAATTCTAATTAACAATTCTTATAATTCAAATTAAATTCAATATGAGAAATAAGATGTGGACATTGTTAGATTGAAATTATCAAAAATTATTCCTGACAAGCAAAAGAGGTAAGTTGTAATGACAAAAATAATACTATTTTATTTTTATCCAATTGCATGTTTTTTAATCAATTAATTCAAAATTAGAAAAATGATTTTTTCACCATATTGAAAGAAAATATCTTCAGGAATTGATGCAATGCAACGCATTAATATTGGTACACAAACTGAACAAATATCAACTTCTGTAAGTACCATTTTGAAAGGTAAAATCAGTAATGAAATACTGAATTTATTACTAACGACAGTGAAAAATAATAATGAAGAGAGGAATGTACTAGCACGATTGGATATTTTCCATCGTACCGATTCGGTGACATTATCAATGATGAAGCAATATCAATTATCACAGGTTAATTTTTTTTTTTTTTTATAAATGTAAGAAAGTAAGTTTGCTTGAAATTTTATGTTTGCTTAATTGACATGGCAGAATTAGCACTTACGTGGAATCTATCCTTTTTTTTTCTCTTCCATTTCAGAAAATTTCAGCGTTAATTCTGATCGGCAAGAAAAAAAGGAATATTTTGCGTAATTTCGGGTTTTACTTTTAAATTAAATTTATCGAATTACAGAAAGAAGAATTGCCTTTGCAAAATGTCGTCTGTGGTTCGAATGGACGTATGGCATTTCTGTTTGCTGACCGATATCACGAAACGTGGTGCTCACATAACGGCGTAATTTTATTCTGGCATCGACGTCCGACCGATCGTTTGGTACTTTCCAGTTGTCCAACAATCCTTAGGTAAACAACAAAATGTTTACGTAAGTTCAAAGTTTATGCCAAAGAATGATTTCCAGCAATCTTATATAGCCATGAATTCATGCATCTTTGAAGAGAACAAATTTTTGAATTTTAAGAAATTTCAAATTCTATTACAGATACGGTCCTCAAGGTTTGATAGCAATAGGTCTGATAACAGGTCAAATTTTGATTATCCTAAATGGTGAAATCATATCAACGAATGAGGTACGTATATGATTATGATTTTTAGAATTATAAATTCCGAAACATTTTTTGATTTCTTTTTTTTTCTTTTGCCTTATTTATTTACTAATCCATTTGTTTATTAATATCAATCAATAGAAGAATAAAAAATTATCAGAATTTTAAAACTTAATATCATATAAATAGGAAATACTGTCAAGTAATATTGTTTAATAGTATTAATTACAAATATTCAATTTATGGTAAATTATTAAATATTTTGAATATAAAAGGATTTCAAGATTAAGTTTCAATCAATGCAAAATCATAACAATGATGTGGATAAGTTTTTAGTTTGCATAGGTCAAAAAACAATAATTTCAGGTTCATACTTTATCAGTAACATCTTTCGAATGGCTTTTTCCATCACAACAAATTGTCTCAGTATCCTTAGATGGTCAAATTATCATTTCCAACTTAAAATCGACAATATTGGAAGCGAAGCATTCTAAATTAATAACTACCTTGAATCTTCCCCGTAATATCCGTAAATCCAATGCATCGGGCAAATATATCGGTAAATAAGTTTAGGAAAAGAAAAACCCTTTCTTGTGATGCAATTTTTTTGATTTTCAGGTAAAAAATCTATCAAAATATGCTAAAATTGATATCGATTATTTAAAGTCGAATTTAAAAAAAGAACAGGGAGCAATATTAATTTACATTTGAATGAAATTAAAATGTCAACTTGACAAAATTAATTCATTATAAAACAAATTAATTAATCAATATGACCAAGGGTTGACATCATTGTGCGTTGTCAAAGATCGGTTGTTTATTGGTAGTGAAATCGGTGCTATTTGGATAGCAACACTTCCAGATTTATCGATCTCCTTGTTTCATTTCGAGATTGATTGTATTGAAGATGTGACACACATCTCGAACTATTCTGTCATTGTCACATCATCCGGCAAGATAAGTCTTCTTCAAATATTTGTTTTCCTCAAATGCTTCTGTTTACATTTATTGCTATTGGGACAAGGAATTCGAACTTGTTGTATTTTAATTTAAGTATAGCAATACAATGATAGTAACAATTTTAATTACTCAAAAATCTCTCTTAATTCTCTCTTGTCAAACATTAATGAGAACAGATCTTTTATCAATTTTTTCAATTAAAAAAATCCATTTTATTCCATCTGAATTTACTTCAGTGGATATAAATTCGTTTAGAAATTTAATCAGTCTAGATAAATAAAAATGTAAATGTTCCTTGTTACTTGGCAAGCAAGTTTCAAATTCTTCAATGATTGATTTGAAATTTTCATGCAACGTTGCATTCGAATAGGCGCGTGTTAAAGGACTTTCGGATTAGTTGAAACGATCACGCACGAAGCGTGGTCGAGTCCAACTAGTTGAAAATATAACATGAAAGTTCTTTGTGCTATATTTGCTATATATTCTTTTAATTAGTCATAATTAAGTTGGGAAAGTAAGCAGTATTAATTACTGTCTAAAAACGATTTTGATTTTCATTTCATATTTGAGCGAAATTTGTTGTTTATTTTCTTATGAATTACAATCAATGGAGTAAATAGTTAATTTCTTCTATTAATGAAAAAGAAATTTGTGATCAATAAGGTGCTTATTTTCGAATAGTTTCGCTCATGAAAAGGGAATCATTTCAGGGATTGGTAATATTCGGAAATGATATTTCTACTCGTATTTTGGATATTCCTGTTCGTAGTATTTCCATCAAAAATGCTAATTTAGTCATTTGTGGAAATAATGAGCAATTATGTGCGATTCAACTTGATGATTTGAGAATGTTAATGAGACAAACCTTTGCTCATCAAGCATTCGCTCTTGTCCCCGACGATGATGCATTGGTTGTAGTGGACAAACAGCTATCGGTCACTTTATACAGAATCAACATTAATCAATGATTAAAAGTACATAGAGAATAAATTCTTCAGCCAAACAGCATTCCTAAATTGAAACGAGAAGTTAGATCAATTAATTAAAATATACTCCTTTGATAATTAAAGTTTAGCATTACTGTAGATTTAATAAGTTTGATTATTTGTTGAGACATAAGTTCCACCACGATGAATATGTCGCCATCGTAATGTATTCGAAAGCAAAAACATAATATGACACTTGTTTGAATCTCTCAACCTAAATTATTTGTGATTTTTTAATTTAAATTATTTCTGATCAGTTGTTCTAAGTTACTTGTCCAAAGTTCAATGTATCGAATTGATTCTTCTTTGGAATTGAAATTAATAACTAAAATAATTTCATATTTTTTCTACTTATATATGAAAAAATAATCTCTTATTAATTAATCTTTTACTTAACACATCATTTTTTGCGAATTTTTTTCTGATGAAACTAAATTTTATAACTTTTATAGCAAATGTGATACTTCTATTTGTCATATATTTATTTAAGTATTAGAAAGAAGAGCACAATATTTTTGTGTTACAAAGGAAGAAAAATAAAAATAGCATGAAATAAGTGTAATATCACGTTTTTTAATATCACGAATATTAATATCACGTTTTTTTTTTTCAATTCTTCATAATACTAAAATATTTCTATATAAATTTTGCAAAGAAATATAGCAAAAAAAAAAAAAGTAATATGAAGCAAAATAGTAATATGTCGTAATTCTATATGCAACTAGAAAGTACGATAAAATAACAACCGTAAGGATTCTGAAATAACATTTGCGAATTTTCAAATATCAAAATAATCTCACCGGTAATCAATCATATTTAGCAGTATAGTAACAAAAATTTGCATAATTAATTTAAATATGATCGCAAAAATTTGTGCTACACTCTTTGACAAATATATTTGCTATTTATCTATTTTCAAAATATTTTAATTCAAAAAAGTAACCAAAGAATATATGCTACGTTGTATTCCCAGTTTTCGAAGAAAATCATTCTTTAATTCTACAGAATTTTTAGAAATTAAATTAATTAAATTTTAGATTTTTTAGCAAAATATCAGACAAATCAATTGGTTTATTAGAATGGAAATTCATTAATGCGATTAGCTCTTCGTCCGTTTTCGGAATATCCTTATCCAGAAATGTCCAAAGAGCAAGAGTTTGAAGATAATAGGGATGATTTAGACCAAAGCATACTTCAAATATGCTCATCGCCTCATATGCATATGACACAGCCTGAAATGTTTATTTATAATTAAAAATTAATCCAAAAATGAAGCAAAATAAATAAACAACTAAGTAGGCTATCTAACAAAACAATAAATAAACAAGACATGATAAGTAAACAAAAAATAAAAAATAAACAAGTAAACAAGGCGAATGACAATAGGAGCTTCTTCAAAGTTTTACTATTCTCAAATGGAAAAAAATTGTCAAAAAGAAATCAAACTTACTTCTTTTCGTTCGCCTTTTTCGATAAGTGATTTGACAATATGCAATAATTGATATGCGACATGTCTATCAGAACGTGGAAAACACCTAAAATGACATTAGAATTTAATTAATACTTTCTTATTTAATGTTTAATCAATATCATTTCTAAGTATTTCATCTTCTTTATGCCATCGTTTTTTCTTTTTCCTTGCTTTTTTTTCTTTCAATACTGAAAAGTCATAAAAAAAAAAGAAAGAAAAAAAAAACAAAAAAGTTTGAAACTGAATTCTTAAATTTTCCTGAATGGAAACTTATCTCAGAAATGAGGAAAATGAAACCTAGAAAAACATATAAATCAGCAAAATTGAATGGATGAATTTTTGAAATTTAAATTTTCGAAATTATTTTGATTAAATGAGGCAAAAAAATCAATAAAAAACAAGCATGCTATTCATAGTTTCCAACTTTTTTATAGAAAAAAAAAAAAAAAAAAAGAAAAAAAGAATGAAATGAAATGAAACTTACAATCTGTAATTTTCATAAACACTTTTTTGAACAAAAAGTAAATTATCAGAGAGTGATCCGGTGACATAAAGAAGTGCTGCTTTTAATCGTGTCACATAGACATTCTTGGAATGCAAATATTTCACCGCTTCATCATGTTTTTGTTGAATCTAAAAATTTTTCTTTCGTAAATTTGAAATTAAATGAAATAAAAATTCAACTTGAAAATAAAAAAAAAAAAAAAAGAATTAAATTGAATTTTGATTAATCAACCCATACATCTTCGGCGTTACTTTCGATGCCAAATCGTACCGGAAGTTCGAGCATCAATTTTTGACACATTTTTACATGATCTTCACTCGTTATTTGCTTACATTTCGGACATTGAATGCTTGTTGGTTTCGAATTTTCTGTGATAATCAATGCTTCATCACATTGTTCATTTATACAACGTATTGATGTTAAAATATCATCGGATGGATCGATGCATCGTTCACATTGACAATCAAAATACCTGAGATAATCATTCTTATCAGTTTGTCACTTTTATCAATCATTAATCACTTATCATGATAAAGAATGTAAAACTTTAGGTTTTTACAATAATTATTTCATTTGAATTAATTAATTGCTTCTTAAAAGGAAGCAAAAATCTAAACAACAATTACCATTTTGATTTCAGTTCTTTTTGACGCTGATAACGTGAACGGCCAATATCAATATAACTGATATGTGCTGTGAGTATATCAGCGGCATTTGTTTCTGAAGTTAAAGGCCTCAAACAGGCCCGAAATCCATCGAAAACAAGAGAACAATTCGGACGACATGAATGATCATAGGCCGATACACCTAAAAAGTAGTTCATTTTGAACTTTTGAAAATTTCAAAAATTACTTTTTCCACTTCAAATTAATTTATTCTATTGGGAGTTTTTTTTTTTTTCTAGAAACAAGGGACTTTGTTGCATATTATTTAATTTATAGTCCAAAAGTCAAAGATTGAAGAGGACTATGTTGAGAGCTTTAAATCAATTAAATTCTATTTTTGCTTGTCCCTGGTGTCACAAATTTTCTTTCTCTTCAAAATTAAATAAGATATTCCAGAAAATTAATATTTGCTAAATTTTTACATTCCTAATATCCATTATCTTCTTCTAATTAGCTATTTGAAATTGAAAAAAAAAGAAATTTTTTTTTTTCTCAAAGCTAAGTTTTTATCATATATAATGGAAGAATTTAAATAAAAAAAAGAATTAATCTGCAAAACTCAGGATAGCTAATAATTTCATATATATGAAAAATAATTTATTTCAAATTAAGTTTAATTTTTTACGAAAATACCCAAATCAAGTGCCAAGCCAATTTCATTTCCAGCACTGGTATGCACCGAATGTGAATTGATTGTTGTTTTGCAAAAAATTTCATAAAATTTCGCCTTTTCAATCATTTCATCTTTTCGAAATGTTACCATTTTCCCGTAAATTTTTTCGAAATGAGCATATTTAAGCTGAAAATTTTATGTGAATTTTTTTATAATTTCTTTCTATCGCTAACTTTTTTTTTTTTTTTGAATTATTTTCAACTACTAATTCGATTGAAATTTTTTTCCCAAAATTCGTAAGAATTATTTAAGATATGATTTTTTTTCCTTTTTTTTTAATATTTAAAAGTTAATTTTAGATATTTCCATACCTCATCATTTCGAATATCATCTTCATGTCCCATCAAATTGGCCCATTTTCTATCTTTCTCCCATTTATATATGTCACCATTTTGCTCTAAGAATAGTACTTTATCGATCATTCGACTGAGAAATAGTATCTCGGTAAGTGGTAAATTTGGATAAACTGTTTCTAAACGTTGACACTCCGCACGATGATGCTTCTTCCATGCCAAACGTTGACATTCCTTAATAAAAAAATTACCTTTCACAAATATTTTACGTGTTTACGTCAAAAATGAAAAAAATCAATTTTGTTTTTTTTTCGAAACTTTTATGAGAGATCAAAGATTGACAAAATAAGAAACATAACAGGTGCACCTTATTGCAATACCTGGCCAATTCACATTTGGAACATTTATAAAGTTTGCTTTTATCAGGTTTTCTCAAGCAATATGAGCAGTAATTTTCCACTTGATTATTCATGCAAATGTATGCGAACGGTTCATCGAAGTAACGTATTCGTTGATAAACACTACTAAGCTCGTTATTTTTCATTTTTCTTCAAACGAAAATTGACAAAAATAACTGAAAAATCAATAAATTATTCGAAATTCATTTCATTTCATAAATCATTTCATTTTAATTTTACGCCGAAATGTTTGTTTTTGATCGAATAATTTGGATTGCAAATAGCAATGAAATATTCGATACAAATAAGATGAATTAATTCATAGTATTTTCAACCAAATTATTGGAATATTTTGATGAGTAGCCTAGCAAAATTGACATTTTCTTCGATTCTTACGCATAATTATATTTGAACGTATAAAAATATTACGTCATTTTACGTGACCGAACAATTTTACTATTTGTATCCGTCAATTACGTGAATATTAGTGAGAAAATCATAATCATAGAAGAAAATTTGATACTGAAGAAAGTTTTGATTCAAAATTTTTCAACAAAAAAAAAAAACTTCGGCAATTGACAAAAAATTCTTTTTTAAATGAAAAATTATAACTTCATCGTAATTTTAATCAATAATAGTTAAATTATGATGATAAAATCTATTATAAATAACTCTATAATTTCAAGGAATCAAAAATCTATCTTAAAGCAACATAAAATCAATAAATTAAAAAAATGTTGAAGATTGGAGATTGGATTTCGACGATGAGAGCAGCCTTTACATTCAACTTCACTCGCCATTTTCACTCAAGTACTAGTGAAGAAATCATTGATGAAATTAAATTTGTTTTCGAATTTTTTCAATAAACAAAAGAAGCAATTATTATAAATATAATATAATTGACGAATTTTATTTTCTCATAAAAAAAAAAAAAATGCAAAACCAAAAGGGAAAAGAAGCGGAAATGAGCGAATTGCCTGAAAACTAAACAAGCAGTTAGTTCGCAATTGTTTGAAATGAAATTTGTAAAGTGTCTGTTGAAGTTTACACAACATTTTTGAGAGTGAAGTTGATGATTTTGCTTTACTGAAAATTATTATTCTATGCCGACAAAATAGCTCGAGTGGATTTCAAACAACTGATAAAAATGAAAGGCATTACGTCAAATTCAATTTCACTCTTTAAAATCAACTGAACATATGTATATTTCAAAATAGCGCATCGAATTTGTTGAGAAGAAAGAAAATATAATGTTTCTGTTAATTTCAGTTTTTTTAACGAAATTTTCAAATATTAACGAATTAGAAATTAAAAATTAACATTGACAATTAAAATATTCATCATTTATCAGAAATGTAATTATCAAATATCATTATTTATCGGCCACTTCTTCATTTAATATTTGCACGAAAATCGTTTCACAAAGAAATCAACCATATGTGATGGCTGACAATTTTATGAGCATTTAAGTGTCAAACAAATTTTGAATTTCAAACAAGGCATTTATCCATATGACAGGAAATACGAATGTGTATATCCGATTGTTGGATGATTTCATGATAAAATATGCAAGAAATGGTTGTTATTAATTGTATTTATGAAAGAATCACGGAAAGAATTTCAAATATTTTGATATAATTTTGAAATTCTATTACAATTCATTATTCTAAAAATGATATTTCGGACTTTTATTTCAATCATATCAAATATCATTGATAATAGACAAATATCAGTTATAATCAATCTTCTAGGAATAATTGCTTTGATTGCTTGAAAATTCGTTGGAACGAAAGCAATAATGAAGTTTAATTTGTTTGCCGGTGCATGATAGCTTAGGATCAAATGACAAAGAAGGACAAATTACGAAATGAGTGGACGATGACCATCTGTCTAATCCATCGTCCACACACAACTGACCATTTTCAAAGACAGTTAAGTTCCATTCCGTCAAATTGACGCAACTAAATCGCATACGCCATCATCTGCTATTACTCGTCGCATATTTATTTGCAATTTGATGGAAATTTCAAATAAATGCTTCATTTTTTTTTAATTCATCGCTAATAACGGAAAAAATTCACGTTTCACTGCATTCTTTTCTCGTTGAACGTGAAAGTTTAACGTCTAGAATACCGACGACGTCTACATCCGATGAATCCGGCCGTCAAATAAGGCGTATGAAACACTTATTTTCCTTTTCCCTTAAAAGGAGACAATTAATAGAATATATTAATGAGTAAATGATATGCTTTAAATCACACACAGCATTATTAATTATTAATTGGATTAATACTCAATTAATATCAATTATCATATGTACCTCAATTCCAATGATATCTTATCAAAAAAGTTTGCATTTCTATTTCTATGCAAATAGACTGATTAAAAAGACATAATATTCTGATTATTATATATTTTTTTTTAACAGATAAAAAAGTCATGTTATTCTGATAAAAAATTATCTTTTCAATAAACATATCGATTATTTATTTGTTCATGAAATAATAAATAATGATAGTAATTAAATCATCTAATAATTAGTTTTTCATTCATTTCGGAAAAAAAAAAAGGAAGGAAAGATTATGTGTTTTTTAAAGAAAGCGAGCATTCATGTGGAACATTTTTCAATTTTTCTCTTTAATTTCCTCACTTTTATCGTTTTTTGTTAAACAACACACACAACAAACACAACATCTGTCCCTTTCCGTACATGAATTTATGCAAAATCCATCTGTAGAAGAAAACTTTCTCATTTTCATACAGCCAAGAAGAAAGCTTTGACCAAAAAAAAAAAAAAAAAAAAAGGGAAACTTTCATTCTGGTCGGCTAACTCCAAAAGTCTCACAATTTTTGCCATCTGTCGTTCACATCAACTTTTTAACTCATTAAATTAATGCATGAAGGTGGATGATGGCATAGTCTAAAAACTCGTTCCTTAATTTCATCTTTGATGATTTTTTTTGAATTTCATCTTTGAATTGTTCTAATTTTCACATTTTAAAAATAAATGATCGCATACTTTCAGAAATTGCATATAATAGCAAATGGAAATTTTACATCAAAGATATATGAATTTATCTCGAGAATGATTAAATTTCGAGAATATTTAAAAGACTGTATATGCTGAATCGCAAATTTGGCGAATAACGAAAATATATCGTTGCGACATCAATTGTTATCAATAGGAAAAGAAGTTTCGCGATCGCCTACTTCAAAGATATTAAAGTTTAACGATTACTATCGTTGCTTCCCTTCTTTTTTTGTTTACCAAGCAAACCATTTACACAGCATTTATTTGCAAAGTGTGTAGCCAAGTGATAATGAATTTGAATGTGGCCTAAAATGGCCAACATGATGAGTGAGATAAAAGCTTTTTCATATAATTTCGACTTTCATTAAACATCACTAACCGACAATCACATACAAACCGACAAACCGACACATACATACATACACATACACATACAAACATACATACACATACACACACACACACACATTCACGGCATTTAGCATCTGAAGAGGAATTTACATAAACAGTTGATAAGAAAGCTTTTTTTGAGCTTTCTTTCAACATATATTTTCCCTTTTGGAATAAATTAAGACTAATAAAATGAATGAATGAGATAACACATTCATCCTAAATTGACATTCAAAAAGCGTCTAATTCATGTCATTTATAAGAAATGCTAAGACATTTTTATTTGCTTAGTTAAATATTTACAGCAACAATAATAGTACATTACAATAGCAATAATAACAATCAATAACAATAAGCTTATTTACAACAACAATAAGAATACATTACGTACAGCAATAACAACAACATAATACTATTAACAACAATAATAATTACAATAACAACAAAAATAAATAGACTTTTTTCCAATTATCCTCATTTATTGATTATTGATTATTGATTAATAATTGAAAGCAAATTGATAAATAATAGCTGACAAATTAAAAAATACTAATAGAATAGCATTTTCGTCATTTCTATTATGCTGAAAAGTTTGAATTAGTAGATGAAAAAAAAAAAAATTTGAACATTATATTTATGAGATTCATTCCTACAATCACTATCTATTTCGTATTAGATGTTTAATTTTAATCTTTTAAATATTTGAAAATTTCATTTAAAAAACTTTTTTTTTTTTTCTTTTTTGAAAGAATCTTTTCATCTTGCTATGCTTTAAACAGTTGTGATTTGCCAAATAATTATTCAAATTTCCCGAACATCTGTTCTTTTCTTTTCTTTTCTTCTCCCTCCAATTTTCCTTTTTGAGAAAAGTATGAGAAATTGATTTCAAGAACAGTAAGTAAAGGTTCAATAATAGTTTTGAGGATGAATATATGCGATAATGGAGTAGAACAGGTGCTATTGCATCATATCCTCTTCATGGAAAAACTTCTTGAAGAAGCTAAATTGCCATGATTCACTCGGGAAATTGCTAAACAAATAAGAATTTGATCAATAAGATGCTTGTTTGGATATCTAATTTTACTGTTTATTCTTTCTAGCATGTGAAATATTTCGAGAGAAATTGTACAATTCCTCTTTTTTTGAAACTTATTTTTCAGTGTTTTCGAGTTCGAATTTCTTTTTTTTTTTTAATTTTTAAATAATAATAAATATGATGATATTGATTGAATTAATTAAATGATGATCTTAATGGCTATATTACAGCTTTTGTTTGAATAGCGACGAAAGACTAATCAATTATCCAATTAATTAGGGCAAAAGTAACACATTTTGCATTTTGATCATTGTTTTTTCAAAAATACGATCATATTTTTTTTTTTTTTTTTGCAACAGATCATTTGGAATTTACAATTTTCGATTGAAATTTTTTGCAATCACAAAAAATACTTTCTAAATTTTTTCATTTCTTTATTTTTCCCTTTACTAATTAACTTCTCTTAAAATACTTCCATCAAAGTCTTGAACGTTTTCAGTCCCCATTAAATAACTAACATGAAAAAACTTTGCTGGAAAGCAAAAAGCCTAAAGCTAAAGATTAATCTATCAAAGTAATAATTTCAATTTTACACTGTCCTAAAGCAAATATTTTTTAGATAAAATATTGTTAACGGAGATTTAAATGAGATTTTTGAATGATATATATATATATATATTGTCGAATAGAAGTAATAATTTGGAAATGCACCAAACTATCTTCAATCACGGAAGTTTACATCACCATACAGTTGAGAAATTCTTTCAATTCAATTCATTTGGCAATCCATTCCTCTTCTCTGCGATCCATCGATTACGATCATTTCAGCCATTTTTCGCAAAATGCCTTGCGTGACATTTGACATTTGCTCTTTTCCTATCAACCACACATCTGATATGTGCACTTTCATCAACTATAACTCACTTTTAATTACATAGTTTCCAGGTAAGAAGCATGATATTTTCAGATATTTCCTCCCTTTGCAAATTTGCGATAATGCAAGTAAAATTAATTTCATGTCATTTGCAATAATTTGTGCCATCATTAATTACTATATTTATAAAATAGCGAAAGGAAAAAAGAAAGAAAATGTCACGTCGTAATTCCAGAAAATATGTGACATCCAATTTTCTCAAAAGTAAATTCTGGTTTTACTATGGATTATAAAATTATAATTTTCCCGTCTATTGTATACATATTGTTGTTTCTTGCTTATCACATACAACAATGTAATTTTCCGTATTTTCGTGAATTAATTTAAAATGGCAAAAATCTGAATTGAAATTTTGCATGAATTTCAATTCAATCTGCAATTTATTATCCCTTTTGTTGAGATTGAAAAAAGAAGAAAAACTCATTTTAGTGTGTTATTTTCGAGAGAATTTGGTTGCGAGGAAACAGTTCAATCAAAAAAAAGGGCAGATGGCCGACCGGTCGATCGGTCGGTCGGTCGGTCGGTCGATGTTATAATGTCCTCAACAACGTCCTATGTACCAGGTGCTTACTATAACAAACTATTACTATTATTACTCATCATTTCTTGAAATTTTCATGTCTGACAACAATAGGAAAAGAAAAAAAAATCCCGAAATTATTTTTTATTTGTTTTTATTCATCAAAAAGTCCGTCGCATTTTGATTGAAGAGATCGCAATTTGAAAGTCATCAATTCGCACGAAAAAGAGGAAGAATAAATGATTAGTTTAGCGATGAATATATGCAAATTTACTGTCATCCAAAAGATGAACAAAAAGACTTCGACAGTATTCCTAATCTATCAATCTATATATTATTCTTTTTCAATTAATTTCATTCTTTGTCAACTCTAAGCATAATCATCTTTGTAAAATCCTTTATTAATTATTCATTTAAATTTCAATTTTATAATTCATTCACTTTTTTTGATCTTTCCTTTGATTCTTTCCATTCGAATTTCAAAACTCCTCCATTAATTCCTCATTTGCTTCAAATTTTAATTCATTCAATGATCCGTTTCTTTTTTGTATCACATCCAAGATAATACATTCCATCAGAATATTTTTCATCCTTTTTACAGCAAGCTATTTTTTTCGCTTCCAAAAAACAAGTAGTACCTTCTTTTTTTGGGAAATTCTTGCAAGCATCTCGAGATTACTACTATTATCCATTATTGGTCCATATATAATGAAGCCATTCTGAATGAAAAATTAGTAATAACTTTATCCTCTCTTGCCTTCCTCCCAATATGGTAACAGCTGTGAAGCGGTTTAATTCAATCTTTGGGTACGACGACGACGACAACGACGACCCAACGACCTCCAAGCAAACACTAATGTATATATGGAAAGCCATACTCTTCCTCTTCCCAACAAGCCAATAATTAAGTTTCACGTCACCAATACTTGTCACAATGCACACAGCATTGAGAACAACTTTATTTCATTCCAAATATGTTGTATTGATATCATGTGTTATTTTCTTCATAATTTTTGTCATCTAGAAAGGACCTCTAACATTGAGACTTGCTGAGTTATTAATTAATATGATATTCATGATTGTAAATTTTCGACAGACAATAGACAAATCATCTTTGCATGTAATTTTATTAAAAACTTTCATTCATAAATCAAATTGGAAGAATAAACAACGAAATTGATATGAAATACTACATTTCACGCATTTTGCAATCAAGAGACATATATAAGGAAAAAATTTTGTTCAAAAGAAAAAAAAATGGAACAACAAAAAGTGTTTGTAAAAGCAAAATGAAAATGCTGTACACATTGCAATAACGATAAAGAGATGAAAATTTGGTAAAATAGTTCGCGTAAAAAATGAAAAATTTCAAAGGAAAAATAAAGCACCCCTGTGCATCAGTATAAGACATTTGAAAGTGATATGTTTTATATATATATATATATAAGGAACATTAAAAACTATGATTTCTACGAGTTGAAAAGAATATTCAAAACTGGAAGAAATATAATTATTGATGAGATAATTATCCTATGATAATGTGATAACAGTGAAAGTGAACAAGAAGATATTGTTGCAAATTCTTTGTAAAAGCCTTCCAGGTAAATGAGCGATCATGAAAAAAACAAGAAATTGAAAAATCAAGAAAACAAAAGATAAAAGCCAAAGTACTAAATGAACCGAATCAAATTCGTTAATACTTCCAATAATATTCATTCATTGAGTTTAAGCATTTATTAAATTCCGAATCTCCAAAAAAAAAAAGACATGAATAGACTGCCCACAGTTTACTTTTTCTCAAAGTTTGAAAATGGAATGTTTGCTGGAAGTTTAGCTGAAATGAATTAGTGAAAAAGCACAAATTCCTCTTCCTTTCTCCAATTCTTCGAAGCCTTTCGTCTTCCACTCTGCATCTATATTTCTACACTCAGTGATTGGTCATAGACATTCAAAATATATTTCACAAACTTCACTTACCGTACTCATAGCATGAAAAACTTAATTTTAATCACTGCCATTAATCAAAGTTACAACTCACTAAGTATTCATTTACGAAGAAAACTACGCATATTAAGTTCTCTACAACTTAAGAGTCGAACCTGACAAAAGGAAACCTCAACGATTTGATAAGCTGAGAAACTGATCAATTTAAAAACTTAAGTATTGGTTATATTTAGATACGGTAAGATGCACTTCAACAAATTTAATTTTCATCTTATATTCTCTATCATTTCCTTTTTTCTCATCAAAAACAAGCAGTTTAATTCTTCATTTTCATTTCCTTTGTTAAGAAGAAAAATGAAGTGAGAAGAAAGTGAGTGCAAAAAAATTTCGTTTTCTTGAAATGAAAGGAAAAAAAAAAGACGAGAGTGAAACAAAATGGGATATTCGTTTCAATGGTCGATGAACAAAAAGAGAAGATTAAAAATGAGAAAGAGCAAAGAAAATATTATTCTAGAAAATAGCGACAATCTCATCTATGCCTTTCTTATTCACTCTTTTCAACATTTTTTCTCTAACCAGATTTCTCTCATGAACGAATTTAACCAAAAAAAAAAAAAAAAAGCTTCACAAAAGCTTTATTTATGTAAATGAAATTAAAAATGCAATAATAGTGTGGAAGAGAAAGTATGAAAAATTGAAGAGATACAGTAAGGATACCACGTATATGAAAAAAAAAAAAAAAAAGAAAAAAATTCAAATATTTTTGAGGGAATGCTTGAAAATGCGTTGTTTCCTGGAATAAAAATACGGAAACAGAAGAAAAGAAATTATTGGGTAGTTAAGAAGGTGGAAAAGATAGAAAAGGAAAAGAACGAACAGATAGATTACAAATGTAAAGAATATGTCAACCCCTCTTCTAAGCCCATCAAATAGACATCATACTGGTCGTCGCCATCAAATCCATCTATATCTCACACGAAATCCAATTGTCTACTTGAAATTATGGCCTAATAAAAAAGCGAAAAATATCGGAAGCATTTTCTTAGGCATATATAGAAACACTGGACTATTTGGTGGCACAGAAATGTGGAAGACAAAAGTCGACTGGAAAGGTAACTGAAACCTGTACGATAAAGACCACAACAAAAATGAATTTCAGTATTATCTTCATGAATCAATAGTATTGCTACACTAAAAATCTCTCAAGAAAAAAATCAGTATTGTAACTATTGTATGAAGCTATTCGACAAAGGCAGGAAATCTATAGAATGGAATCTGCGAGATCTCTGGAAAAAAGGCGTTGCATAATTATGAATAAAATAGATATTTGTTTGTTTGTTATCTCTTAAAATTATTTTTATAAGTGATCCCGAAAACTTTCATGGTGCAGGAAGACTTTCGTTATATTCGGAAAAACGGTCAAAGCATTCAACAGAAGAGCTACCGGTAATCGTTTCTCTAGAATAATTTTTGCATTCTCCATCCTAATAGAAAGATAACTCTCCATCTGCAAAGCATCTTAATCCGACCATCTGCCGTTGTTCAAATCTAAAAAAAATCCAAATTGCCCCTTACAATCTATATGATTCACCGAGAAGACTTAGATTTTATGGCCATATCTAAAGCTATGTCTAAATTTTCTCATAAAAAAACAGCAATTTTAGCCTGAAAATAGAGAAACCTATATATATTTTCAAGTATTTCAAAAAAACGAATTTTGATTTTTCGGAAAATTCGACAAATTTGCATAATATTCAAAAAACTCAGAAATTCTTATCCACCTATGCAATGAATATTCCCGTACAAATTTGGAATAACACTTCGTAATGAAAAGCAATGACAGCATCTGCTTTGAGGAGAGAAGTAAACAAACAAATACGACTGAGATGAAATTAACAATTGGCTAAATTTAGTATCATCAATGAGTAATAAGTTAGCCTCATATAACAATAAAACTAATACCAATTAGTAGTAAAATGGTAAAAGTAACTGGAAAATGTCAACAAAACGATCGTTTTAATTCAGGATAACATAGAAGAAGCCTCACGCTGAGCTTGCAGCTGTGCTAACAATAGTCGCGCCAGTTGAAAACCCGTTGTCGCATTGCCGTTATTTACGCTAGCAGTTGCGGCAGCAGCAGCTGCTGCCGCAACTGCTGCAGCATCTCCACCATTGGGAAAACATTTCGATGATGCGGATTCTTCCAGCATCCAGTTCATTTCCTTCCCCAGTATGTATGCTGATGGGCTACTACCTGAAGAGTTTTACCAAGATATGCTTTTAGGATGAAATGACCAAATATTATACAAATTCTTGAGTGGTTCTATGGATGATTTCAATAAAAGAAATGAATTCGCATAGAAACAAAGAAATAAATTAATATATAGAGAAAGAGATATTAGACCTTCAGAAGAATATATCCACTTATGAAATTTTCAGTTAAACTTCGCAAAATTTTCTCATATTTTCAACGAGTAATAACAACTAAAGATTCACTTGAATTCCAAAGGAAAGATCACAAAAACAGGAATAGAATTTCTTTTTTTATTCGGTCATTCTCCCTTTAAAACACGAATCATTTTTTTCAAAATAATTTTTGAATTTACGTTCGAATTTGTAATCAGAAGAAAATTATACTTGTTGAAATTGGAGTTACTGTAGGAGAAGCAGAAGCAACATCACTGGTAATATTCCGAATTAATAAATGACCAACATCATCCATTCTTGACCTTTTCACCCTTGAACTATCCCTATTTTCTTGATTTCTGAAACAAATCTTTCTTTTAACTCAAAACTTTTTCTCAGTGGTATATTTATGCAATCGAAATGTTTCGATGTAGGTTTCAATTACGGCTCAGCTATGATTGTTAGTTACAGATGAGTAAACGAATCAACAAACAAGCGTATGAATAAGATGCAAGATGATGCCATCAAAAAAGTGTACGAGTCTATTCCTGCATTGAATACAAATTATCTGCACAGATATGAATAATACGAAAGAAAGAATTCATATCAAATAATCCACTGTTTCAATGCAACATATAGATACCAACACTAATTATTTTGAAGTATTCTCAGGGGATTTCCCGAGTAAAAGAGAGGATATGGATAAACCAAAACACAAATTAAATATACACTACATTCAGAATAAACTTACATGTGCACACGATCAATCCATTAATGACTTTGAAAACATGGAGAAGAAACTTGATATAATTATGCTGTTTAACAGAGAAATGCAAGAAATTTGCATACATTACTAAAATTGAAAGACCAAAAATTTTAAGTCAATGGGATTCCAAAAAATTGCCTTATCAAAAAATTATAGCCAGCAAAATCAGAATAAGGATACGGATTTAAAAATATAATATATCATGAAAGGACCGCAAAACTTCAAAAGATTTGCGAATATTGCGACAGCTAGAATCCAAGAACTGCACCATAAAAAATGATTTAACCAAGAAGACGACAAAAAAATAACGTTACATAATAGGAATCAAAGATAAATTCTATAAATTAATAAATCAAAATTTGTAAGGATACCTTTTTTCTGCGAAATTTTGACTGCATTTTCGAAGTGTTAAATCAAGTGGAGTTTCATCTGTAGTTGCCGTGAATTTACTGATAGTGGAAGTAACTGATGGCCGAACAACCATTGATACATCCACACTAGTAGAGGATGCTGAAGTTGTCGTTACGGTCACTTGATGAGACATATGGCGCATACCTGTAAACAAAGAAAATGCTGCGCTGACTTGGTCACATATTTTATAACCTATTCCTTTATTATTTAACTTTTTAATATCAAAAACTTATTTTAATCTTTATTAATCTTTTTAGTCATTTTGTGGCATAATTTGTCTGAAAATTCCCTAGAATCTTCAAATCCCCGCTAGAATTTCATTTTAAAAAATATCAGTTCTATCGGCAAGAACTGGAATGCTTTATATCCCGCAATG
Organism: Onchocerca volvulus; assembly: GCA_000499405.2. Classification (NCBI taxonomy): domain Eukaryota; kingdom Metazoa; phylum Nematoda; class Chromadorea; order Rhabditida; family Onchocercidae; genus Onchocerca; species Onchocerca volvulus. The sequence goes on along the minus strand of HG738137.1, from coordinate 9,723,576 downwards.
AACTTGAATCAACCACCTTTTCGAGCCAATTTCTGCTGATAAGCAATTGGACAACCAGATAAACTTCTATGCGATGTTCGATTACTATTCACATGGCCTTTACCTGTACAGCCCGGTGTTGTACAACGCAACACCGTATCTTGTTGTAAGGCTAACACTGAAAAATTTTTAACAATTTACAATGAGATTTTGGATAGAAAATTGATATTTGATTTAAAAATGATCACGATTAATAGCTTTCCGCATCACTTCCTTCTTTTTTTTTCCAGCTGTCGTCACTTGCATTCTTTTATCATGAGAGTATTTGAAAAAGCAGAAGAGAGATAATAAATTAGTTCAAATTAAGACATATGGAAAGTACAAATTTGAGGAGACAAAAGGAAAATGACGGAAGGAACAAAAGGCGGCATGTCGTGATCAAGGCCGATCAGCGTCACTCACTTCTTGCACACTATAATCAGCGAAACATCAATTGGATAATCATTACTGTCCAAGCACTCCGATCAAAATGAAAGTTAATCATACCGTACCCACTACGGTGGAGAAAGCTTCCTACTTCATCGCTAAATAAGCTGATCATTTCCTGAATGGGAACATCACTCTTTCCTCTCTTTCGTCTTCCTTCTTTTGTCGGCTTAAATTTATGAGCTAGAAAAATATGCAAAACAAAGAAATGGATAATAAAAGTACCACAGTAATATGTATGAGGGTTAGAAGAATAGTTTCAAAACATGCCGACAATCAATCCATTAATTTATTGATGAAATTTCAATGAAACGATCAAATGTAGTGAAATATTAGTGGATAATCAATGATACTCAAAGAGTAGAGGCTTTAGGCATGAAAACAAAATTTCATATATGTGCAATATTCCAATGGAATGCGGCATATTTTTTATTACTCTTCCGAAAGAATTATTGACTTAATAAGAGAACATATTTCAAATGAATTTTTAAGTAGCAAAACGAGAACCTATGGAACAAGCTTTAGTTTTTGGTGAACCTCTCACAAGAAACTAAACATCACTCATCCCTTAAAGAAAACGCAAGAAAGAATTCATTATTTTTAACGGCTATTTAACACTTAACAATTATTTCGAAAGATCAATTTGTGATGATAACAGAGGGAGCTAACTGCCATGCCGAAAACGGTAATAAGAGACTTGTACTTGTGAATGACAAAAAAAACATACATTTTTGTATTTTTTTTTTATTTTTGCTATGTTTTATTTATTTATTTATTTATTTTTTTTTTGACTCGATCCAAAAGGAATGAAGATGAAACTCAAAAAAAAAAAAAATAAATAATAAAATCATTAAGTCATACGAATTTTCAGTGGCATCGAGTCAAAAATTTTAAAATAAAAGGAGAAAAGGCTACATTAAAAGCTACCAAAAGACTGACAAATTTTATCAGCAGAACTTCAGAAGCAAGAAGAAAGTCAGGCAGCTTAAGTGGTTGACAAAGGATATTTGAGATTGGAAAGAGATCTTGACGCCCGGCCATCTGCTACTCACGACCATTGATCATGCATGGGATAATCAAGGAAATGTTTGCCTTTATGTAAGCGCATTTGCCGATATTATCTTGTATGACGACGGACCAGGTCAATAGCTGTCCAACCTCCAAATAACAGAGATGATAATTAGCTAATAATAAATAAATACAATAGAGAGGAAGAGAGTAAATTCACAGGAATTAACATACCAAGCATTTCAATTTTCATACAAAATTCATATTATAAATTGTAATTTGCAATTGCCTAATTTTTCTTGCTGGCCTTATCGACTTTTTAATTACTTTTGCGTTACTTTTTAAATTCCAGTATCTTTCCCTTTTTTTTTTTACCCTCGATTAGAAAAGGCATTTCATGAACAATCGATATTAAAAAAACAGCTAAATTGTTTAAAATCTCTTTAAATAAAATAGAAAATTATTCAGTACTGGAAGAATGAGAAAAAAATACGGACAGATGACTCGACATTAACAGCAAATTGTTGCTACGTAATAAGTAGAAATGTTTACTAACTATCCAATCAACAATGACACAATGACAAGTGACGTTTTCATCACTTGGTGATCTTTTTAATAAACTTAAATTTATATTCGAAAAACAAGATTTTTCTCTCGTCTTTATGATGAGAGGAAAAAAAGAGTCTAAATCCTCACTTCACACATGTAACCACCCATCTTATCTAGTCAATTATTCCGAAATAATGCGAGATTTTTTTAATTCACATTAAAAAAAAAAAAAAAAAAAAAAAAGAAAAATAGAAAGCTTGCGGAAATTTTGCGAAATCAGACGAATGACTCACACTGTATTGTCGATTTATCTGGTCGTCTTGGGCAACCCGAAAGGCTTCTGTGATGAGTATAGAGGCCCGTTTGATGGCCTGATCCATCACAACCTGGTGTTGGACAAGTCAACTTACCAGCTTCTGCAAATGACACTTTTCTAGGAAAAACAAGTAAAAAATGTGAGAAACACAAATAATTAAATTTGTAACTATGAGACGAAATTAATCGAGTTCAAAATTTATTTTCGACATCTGTAATAAACCAATTCTTCATTGCGGCTAAATGCATGTTAAGTTCAGCAGAGATACTTGGAGATCATCTACTTATTTCTTTATTCAATGATTTTTAGATTCTCCCTTGAAATCAGATTTTACTAGAAACATTGTAAAAGGGAGTAATTTATGAGTTTCATTAAACTCAAAAGAAAATGAAGCTTGTTGTACATTTCTAGCAACATTTTTCGAAATAATCAAGTCGAAAACTACTTTGAAAAAAAAAAAAAAAAAAAGGAAAAAGGGAAAAAAAATTGGAACTTAAAAAGCGTGAAGCTTCATTTCAAAACCAATAATTTGCATTACATGAACTTCAATTATTATAGCTAATCCGATTACTCAGTGCAGATGCTTTCCAATGAATACACGACTGCACACAGCATAAAATTCTAACTGAGCCTCCTGAAAGGCTATAAGCAATCCATTTAATGGATCCATTAATCAAAGTATGTCAATGGTTGGACAGTGATTTAAAACAATTATAGAAAATACCAAAATCCTTTCGTATTTCAAATATTAAAATCACGAAATCAAACTTTAATAATGAATATACCATTTCGGTTTTTCAATCCAGTGGGAAACGATGGCAATGAATGTGGAATTTTCTGTGGACTTCGGAATTCTCCACTACCAAACGACGAAAACGGCACAATAGGAGATTTTCCACGGGGTGTGCGAGAGGAGTGAGAATCGACAGAAAGTGGTGATTGCGGAGTGCGAGATTCCGGAGTACTCCCACGTTCCGAACAATTCAAACTCACAGAAGCATGATTTGAAGCAGAAGTGGCTAAAGATTCCACACTGAATGGAAGTGGTGCATGGATCTGGATGGGAATGGTAGCTGAAGATTGCTGTACTCGATCTAATAAAGTTTTGTTTTGGGACAAATCGGAAGTTGAAGGTTTGCAAATAATATCAGTCGTTCCGGTAATATCGCCGGCAAATTTGCTCGCATTCCCTTCTGAATCTTCTTCTTGCTCTTCAGTGACCTGTTCGACAACATGGACGATATTTTTTGCTGAAAATTAATTCATTTTTCACGCATATTCTGATTTTAATTATAGATCTAAAGAAAATGAAATTTTTTCTCACTCTGAAATTACTGACTTTAAAATAACTTATCCGGTAGCACTTGCTGAAAATATCTATCCATACAGTAAATCACATGAATAATTTTTAGTCAAACGATTACATGGTCCAGTACCAGGTAGCAAAGACTAAGCATTCGTAACTCTCACTGTCTAGTCCTACTAAGAATAGTGATGTTAACAACGCAAAATAAGCGATGGGAGAAATTAAGCATCAATTAAAACTTCATAAAATAAAAGAATAATCAGATTATTACGGTCAAATATCAGTAAACTATCAACATCATCTCTTAGCATTCCACATCAATAAGGTGCCTATTTAGATACCCCTGAAGATAACAATGCCAAGCCTTTATCTCCCTCCAACAATTATTTAAAAGCAATTACTACTGTATCACAGATAAAAATTATGGTAGATTATGAAAACCTGCAATACTTTCCAAATATTTGAAAGAAGAATAAATGGATGGATGAAAATATTGGATATAAATACCTTCAAATTATTTGTAAAAAAGTTTGCAATAGATTTTTCTCCTTTAATGTCTCTTATTGAAGCTTTATCTTGGGACAGGCGATGTTTACATGATTTGCTAAGAATAAAAATTTTTAGGTCAATTTAAGGTAAGTGAGAAAAGATTCTTGGAAGAAATTTACGATTTCTTACAAGTTAAATTATTCTATCACATTCATATATCACCTATATTCTCGTTTAGTTAATAGTAGGCGTCAACTGGCTATGAAATGAAAGATTATATTAGTATTAACCATTTGTTTGCAATAATCTGAAAAAACAACTATTATAGATAATGAAAAAATTCGAAATGTGAACAGAAAGAGAGAGAAAAAGGAAGAAAAAAAGTGGGGAGAAACACAGTGAGAATGAAAAAGAGAACGATTTAGTTTAAAATGAAATACATGGAAATTCTGATCTCCCTAAGTAGGCAACGATGAATCATTCGATATTCATCGAAACCTTAATTAATAAAAAAGTTCGGTGAAGTTTAGTTAAACAAGATAATGACTATAGAAAGTCAGCTTGTGCGAAATATTCTGTCAATAGATAAAGATTAAATCCGAGAAGGATCATATCTGTTCCTAACACCTGCCTCTGCCAATATTGCCATTTTTTTTCCATTTAAGTGACATTCTTAGATAAATATTCTGAGATAGAGAAGTAATAAAAATTAGGTAACAAAGATAGCAACAAACAAAAATGTGCAGCTATAAACTCAATTAGATAACAAAGATATATCATTGCATTCCCACAATGCTTCTCCCAAAGAAATAAAAAGCAAGGAATTTGAAAAAGAAAAAAAATTTTTTTTTTCACAAATCACGTGTGAACATAAAGAAATCAAAAAAAAAAAAAAATATCTCTTTTGAAATATAAATATGAATTTTCGAAAAATTCGAAGAATTGCACATGAATGGACAATATTCTTGAATTCATTTCAACTAAATCCATCCTAGACAATATGCACTTCTAGAAATGAACACAGTGCTGGAAACTGCCAATAAGTAAGCATCAACGCTATCATTATATCTTTTAAGGAGTCGCACTTCGGTTAACGAATCCATGAATTATCAATAAAGATATAAATCATGCAGCATTCAATAAATATACGTTATTATTTGCATTAAATGAATTTTGAAACAATCGTGATAGATTTAAGCTTTAAATAAGCTGTCAGCTTAGCTTATTTATTTGCATATAGCTTACTTACATCTGCTTACGAGGACATGCTATTAAAGTAAATAAGTACTCAATATATCGACGAATCGAGAATTAAACAATAAACATATGTTACTGAATGCTTCACATAAATTCATCACTAATATGATGGATAACAGTTAGAAAGGCGACGAGTAAGTAAATCAAAGGATGAGTAAATGAACAAATTAAAAAATCCGCGAAAATTTCTTTGAAAATATTCTTTCTTTTTTTTTTCGATCAAAATTCCTAGAAATCTTGAGGAAATGAGCAAAACATAATGTATGAAATTTATCCAAATTAATTGATTTCAAAATGAAAAAAAAAAAAAAAAAAGAAATTACCATCTGGTTTCCGTCGTCGTTTCACATTGTTAATATAAGCACTAGTGATACCATCGATATGACTACTACTACTATTGCTGCAACTATCACTTGTAATGTGACAATTTGGAGATGGTACTTCGACTGATACTGAATTATCATGTCCTGATAATGATCGACAGGTTACTGGAGAAGATTCCATCTGCGTAACCGATTTTTCTCGTACGCATAAATCGGATTCTTGATTCGGAATCGGAGGTGATAGTGATATTTCCTTTGATGAAATCGATGAATTCTGATGCAAATTTGTAGCAGCTGTTGTATGATGTAATTTCGTCATAGCTGCAAGCAGGAAATGTGGCGTTGCTGTCATATCTGAAGTGTGTATATTTCGTAATATCAAGATTGGAATGGCTTCTCTCAATTTTGTGATTATTCACGTAAATTTCAAATTTGAACGTGAAAATTGCAAAAAATATGGTAAGAATATACGATAGATAGCTGGCTTGTTAGCCCCGTACAACCGAATACAATCATTGCTAACAAGAAACAGTGTGAGTGAGATGGAAAGCTTGCGATTTACGACGCTTTCATCAATCCTCCAAACAAAGCAAATCGAGCAGTAGCAGTAGGAGTAACAGTTGCGCAGATCACATGCGAATAAATAACAATGAGACAAGACAACATGCGGTCGGTCCTTACTAGCCGCAGATGGTCCATCAAAGTGATGACTTCACTCTCTCTCACTCTTCGTATCCATCTTTGCATGCGTGCGTGCGTGTGCGTGCATTGCATGCGTGTGGGTGTATATATGCGTGCGTGCGTGCTTATGCTTGTATTTATCGGTCCACAAGAAAGAACTCGGAAGTGAAAGTAACGATGATGAAGGAAGCAAGTAGAAAGAAGCAAGCATCGGTGTGTATAATGCAGTACTTTCAACCTCCACCCCCTCCCCCGTACCTCTAATAGGAATACCCAAATTGGTGATGATGATGATGATGGGTGGTGCACGAGTAACTCCACCTTAAACTTTCTTCCTTCAAAGGAAAGCCGCCCTAGAGATGATTAGGATATTCCCGCAACTCTCCTCCTCCTCCTTTATCCTAACTTTCTGACCTTTAGGCTTTAGGCTCAACGCTTTTCCTTCTTCCCATTTCCTGATCTTCAGGCCGCAAGCTTTGCACTTGTCAAGTTTTCCATTTGTGTCCTTAACTTGGCCATTCGTTCCCCGCACTCTCAATCCTCTCCAATCCTTGCTCACTTTAGACCAGATGATAAGTCTTACTCCACTAAGTAGCAACTACGGTAACAGCCACCTGCTTCCTTACCAATTCTTCCTCCGCCCTTCCTCAAAATTTTTGCCTTGCAAAAAGCTAGCTCAACTTCTCCCGAAGGATAGGTAAATTCTATTTCTCGACCCTTCTCCCCTCTCCGCTCATTGCATGCATTCGCAAATCTGCTGCAAACATTACGAATGAATGAAATAACGTATGCATAGGTAAAATTGGCGTGCACAACAAATGCAATTTCCCGCATCTTAAAAGAGATGTAAAATGGCTAATGAAAATTAACTGAATAAAATATATGAAACTGTTAGCACAAAGTAATCACTTGTTTCTTGGCTCGTTTGCGCCTCCCTTAATTATGGCTAATTCTTCATTTGGCTAAGTTATTGGACTTTTTAAGAGCAATTAAAAGTAAGTGAATTTAATTATAGACTAACTTAGATGAAGTTTGCTATTTCTCGACTTCCTTCATGGATCTATTGTTTATCATTTCCATTAAGTAACAAATTAAACACTGAAAACTTCAACATGAAAGAAGCAACACAACCGTAATATCCAATTAACAAAGTGCAAGTTAAATATTTCGAAATGGAAAGTTAAAAATCAGTGAAAATGAGAAAATTTCTGGACTAATTTGTCAAATTTCCCGAAAGAGGAAACATTCTGCCGAATGGACTTTTTTCCTGAATCGTTCTTCCTCCCTCCTTTTTTATGAATTTCTACTTCATACATTTTCGTCTATTTTATTTGTTGATGTAAAATATAAAAGATATATTAAAATATCTTTAAAAAAAAAAAAATTATGAAGCAATACAACGAAATTTCACTAGAAACAAGTTTTACAGGCGCTGAACTGATACATGCAGTTGAGAATTATTAAAGTTCGAGTTTTCAATTCGTTCGTGATTTGAGAGCTCTCAATTCTGTAATTATATTGATATCTAAATCTCGAGATAATGGACAACTTTTTGATTACGAAAATCTATTTAATACATATTAAATTATTACAATATTTTTAAAATAAAAATTGATTAATGAAGTAAAACTATATTTCAAAAAAAAAAAAAAAAGAAATCAGCACAATTAATCAGAAATTATTGATGGATGGAAATAAAAAATGCCTAGAAAGGATATGAATGAAATAGTCCTAAAGATGAGCAAAAATTATGTTCTAATAAAATAAAAGGAAGAAAAAAAAAAAAAGAGTTTGGCTGGATTGTTAGTTTTTTTTTTTTTTTTTCAAAAGCAAATATTAGATCATGATTGTCAAAAAAAAAAAAATATCGGTGCGCCCAGTTGCTTAGCAGCATTATTGAATTCAAATTGTACCAATAAATTATATACTAATAAATTTCAAAGAGTAGAAAGGAAAAAGAAAGATCGAAAAATATTGAGCTTTCAAAATTTTTATCGAAATTTTTTTTTTTTTTTTTTTGTTAAAATGGACAAATAAATAAATAATGAATGGACAGTAGTAGTAGTTGAAAGGATTGAAAAATGATTTGAAAAAGTCAATTGCGGTATGGTATATGATAACGACGACAGTAGCAGCAGCAGCTGGTGAATGTCATCATTGTCGTCGTCGTATAGTTATCGCCAATCCTCCTCGATTTAGAAGAAGAATATCCAAACCATCGAATGTATGAAAGTTGAGCAGATGTTCGAGGAAGAAGAGAAGAAAGATGTGATTTTGGAGGAGGACATGTTCATGGTGACATTCAACAACTTTCTGCATTACTTCCAATAACTTTTCTAGCTATAATTTCAATTCAATCTCACCTTACTTAAATAGCTAATCACTTGTTATCACTTGTTCTTTGATTATCAAAATTTCGATTTGATAATTATCTCTCATTTACAACTAATAAACCGTTCTAGAATCTAAATCAATCTTCGCGATAGAAATAATGATCGATTCTTGTTTTGCCAACTTTAATCCTGCAAGTGGTTTTCAATTTTCAAAATGGCTATTTTTCGACTTCTTCCTGCATAGAAATTAATCACGCAATAAAAACATGCCTAATTTGGAAGTAAATGTAGCAAATTGCACTTTTCGCTAGCATTTGTAGTCATTAAGTTTTTCTTTATGACTGTTCCTTGGATATTCTTTTTTTTTTTTTTTTTCATTGTAAATATTCGATTCATATTTCAAGAGGGAAAGGAAAAAGAGTGGTCTTTTTTTCGACATGGAAAGAATATAATTTAAAAACAACAAGAGGGTAGATCAAGGTTTTATTTGGGTCATAAATCTTGTTACAGATGCCATTATTGAAAAAGTTATACTTTTTGCTAAAGTGCCTAAGCCAGTGTGGCCTAGACCGATAAATCGTTGGCAGCCATTTAGTGTCTTATTTAAGCCTAAATAAGCTACTTCTATTGCTGCATTTCATGAGCTTGTTAAGAAAGTTTAAATATGCCTTACATTATGGGAATATTGTGTTAATGTAGGGTGTTGAAATTTTCTAATCAAAATTTCAAAAAATAATTTGAAATTATCAAAAAATTCAATTAATTTTATAGCTGAGAGAAAGCATTTGGAAAAAAAAAAAAAAAGAAAACTCTGTGAGTTGTAATAAGTAAACAATTGACATATTTTTACAAATCAACATAATCCAATCAGAATTATGCAAGCATAACAATTAAACAATCCCAAACTACGGTAGGAAAAAACTTCAAAAGTTATGGATAAGTAATGATACAGTAGGATATATTATAGCTTTCCTGATGAATTGAACTAATAATTAGCATGACTGATAACCTGATCACTATCAGTGTCACACAGAAGTAACCGATCAGACAACTGGTGACATTACTAAACTCACTTTTATCTATGACTATCAGTTTTTGAATGAGTCACATTTCTCTGATGACATGATGAAAGTTTCTCCCTTGTTGAAATATACATTATGACTTATCAAAGCGTGTCAAGAAGTTTTACACTTTAAACTCGATCACGGAATACGTGAACGGATGCGTAAAGAAGTAAGTAAATGATGTTATCAGGTGATAAGGTGATAAGTTGAAAGAAGAAGTTTATTAGAGGTGTCGAAGCATTTCATATTGGATGAACGCGAATAGATGTGAAATGGATACAATGGGAGAGAATAAAATGAAAGAATATTTATTCATTCATTAAGTTTGCTGCTTTTGCTGCCAAGTTGAGATTAGATTAGAAATTAAGATAAGACTTATGTTTCACTGTATCATAACAACTAGTCTGAAATTTGAGATGATAATAATTGGTGATAAAGGTTTAATATTCTCTTATGTAAAGTTGACAGCATTGTTGATGATGATGATGATGATGATGACAATAATGATTATATTGACATTAGCAATAATAATGATAATAGATGATAAGGAAATACTGTTATCTGTAGAGATACATGGAAGGATTTTTGATTTCTAAATTTCCAAATCCTTCAATATTCCACGTAATACGTGAGTTATTAGGCAATCAAAAGTTTAAAATTATAGCCAAAGTTTGATTATTTTAGACATAATTTCTATCTAAAATTGCTTAACTACTAGAAAGTATTTAGAAATTGAATTATCCATAAATTTTTCTATTAATATCATAACAATGGACAACAGATGACAATGATAAGTAATGATAAGATAAATGACATGACATTGCAATGAAAAGAGTGAGATTATGATGGAAATATGAGAGTTTCATAAATTCATTGCAAGATAATATCTAATTTTGTACTTCGAGAATATTTCGAAAGTAAAAATCAATTTTTTTTTTTTTTTTAAACAAATTGATTTTTGATTTAATTTAATTACGAATCTTAACTTTTAATCAAAGATTTCGGTAAAACATCAAAATGATTACTAATGCCAATATGAAATGAAAGAAAAAACAAAAAAAAAAGAGTGATACATTGAATTTCAATTATGAAATTCTTTAAAACTCCATTAATTACTGGAACGAATTATTGTTCGTGAAAAATTACCGAATTGCAAAAAAGAGTGGAGAAAAGGAGGAAAGAAGAGTGAAACAAGTTTGTTCAGTTCAACAAGTTCGTAAGTAAGTTTTCTCTCTTCTGATATGATAACAAAATGGTCAGCTTATCATCAGGCAAGACATCCGAAATGATGAATTGTAGGATCGATGGACAGATTGATTTCATGTGGGCAGTTATCAACAGATTGTTGAAATAAATATTCGCCAGATGGGCTAAATTTGTTAAAATTCAAATTTAATTAAATCTTCAAATTCCATGCAAAGTAGCAGCAACAGCGAACATAATGATGATCTTCAAAGCAATAATCAAACGCTCAACAATCAAAATTTTTGAATTTGAATGAAACTACAACAGGCAAACCATATGTCGTGAATCGTGTATGTTGATATCTGTGTATGTCTGTGTATGTGTGCATGTGTATATCTGTGTATGTGTATGTTTGTATGTGTGTGTATGTAGTGCTTAAGCATCTGCGTACATTTCCGGCATTTATGATCGGAGGTATTAGTCATGTTGGACGACGACATGGCTGTTTCAAATTTTCATTAGTTTAAGCCGACAGTATTAGTATTTGATCCTTTGATCGATTGATTATTTTCAATCAATGCTTAGGCTTGATCAAGAATCTTTACAAGAATATAGATCATCATTTTAATGCAAACATAATCTTCAACCCAAAAATTGCAATCGAAAAAATGCATAATTATAAAATTTACTCGATAGGAATTAGAATTTCAATCAATTTAACTCGACTTGCTTCAATTTTGCAATTACATAATAATTGTCTCAATTATTATTTCAATAATATTGCACAAATTTTTCAAAATATTACTGTAATGGAGGTGTATGTTTTCATTTGTTCATATTCTCCAGAGAATAATCCAAATTCTTTGCTCAAATTTACCTAGGTATTTAAGGCTTTAGGCCAGGTAAAGATAAGCCAGAATATATTGCTTTAAAAAAGACAAGTTAATTAGGGTAAGTGAATCTATTCGATAGTTTGATTGTAATAAACAGTAATCAGATATCACGTCTCGTCTATCTTCATATTATAAACAATAACAATAATCAGCCATTTCTTACATTAATCGCGCATTGCACCTGTCATCGAGTGGTACTAATCGTAATTGCTACATGAATAACCTCTCTTGGGTCAAAGGTCATGCTGAGTTTATGCTAATACACAGATTAGGATATGACGTACCTACCATAAATATGTACAATAATGACTCAGATACACTTATATAAACATCCACTCACACCCACGCATCCTTTTTATACATCCACAACAACACGCCCACACACAAACACACACCCACGCACTCACACCCACACATTCACATCGCACGTTGATTTTTTTTTTTTTTTTTCTACAACCGGAAGTTTTCGCCATAGCTTGAAGACTTTTTTCATGTTTCTTCATTAACATAATGAAAGAGAAGAGGACAGGTAGAAGACAGGTATGTATGCGGAATAAGTGATGTAAACTTTTCGGAATTGTTGCAATTTGATTTTGCTTTTTGCATAAATTAATTTAAAATTTCGAAACTATTGGCATTTTTATCGAATTTGAAATGAAAATTTAATTCTTAAATTAAAAATTGAATTTTTATTTCATTAACATTAGCAATTATATGATATTGTTTATCATCGTCATTGAAAAATTTAAAACTAATTAATCAATTAAAAAATTCAGGTTCCAACTAAAAATCTGAGACTATTTCGGAAAGAAATAAAACAAATAGCAACAGCATCTGTAGGAGCATTCAGTGGTAAGTTGATTTTAATTGAATACTTTTGAAAGTATTACTCATTTTTTTTTTTTGCCGAGTAAATTAATTTTGACTTTATTTCCTTTTCATCGAATACTTGAATTCGAAAGATGATTTCAATTTCAATTATTTGTATACAACATTTGATAAATAGCATTCAAAATGTTAATGATTTTTTCAAGAAAAAAAATTTCCAGACCATAACTTCTTTGTGGATACGATCAGAATTCTCAGACTAAGGACTAGATAGAAAGGAATTTAATCTAGAATTAATTCATTCCAGGAATATAGTATAGTTTTAATGGATGAGAATCGCTTTGATACTTTAGATCCAGATCAAAATTATTGATCTTGTAAGAAAAAAAAAAAAAAAAAAAAAGAAAAATTAAGGATCCTAACTAAGATCTTTAGGTAACAATTTGAAGAAATCGGCAATTAGATTTCAACTTTTTTTAGGAAATATTCTTGAATCTTCATTAGCTCTAATTTGGGATTCCAAAATGAAGTTTATCAGATTGCAACTTAGAAAATATCATTCTAAACTTATCACTTTGCTAGCAAATAAACGAGAGGAATGAAAGTTTTTCGAATGGAAGCGATAGATTAGTTTATGCTTGAAATAAGCAAATATGAAATCTGAAGTTGACATCTTCAAAGGAGAATATGTTTTTGCCTTCCAAAAAAGATTCCTTCGTTTTCGTTTCAAACAGTAGTTTGAAAAGAAAACGAAAAAAAAACGAAAGAAAAAAAGTACAATTTGTGATTCGTCCGAGCAAGTGCTGCGCTCTTTCCCATCCATCCAGCCATAATCAGCCTGAAATAAATAAATGAACAATCGGTGCAAAGCCTAGGCTTAGGCTACACACTTTGTCTCTTTTCATCTTTCAACATAACTTTCAAAAAGAGCCAATAGATCAAGAGAGCATTGGAAGTGAGGATCCATTACGATTTGCTTTTTTTTTTTTTCAGAAACTTCAAAAAGACACTCCTTCTTCACCATAACAACGAGAACAACAAATTCTCATCATTCAAACGGTAGTTTTATTTAATTCACAATATGAATTTAAGAAATACTGAAGATGAAATATATCCTTAAAATTTTTCATTTACACTTTGAAATCAATTCCTTTTATAACAAAATAATTGATTTTGAAATTAATTTTTTAAATAACAAAATTTCTTATGATAAAATTTTACGATAAAAAAAAAAAAAGATGATTTCTATCGATCGGAAAGAAATATAGTTTATCGAGAAGATTTATTGAAAACTTATCTTGTGAAAATTAATTTTAATTATAAATATTTCTCGAAAAATATTAGCATCAAAAGTTTTCATTTGTGAATTAATTAGTAAACATATGACGTGAGTTTAAATATCAATATTAACTTATAGAAATATCTTACTCATGGCAGTACCGATCTATATAGCAAAAGAATCTAAAATGATGATAATGAGAAGATGAAGAGTTTTCATTTCATTTCAAGTTGACAAAAGTGTCACTTTCAGATATCTGGTTGACAAGTATATAAATTTGGCCTAACTTTGTCGCACAATGGATGAAAAAAATTAAAAGTTAATTATGAAAGCATTTCGACGGACTTATTGAAGTTCGTGCGATAGCAACAGTAAATTATAGAAATAACGATACTTATAGAAATCGTTGTTGTGTAAATAATTAAATTTATGTATCATTGATAATATTTCATCCCATTAATTGATTGATTCTTTAAGCGATTGATTTTTGAAAACAATCATAACTTTTATTTCAAAAATATTCCGAAACTAATTTTGATTCTGGTAGAATCCAAATACAAGCAATTCGTAGCTAATTTTAATTTAAAATATTCGATTCTTCCCGGATTACCTTCTCTCTCTCTCTCTCCAATAAATTCCCAAAGAAAAATGAAACAAGTAGAAATTTCTTTCTGTCCTTATCTGTATTATTATATTTTATGATAATGCAGAAAAGTTGGAGGCATTTTTCCAGAATAATTTAAATTTTTCCGTGTAAGGAAGAGTGGAAATGACGAAAACAATGATTGATATAATTTCGAGAATCAAAAAAATCGAAATTGGTTAGCAGAATTTGCAACGAACGTTCTCGAAATCAAACTAGGCTAATTTTTATGATTAATTAAAAGAAGAATGTTGAAGAAAAGAAAATGATTTAATAGTGGTTGAGTGAATTGGCTTAATTCATCATTGCAATAAACATGTCAAGCTTATTTCTTATATTGTTAAAATGTTATTTTCGCTAATATTCTTTAATTTAACTTTTTTCTTTTCATATTCTAATTTCTTTTAATATATATTCCAAGTATCAAATTATTGTGAAAATAATGTGCGAGAAGTGAATAGAGATCATTTAGTAATTCCATTTCAATTTTATATTATCAAATTAGATGATTTCAATTGTATGTAAGATGATTTTATTCAAATGCTTAGTGTTGTTGCATTTTCGTTAGAATTACGATGTACTTGCGAAAGTTAGAATTGACTGATTCAATTTCGCAGCAAATCAAATTTCTTTTTTCAAAGTGACCGCAGAAATGAATCAGATAGGAGCAGCTTTTGATTGATGTATCATTGCACTGTAGCACTTTTTGATTCTTTTCTATTTAGGAGAGAAGAAAGGCGAATGAATGGATGGGATAGATGGATTGAATTTAATCAAAAATGCATCACAAATTCAAAGATTTTTTGGTTGAAAAGCAATAGCAAGCTTGGAAGATGAATTGAAAAAAGGCTTCGATGAAAAATGCTTGAAAAGTAAGATTGAATATTAACTCTGTTTGATTGCAAAAATGAAAGGAAAAAAACGGGGGGAGAAGAAATTTTGTGTTTATAGACTAAAAGATTGATTGATTAATTACCTATTCTTCCTTCCTGGACAATTACTTTTTCGCATTTAATCGAAACAAAAGTGAATTTTTGTTGTTTACCCGAGAAAGTAACTTTTTATTGTTTTCCTTCAAAAAGTAGCAAAACGAAATGGATAATTTATAATTGAGAAATGAGCAATTTAAAAAGTTTTTTAAAATTAAAAGTTTTTAGAAGAAAAAAAAAATTAAAAAATTCTTTTATTGATAAAAAAAATCCATTCATTTTCATAAAATTACAGCGACAAATATGTATTTACAGTTATTCATCATTAAAAGGACATGAAATTTCATCAAAATCATTTTATTACGCATTGATAGAGCGATTTTTTTTTTTTTTTTTATTCTTTCTTTTTGAAAAGTTTTCAAGATGAATTCAACAGATTGTCATCCTGTTAAATGGATGTATCAAAAAAGGAAGGGAAAAAAAAAAGGAATTTTCAAATTTTTTTGAATTGAAACTTTTTGAACTATTCAATTTGAATACAATTTGAATACAAATTTGAATACAAAAAATGCGATAGTTTAATGTTATAGCTGATATCTTTTATTTGCCAAACAAAAAAAAGATCATCAATTCGTTGACTATGTTGTTAATTAATTAATTACAAAGACAAATCTATGTATCTGTATCAGAGGCATGTTGCAAATTTACAACTACATTTAAAACTACATTTAGAATGTTTGAGAATTTAGCAAATTATATACTTTCCATATGCTAAGAATTTTTAAATTCATTAGACTTTGTAAACAACCCTTATATATAAATATTACTATAACAATAAGAAATATGTATAACAATAAGGAATATATATATTACTATAACAATAAAAAATATGTATAACAATAAGGAATATACAGTATCATTTAGTTTAGTTCAATTGTATAACAATAAGAATGCGAGCATTAATCAATGTTCTTGTAACAATTACATATTCAACAATTTAATTAATTAGGCAAAAATTAGCGTGAAGATTGTGATGAATGCCAGAGACTATTCGGACTAAATTAAGTTGTTTCTATTTTTTTTGAAATTATATTTTTTGGATTTAGAAGAGAAATATATCAGTAAGATTTGTTTAGAAAAGATATAAATATGAGAAAAAATGAAATGAAACAAGCTGCCGCCAATGAAACAACAATTTGTTTTGACGATGAGCCAAGAAAGGCAAAGTTCATTCATGTACATTTGTTGTGCTATTCATCAAATGTTGCATTTCAAAATGTATAGACTATACTGTTAAATTTAATTTTTGGAAGTTAAAAGAATGAGACCTGTTTGATTTTACTTCATTTACCGATGTTTTATTGGAAGAGTTTGAACTGAAGTAATTGTGATAACAAATCAAGTCAATACTAGATGGATATTTATGTTTGATAATATGATAGGTGGATTTTTCAGATTGTAATTAAGTTTTCTTTTGATGTCTTTCATTTCTCTATTTATCAATCAAATTTATAAGACTTATCAAGAAGATTTAGAAATGATAAAACTTATGTAACATTTTGAGAATCGAAGAAAAATATTAACGAATCTCAAAAGTATGTATACATTTATACTTAATCGATGAGAAAAATGTTATTTACTAAAAGCATAATCGTTGATCTAAACTGTCATTGCTCAAAAGGCACAGTTGTGAAAATAAATGAAAATAATTACAATCGATAAGGAAAGATGAAAAGAGAGGAAAGGAAAGGCGTTTGGCTACTGCAGAATTGAAGAATTCATAAGTAAGACAATTTTGTATGAAAAAATGAAACATCAAGTACTGAAGTGAAGCGAGTAAGAGTTAAATTGAAATCAGTTAAATTTAATCGTACTTGAGTGAATTAAGTGAATTTAAATAAACAAAACTAAACTGAAAGAAATAGTTTTATTTTGTTTTCTATGAATTATGTAAGTCAGTAATTAAATTAACGGATGAACTAAGCGGAAAATTTAATGATTAGTGATATGCTCCTTCTTTTTTTTTTTTCAAGAATTGGTAAAAGGAGTGTAAAGAATAATCCGTAGGTTTACTCGAGTGAAATTAAATTAAATTAAATTAAAAACTTTAATTTAATGAGAATGTCGAAAAGTAGAAATACCGATCATGCAAAAGAATATGATGCCATATTGTTAAGCCATATAATCTTTCCTCATTATTTTCGCGCATTTTCATTAGTTTTCTTTTCACTTTTGTATCCCTTCAATGATGCAATTTAACGACAAATTCAGGCTTATTCCATCATTTCCTAATCCCAAGCCTTGCAATGACCCCAGGCTCTTGTCATCTTCTCCTTAATTAATCATTAATAATCCTCATTTTGTCTGCAAAAATTGTACCAACTAATGTTATAAAACTGCAGCTGCAAATGCAATACAAAAAAACGAGGTAAATTAATTTGGAATTTGAAAAATGATTTGTAAAATTTTGACCAAAATCTATGACAAAACAAGGCTGTTGCATTTATTTGACATTATTGCTTTAGTTGAAGTATTTCGAAAATTTCACTAATTTAACATCTGATTCATGTTAAGTGTTGACAAATTATTTACAAAGATAGCAAAACGGATGTGAAATTCAAAAACATATTTTGAAAAATCGAAACATTATTTGTTTTTCACCATTATATTCCAAGAGTTACCAAAAAACCTATTCAATGATCTAACACAGTTGTTTAATTATTTTTGAAATTTGAATTTTTATGAGCAATTTTAAAAGGTTGACATCATGAGACCAAGAAGATTAGTGTATTGACGTAAATGACGTTTGGCTACATCATCACGTAAATGTTACGTTATCTGATATTGCCGTTTAGCATCTTAAAAATAACAAAATGAGTCATTTTGGTGAAGATGTCTAATAATATTTGACAGAAAACGATTAATTTCGAATGATTTTGAGCATTTCAAACTTTTTATAACAATTAAGGTAAGTCATGATCTATGTCAAGGTGTAATTTTGTAAAACTTGGATTAAACTGTGATACATTATATTAAAAGAAAATAAAAGGAAATTAAATACTGCAAAAAAGATAGGAAAGATTAAGACGAATCTCTTTACTAACATTTTAGACAAATTCACATTGATTGGCCTGATTGAAAAAAATTCCTTAAATATAAAAAACATTTCCTTCTAGTATTTTTCCTGTTAAGTGAAGTTCAAGTTCATATTCGGGTTAGTATTTGCAAAGAAGACTTAAATTTCCCAGAAGTTTTGTGATTTTCTCCTGTTACACTTTTTTTTATAAAAAAAAGCCCGTACTAAATTACTGAAGAATTTGTTGCAAGAAACAATAAATGAGCAATTTTGAAATGTAATTCTGAGTAATTTTTAACCAGATGAGTAATTTTTTTTTTTTAATTTTTTAAAACTTCGTCGCACCATTCACGTTCCTTATGCACTTTATCTTACTAAACGGGAAAAGAAGGGTAAATCTGAAAAATAAATTTGACTAAAATGATAATTCCGTATTCCCCAGCACATCATTCAAATTTGATAATTCAGCGGGGAGGATTATTTTTTCATAATATCCCATCCATTCCGAGAAAAAGAAAGGCTGTGAAAAAATTAGCTATCAAATAGTGATTGCAAGAGATAGCTGAGTTGGAGAGACTGCTTGATTTTGAAAGTTCGTTGATAGCAAAGGAGCTAAGAGTGTATTGTAATTGAAGAAATGATAGAGATTGATAAATTTTTGCGAAATAAAATAAAGACAACGGTAGCAATTATAAGAGTCAAAAGATTTTTCAATAGAATTAGAAGATTGAATTTGTAAATTGTGTGGTATCTTACATCATATCATATCATATATATCATTAATCCATTAATTTTTATAACGTAATTTAACAAGAAATTCATTCAATGAATAATAACGATGTTGCATGAATGTATGATGACCAGTTATATACATTGGATATAAAATATTCTTTGTTCATTATAACTTTTAATTTTTTTGATTTGCAAAATCAAACAAACTGTCATATCATTCATTCACTGTCGTAGTCAATGAATGGTGGAAATATCAAAGTGAAAGGCTGAGTAATCGAGATAAATATAATTATTGTTTGAGTTTATCTTCTCTTATTTATTTTCATTTCTCTTTTTTACTTTTCCAGTTACTGCATGAAATTAAAATATGGTTCACGGCATTCAAACTTGAATATTTTAAACAACTGAAAGAATGCCAACAGTTGAAGGTGCCTCTAGTGGCCATGGCAGTTCAAGAAATCAGTTTGCTTTTTGGTAAGATATGAAAATTGATTTGTTCATAAAATAGTTAAATATTAACGACTTCTTTAATTTTCGGTATTTAAGTATGATTTGTAGATAAACTACATCTTTTCTTTTATAATTATGATAATTTAACTTTTTTCAATTTGATCATTGTTATTCAGGATACTCGGTTTATGCAACAATTTTGCCTATGTAATTATGCTTAGTGCAGCAGAAGACATACTTTCAGTGGAGGATGGTCCTAAAGCATCTTCTAAAAGTATTGACGATCCTTGCCAGGTCACTATTCCTGTTATCTTTCCTTAATATTGAAATTAGCTACAAAAGAGGGTCAAATGATTATCACTTTTTTATTTTATTCCACGACTACTGTATGAATTAAAGAGAGAGTTATTAAAAGAATAAGCAACGATATTGACCCTTTATTTTATACATCATCTTTCTTTTCTCATTCTCTCTCTACTTTATCTGTAGTAGTAGTTAGTCTCAAATAATTTATTTGTCAGATAATTTATGATTTATTGATTATTAGTTTCTCAGTAATTCTTATGATCCTATAATCGAAGATGTTTTATTTAGAGTTCAATTGTTCACCGTCAATGCCAGCCATTATCCACTGGTTCAGTGTTATTAGCAAATATCATACCAAGTTTAGTTGTAAAAATGTTCTATCCATTTGTTATGCATCGGATTCCTTTTGGGTAAGCAATGTATCTTTAAATTTAAATTGAAAAATTCAAAGGCAGTTATTTCTTTATCTAACAAAGTTCACGAAGTTAATAATTTCTTTATCGTTTCGATTGCTGTATAGTTTGAGTAGATTGATGTGAATTGCAGTATGCGACATTTATTCACCGTTCTGCTTCAAATAAGCAGTTTTCTAGTGGTTGCTTTTTCACAAAATATTCCTATGGGTTTAACTGGTTCGTTTTTTTTTTTTTTTTTTTTTTTTTAATTTATTCAGCAAAAAGATAAAATCAGACTAAATTACTTCTGCTTCATTGATTCATTTTCTTTCATGATGATATACAGACTCACTTTCTTCATTCATTTCAGTCGAAACAAAAACTTTATTAACATCGAGTATCACTATGTTTCACAATGCTGATAGCATTAAGTTTGCTACTTATTACTATGCTACTATTTTTAGATATTAGCTCAGAAAAGGCATGGAAATGTTAATGCAGAAAGTATTTGCAGGTGTTGCCTTAGCAAGCATCGGAGCGGGTATTGGAGAAGTTACCTTTCTTTCGCTGACCACTTATTTTCACAAGTAAGCAATATTTCATTTTGTTTAGTGAAATTTTTACAATCTTATATCTTGACATTGAATCTTTCGTCATATCTAATTTACAGAAAATAATTATTTTTCAGTTATTAACTGCTTATTTGCAGGAATCAATAAATACGCTTTTAAAGATGAAATATGTCAAGAATTAAATATTTTTTGAAGTGCATTCAATTCCTTGAATAAAAAAAATCTAAAATATAAATTTTGGTCAAGATACTTATAGTCAGTATGTCAATACTGTCGAGATTTTCTGACGTTCGGTTTACCATCTTCAGCATCTTTAACATATTTCAGGAATAGGATATTGGCTAGACTTTGACTGAAGGCGAAGAATCAGAGACACGGATTTTTCTCTCTCAATCAAAGTCTTACCAATATATTTTCAATAAATTTGAGAAAAGAAATTTTTGAATTCGAAATATAAAACAACTAGCAAATGACTGAATATTGAATGCAGTAATGTGGTGGGAGCATGGTCATCCGGAACTGGTGGAGCCGGAATTTTTGGTTCATTTGCTTATGCGATGCTAACTGATATGCATATGTTGGGATTGAAACCGCGGAATGCGCTGTTGCTTATGCTGATTATTCCACTCATTTTTGCTTTCGTGTAAATTTTTGTCTCAATATAAATTTTATCTTCAATATTACAGCATAATTAGACTTACCAGTAAAAAGTGTACATTTTCTTAATTTATTACTAGTATTATTGTTTCCCTGCTAGCATTTTATGTTTCATAAACTCTTAGTTACTGGAAATTACTGCTGCTACCTGTGAGCATACATCGGGTGTCAATATGTAAACCATCAACTTATTTAGTCACCTACGCAAGTAAGCATTTGATTTTTGCACTTCAACAGACGAAATTTAAATTATGTAAATTTTGACGTTTTTTTCGCTCATGAATAAATGAATAATATATTTAGTATTTTACGATTTAGATGACGCTAAATGACTAACCGTTTCAAATATATAAAAAATAGCTTCATCTTTTTGAATAGTTGATTTTTTATGCAAATATATAATGCACTCTTTTTATGTATTTTTCATGTAGTTAATTTGACAACTGGATCTTTTTTGGAGTACAGTAGAATGATAAATTGTTTTTATTCTTCTCACTCTCTCATTGACAGTTTATAACTTTTTTTTTTTTTTTGAAACAACGAAATAATTGATGAAAAATTTTGAATTTAACAAGTCGTTTCAGCATTAAGCAGACGAAGAAGGAGCGATATAAGCAATGGCGATGAAGCAGCACAGTTGATCAGTTAATGTTTTGATATGTTAGCTTTTATAGGTTTTATAAGCATTAACTATAGTCGCTCTGTTGTTACATAAGTTGAATAGAGCTGGCATTAAGCTTTGAAAAAAGCATAAGCTTTATTTTTTAATAAAAGCATAAACTTTATTTTTTTTCCATTTACTTGAAAAAAAATGTCAATTTTTATATTAGCTTATTTCTTTAACAGCAAAAAAAAAAAAGGAAAAAAATTTCATTCGAAAGATCTGAAAAATTTTGTGAGGTATTTCGATGATGTGGCATTTGTGCTTTTTATAGATAATTATAATGATTCTGGTGGTGAGCTCGTTCCTGATATAGAGCAACAAAGTTTCAAGAATAAATTAATAATAGCCAAAGTAATGTAATTTCTTATTATGATTTCTTATATCTTGTGGTATGAAAAATAAGCAAAATAATTTGCTAACAATATTGCAAATTTCTACAAAGTTTTTTCATGATCGTGTTGGATATTAGCTCTCTTTAGTTTATTGCTCTACACTTGCAGTGTTAGAATTTATTACTATAGAAACTCAAAATTCAGGCTCAAGTAATGTAGTTCATATAAAAATTTAGTTATGTCTTTCATCAGAATATTAATAATCTTATACTGAGCCATAGGGTAATATAAGCAGGTTTTTTTTTTCAACGCAATTTAAGTATAAAATATAAATGAACTTAGCCTTTTTATATATCCATATTTTCAGCTCGATTTTCTGATAATGATGTGAAAATAGAATTTTAATCTAGGATAAAAGCCAGTTGCACAAATCATATTAATAAAAATTGTTCTTTTACAAGTACAAAATGAACTACAATTTCCTGAATTTTTTTTGTTTTGCAGCCTCTTATTTTAAAATATATGTTACCGTTTGCTGTGGTTTATTTTGCGGAATATTTCATTAATCAAGGATTGGTAAGTTATGGCGAAGTTTTAACTTACTGATTTGGAAAATTGCTATTTTAAATTATTCTGTGAAAGACTCTCCCTTGTTAGTCCATTGAATTTTTGCTATAGTAATCGTACTGTTGTGATGGATATTTTCTACACATTACATTAATAATCAAAAGTCATTAATATGGCATTTCAATTGTGCAATATGTTTTCTTTTCCTGAAAATATCTCATGTTTTCATTCCATTTATAGAAAACAACACTGAATTAAGTTAACATTTTCACGAAAAATTGGATGATGTTTTTTTTCATGTAAAAATTTTTCAAAGATGAAATATGACAATTTTGCAGTTGGAGTTACTCATATTCGATTGTGGACATAGCTTTGGTATTGGTCAGCATGGACAATACCGTTGGTATCAAGTGAGTATTATAGAATTTTTCAAAACCGAAATTGGAATTACCTCATTTCGCGATATACTTATATTTTATTTTTACAGGTACTTTATCAGCTCGGAGTATTTATTTCGCGCTCTTCCGCTGAATTTATCCAACTTCAATCATCTTCTATACTACTGATACCTATTCTGCAAGTAAAAATATTTATCTTCGAGAGACATTTGATTTTAAATTTTTGAAAGATTTTCCATATTTCTAGTATATATATATATATATTTTTAACAATTAATACATTCATCCTATTATCCCAGCGAAAAAAAAAAAAGAATTATCAGTAGATACTACATTTTGATATGATTTTGCTGACTTCCATTTTTTTTGTCGTTTTTAGATAATAAATGCTATCTTCCTATTTTGGGATGCTCTGAAACAGTTTATACCCCATGTCATCGTTGTATTTATTATTGTTTTCTATGAAGGATTATTAGGTGGAGCAGCTTACGTCAATATATTCCGTTTGCTACATAAGTCGGTGAGTTAATCAATTTGCGCAAAACTGTTTTGCTTTCATATGGGACAGACTGTTTAATTTATGAGGTCGAATAAAACTGTAACTGAAAAACTGTCTAACTGTTCTGTTTCATTATCGATTTAAATTGCTACTGGAATGTCGTACACTTTCCAGACCTGGCAACTTATTTTCGGCTTTGATATTTCTTACTAGCTTCAACTGATGAAAAGGCCATATATTTGATTAGTTTGCAAGTTTGATTTCAAACTTTTCTAAAATCATCCGGGAATTAAAAATATTTCGCCTAATACTTATATTCATTCATTTTATGAAATACACGAAGATTATCCGGAGTTTCTTATCGCTTAATTTAGCACACCAAATGCTAAATATGACCCTTTCACTATTCTCCTAAAAAGAACTTACGCTTTTTGCTATCAAAATTTCATTCGATTCATATATTAGTTAAAGAACGTTTTAATTTTTAACATTGTGTTTTCTCAGCTAAAATATCTCCAGTTCATTCTTCGATATAACTTAACTGTTGTCATCCTGATACAGTGACAAGGTATCTGGTTGATTATGGAGAAGTAATCTTTTTTTTTTTTTTTTTTTTAAATTAATTTTAATTCAAGTTTCAGACCCCAGTAGAAGGAAGAGAATTCAGTCTGAGTTTCGTTTCGATGTCTGATTCATTTGGTATTGTGTGCGCAGGTTTTTTGGCCATACCAGCTCATAATTTCATTTGTGGTATGCCTGTTTGAAACTATTTTATGGTTTTCTGAAGTAAGCGACTATTTATGTGCTGCCATTTTTTCCAAGCAGGATAATAAGCAGCTAGTTTTTTTTTTTTTTCAAAGCTTTAAAAAGATTTTGTTACGGGACCTCAATTGTTTGTTGGTAATTTAATGAAATAAAGTTTCGGTTTTTTTCATTATCCTTCAAAAGAGGTTTATTATTCGAAAATGCTTCAGAGAAAGGAATTTTTATCATCATTAATGTAAATATACAGGAAATGAATAAGAAAGCGAAATAAATAACCCTGAGAATGATATTTCTTTAAAATTTAGCTTACGATGGCTAAACTATGATGTTTCTAACAAACAATATTGCTCTAAATTTTCCCTGATCATTTTTTTCAAAAAAATTCCTTTCAAATCTATTTATTTTAAATAATCCCAAAATCATAAATAAATTAATATATTCTTGAAATACGCATTATCCTAATTAGGTTTCGAAAATTATTAGTGATATTACCAATCCATAATAATACGAAGAAAATGAATGAATAAGGCAAATGCAACAATAAAGAATGCAAGCAATGAATATCTTAATCGACGGATGGAATATATCCGATGTTCATTATCAGCTTGTGCTCCAGCTAACATTCGTTTATATAGTGAACGTTCTTGCTCACGGCAAAGTTTCAAACGTGCTTTCAGACGGCGCAATTCTTTAACGATAAGCTAAAAAGATAATAAATCAATTATTAAATTGGTCAATTTTGCAGTCACTAAAACAATGTGGGACTAAAAATGAGTTAAGACATGCTTAGCATAAAGTGAGTTATTTTGCATAGCTGATCAAAACTATAATGAAGAACTTAAGCTTAAGCGACAAAACAAAAATGTGCTCGACTTGCTACATTTTAGTAAGCTGATTTGCATTATTTGTTTCTAGATAGAGATCTTACGTTTCTCTAACAAGTTCTATGTTGTCCTTCTTGAATATCTTGCATGAGTTTAATTGAAAAAAAAAAAGTGTATGTAATCTCCAAAAAGCGGTGGTGCATGTTTGATTTCTTACACTGAATTGAAATGGTTGGATTTCAAGATTTACCTCGTCCTTGGGATCAATTTCATGTGCGATGTTCAACGTATCGATTGCTTCTTCGATAAAATTCAAATTTGCATAGGCATTTGCTCGCCTAAACAATGCTTTCGTATTGCCAGCATTCAAATTCAGAGCATCGTTAGAAGCATCCAAAGTTAACTTCCAATCGCAAAGCTAGAAAGAAATATATTAGAAAGTAAACTGACAAAATAATTACCGATACATAATACGGAAGGTTTACAAAATGTAGCCAAAAAATCAGTAATCCACGAACATTTGTATTTCAATTAAATCCGAAATAATCTACAGTAAAATTACTATCGGTACTTTATGAATTCAAAACATACTAATGTTAAACATGATCGACATAAAGTATTGTAAAGCAATGAATCACATACATCAATAAGAACAAGAATCAATGCAATCCAAAAACTAAAGTTACTTATATTTTATGATCTACAGAAATTAGAGGTTTAAAAAATGAAAGAAGATAATACATAGGAAGGAATTCCCAACCTTCGCATAGCAAACAGACAAATTGGAGTAAATTAAAGAGAATAAATTCCGTAGTGTTTCATCTTCTGGGGGCATATCAATCAATTCGGTACTCCTGAAGAACGGCAAAATTTTTACTAATCAGTTCAGGAATCAGACATTGTAATTTGATGAATCTGAAATAGTTTAATAAAATTTAACAGTATTAATGTAAAATTATGTGATCTTATCTTCCATTTTTATTCAGTATAAACTGTATTTAAAATTGAAATATTTTTGTAACGAAAAAGAAGGGAAGAAAATATGGGATAACATTCGCAGCTATAAAATTCTCAAATTTCAGTCCTATTTCTTCATGTCTAAGTTATTCATAGCCTTAACTACTTACCTCTTATAAACATATATTGCTTTTTCCAATTCCTTTCTATTATAGAAATAATTCCCTCTTTCTTTCAACTCCATGATATGTTTCACCAGTTCATTCGTTTGCAACGTTGTATATAGTGGTCCATCAGCAATACAGATTAATTCAATTTCATATTCCATCGTTTGGTACGGTGGAATATTACGTTCTGGATCACCTACGCTACCATATGCAAAACGATGTTCACTTTTTATGGCGTCAATTTCGCCTTCATGCATCAGTTGCAGTACCATTTCCCATGCTGAAAGATGCATTATTAAAAGTACGGAAAAGAGAATAAGGAAAGTTTTCATGATAAATTTTTAAGTTCAGCTATTCATATTTAAGTAAATGCATCTATAAATTTAAAATTTACTGCATATGTATCTAATAAAGAATGGATGATTTTCTATATTATAAAGTCTCAAATAACTAAATTAAATTTATTCTTAGCGCATGACTAATTCCTTCCAATTTAAAAGAAATATCTATAGACATGTATAAAAGATGTTTCTAGATAATCAATAAATGTTTCACTTGCACTCATAATAATAAATATTTTACTAGCATCATTATCATTAACATAGATTAATCCAGCAGTACGCACGGAAAATACTGTTAAATGTACTAGTAAATCTAACGATAAAAGAATTACATAAAAAAGAAATACAACACACCATCGATAACCATGCTGAAACCGAGAACAAATGTTTTCTCGCTGACACTGTCCACTCCAAATTTGATATCTATAACTCGAATGGTCACCTTTTGACCATTCCGGGCTTTTGGTCCTTTACCAACTTTTAACACCTGAAATCCATATTTCCTTTAATTCAGCAATTCATTCAGTACTTCACCAAAATTGATTATAATTTATTTATGTTTACTTCCTAACCAATTATAATATTTAATTATATTAAACCACTTTTATTTTGTCCAGTTGTTACAATATTTAGTTTTTTTTTTTTTTGTTGTTAGAATATTTCGAATCGACAAAAAGTTGCTTCAAGTAGTTAAACACAAGTAGTTCGTGAACTTAGGGAAGATGATGGATGGTCATTTTAAAAAAGGAGTTTCAAGCTAAAAAAATATGAGTGAGAAGACCAGGATAAGTAAATTAAAAGAAGCAATTAGATGAACAGTACTGTAAGCCTAGTTTGGACTAGAGATATTGAGTTATATTCAAAAACCAAGGTGGTGGTACTACTACCAAAAATACCTTTATTGAATGATCAGATATATGAATCAATTTTTTAAATAAAGCCAGCGACATAATAGCTTTGATGTGACAACTTATTGGGAAGGTTAACTATTATCTTTAGCTCACTGGAAAGATTAACTATTACGAAAGTGACCTTAGAAAACAACTGTCCACTACCCAAAATATCATTCCATTCTTCTGTGGATGTGGAGCAATGTACGTCGTTGAAAACAGAAAGGGATTGCTCCGTGCGACATTCTGTTTCGAGAGCATCACTGGATGGGCCTTTTGCTTTTGTTGCCAGAGTCTGAAATAAAAGATGAAATAATGATTAAAATGAATCAATGACTATAAGAAAAGTTTAAAATACAAAAATTTTAAATCTCGAACCAACCATACTGCTTTTTTTTTCAAACGAAAAAATCCTGACTGAATAGCAAAAAACTACCTGTATTCTCGCAACACCGGCAAGATCAGAATCACTTAATGCAGCACGCTCTTCGTCAACAGAACCATCTAACGACGGCTCACCACTGCTCACTGCACGACGATGACAATAGTTCTGTAAACAAGTATTTAACATAACGTTAAGTTATAATTGAACTAACCAATACTTATAAAACAAATTACACCATTCAAACTACTGCAAACTTCCAAAACAATCCTTTCTTTATATAAGTTACTCATCTATATAAATAAAATTTGAAATACAACTGCAGATATCACCGAATTTACATGAATTCACTTATAACTAATGTTTTCTACCAAAAATTTATCACTAATATACCGTTCTAACCGCAACTGCAAATGGCAAAACAAGAGGAAAAATTTTGTGGAAATCTTGATCCTATTAAAATTATAAGAATTTTCTGGAAAACTAACCTGTCATATCCGACGATATTTACTTATTTTATTATGTAAGAAGACAATACATTTAACTATAACAATAACAAAGAGAAGAAGAATATATAAAACTGATAGTTAATTACTAGCAACCTCATTTATATCATCCGAACCAGCAAGTTGTAATTCTTCGCCGTTTTCATTCCAACTACAGCCTGACATAACCGGATCGTTTCTCAATTTCCAATCCTTTTTTTACGTTCTAGTCGTTCTTCAAGTCCTTATCGTTCTTTAAATTCTAATCATTTTTCAATCTTCTAATTTTTTTATTGCTTCGTCTTTTCAAAAGTTCATGACGGAAAGATATGAAAAGTGTACGAACAAATTAAAAAATGTTCAAACGTAATAAATCTAAGAAACTTATTTTCAATTTCATTAAAATTCATGTAATGCTACGATCATGGTGTTCTCCACTGAATTCAGTG
This sequence comes from Onchocerca volvulus, assembly GCA_000499405.2. NCBI lineage: Eukaryota > Metazoa > Nematoda > Chromadorea > Rhabditida > Onchocercidae > Onchocerca > Onchocerca volvulus. The sequence goes on along the minus strand of HG738137.1, from coordinate 9,694,120 downwards.
GCATAAAGAGAATAAATGAAGTGTAGATGAGGGGAAATGTGGGAGACACTTCTGAATTTTGATAAAATGAACTAAAGAGAATATTATAACCAAGAAAGATAAAGTAAACTTAAAAAATCACTAACAATAATTGCACACTATATTTTATCACCTACAAACAATTCAAGTTTCTTGACAAAATATTTTTGTTAAGCGATGATAATTGACACTGAATATTATCAACATGGAGCACCAAATCTGATAATCAGTTGCTGCAGAAGTTTATGCTAGATAATTACAAAATTTGATTGATTTGCTTTCACATTACACTATATCTGTCTAAATAATACCCAGCACTATCCGACAGTTGTGGAATTCATCAAAAAATTTAAAAACTACCAAAGATAACTCAATCAAAAAATGAAAAATTCTGAGATTTCCTATTTTTCCCTCCTCATCTCTCACATCCCACTTAATAAAATACGAAAACCCCCTCACAATTCGAGAATTACAGAAGCGAGTCGCATAAATCAGAAAGCATGGAAAACAAATTGACGAAATTCGCAACCTCATCGCACTCACTATGCAAAAATTTTGTCTCTCATTTTGTATAGTAAGAGGCGGAATTTCGGGATTATTATAGAAATCCTTACATATCTTTACGTGCATGTTTATCCACGATTATGATAACACTACTGATATTTTGTTCTTTAAATTATCTTTTTAAATTTTGTATAGGAATCGTATAGGAATATCCTGAAATTATTGATTGAATCAAAATTTAGAATATTCTTTTTATCGAGACGAAAAATTTTCGATATTATTCGAATAGCAATAAAAAAGAAGAAAAACTTTGATATTTTTTTTTATTCGAATAATTTCTGATCAGATCTTTTCCATTTTCCTGCCATTTTCCCTTTGATTAATTTTCGACTTTGTCAGTAATATTTTTAGTTTACCATTACAATCGTTAGTACAGATGGAGCATTGTCAACATTGTATTGTATATTTTGAATCGCAAATATCTGCTTGATCCATCATTGTTTTTATTTTATATTATATATATCTCCTCATCAAATCCTTTCTCCATTCTTCAACATTTTTTACTTTCAGAAATATTTTGTTATTATTGTTATTACAGACTTTTTACTTGATCTACAACTTTGATATTGTACTGTAAGTCAATGTGTATAAAACTTGAATTTCAAACAAACAAAAACTTCTTTTCAATCAATTTCTATTCAATGAATATTGAATTATTAGAGTTGAAATTCGAGCTAATCGGCAGCTTGAAAGTTTTATTTTCGAGTATAAACAGGCTGCTGAGAAATGTTTGATCGTTACTCAAATTTAATCATATCAATCAAAATCTTTCGCTTTCTCTTTAAGCAATATCTATCGAATAAATCATTCAATTGCTTTTAAAATGTCAAAACAAACGTGTAAGACAAAATTAAATAATTTTCAATGAATTAAATTTTTCACCGGAATACATGCAAATCTGTTAATTGTTGAGTTTAAAATGACATGGAATAACGTGTCATATAAAATTTGCAAAATCGTTGTGATTAAATACTTTTTCAGTTTGATTCTTTTGTGGATTATTTGAAAATCTGCTATCAGATTATTATATTCGATCACAGATATGCACGCAGAATATCTTTTTGGTGACAGTTGGTACAATCATTCATGGAAGTAAACATTTATTTACTTTTTTTTTTTAATTTTAATTTTTTTTTTATTGTCATAAATTTTTCCTATTTTGAGTTATAATAGTTCATTCGTACTTTTACTTTTGAATAAACTTCTCAAATTGTTTTTTATTGAATGCAATACAACAAATATTTACAAAATTTTTTTTCTTTGTCAACATATGTCAAATAATCTTTCAAATAATCTTTTTTTTTGGAAAATCTTTCGAAGTTACGAAATTCGCAGGGCAGAGGTGTCGCAGACACCTTTTGATTTGAATTGCAATTTATCAAACATTTTCATGCATTTTCTTCTCAATTTTCCTTCATATAGAAATTGAAAAGAAAATAAGCCTAAGTAACCGAGGGATATTCTCTGTTGACAATTTCTCGAAGTAAGTAATATTCAACTAATTTGTGGAATTCTGTCCATTAAAGAAATAAATTTTCTTGATTAAATTAATCATTAATATATTTTTATATTCCAGCACTACTGATTTCATTTATTCTATTTCGCTCTTCCTACTGATTACAATATGTTGCAATTTAGTAATTTCCCCCCCGCAACATGTCGTATTCGTCCCTTTTCTGTTTTTTGATCCTTCAGTTGACATCAAAAAAAGAAGGAAGAAACTATTGAAGTGCATTTTTGTGCACCGTATCCGTATATTTGCATCTATGAATACAATTGTTCTCAACTTTTCTTTTTTTTTTTTTTTCTAGGCCAAGCATTATCGTTTATATTTCCATCTCTCCCCCTCCCTCCCTCTCCTATAAAAAAAGAAAAAAAAAAAAAAGATAGGAGAGAAAGAGAAAGAGAAAAAAAGAAGAAAAGAGGCATTATTCACTCCAAATAAAACGACATCCCAAAAAATTGTTGTTTGAGAACCCATTTATTACATGTACGGGGCGAAAAAAAAAAAAAGAAAAAAAGCGAATAAATGGCAGAAAATTTGTGAGAGCAATCGGTCGTACAATCCAAGAAAAAAACGTTTTCTCTTTATGATTGTGTCGAAGTTTTTTATGGTTTTTTTCTTCGAAGGTTTGAAAAACGATAGTTTGGAATCAATCATTGATGATAATGAGGTCGAAGGTCAAGGATTGAAGAGCATTCCGTAAATGATTGTTGCATACTTTCCCCTCATCTAAACGAAAGGATAGTTGCCGGCAGTTATTCGATGAATTCGACGACGAATGTGACATGGATGGATGGACGGATGGATGGATATAATGCGGTATCATTAAATTCAGGAGGATCAAATAAACAGAAATGGTATTTGAGAGAATTTGAAGAATGGTTCGGTAAATACAAAGAAATCCAAATTTGTCATCCCATTTTCTCTCTCTCCCTCTCCCTCTCTCTCTCTCTTTACTGGATGACCGCAGTTTTTTGTGGGTATTCAGAAAAGGTACCTAAAAAGGCCCCCTATGGTTCCATCCACGAATAATCCTTCTCCTCCTTCTACCATCGAATAAATGATGATGATGACTTTGTGTGTGTGTGTGTGTGTGCGTATGTGTGTATGCGTGTGTATGTGTGTGTTGTGTGTGTATGTGGTGTGTGTGTTGTGTATGTGTATGTGTATGTGTGTGTGTGTGTGTGTGTGTGAAGACGATAGTCTACAGATGGCCACGGACAGATAAATAGTAGACAATTTCTATTCATTTCATTCCCATCCTGTCCTGCCCTGTCCTGTTTATTATTCGTTGTTAAATTTAAACACTTTCTTTCCCTCCTGTATACTATTTTATTTATCACTTTTTTGGACAGACACTAATGTTTTATTAGCATTAGCTAGCTCAGGTAGTTTTATGATTGCAATCAGAAATTTCGACTAATACTTCAAGAATTTGCGATTAACTTCCAGGACAAGAAGATCGAGATCGATTCTGGTTTCTCAAATTATCTTATTAAAGTTTTTGATGATAATTTAGAATAATTCAATTCACTGAAAAATGTGATGAAATTTTAGTCACTTTTCGAAGAGATGAATTTTTAATATTTCCATTTTTGATACTTTTTTTATCTTGAAAAGTTAGCATTTTTCAAATTAGCGCTTCATAATTTACAATTTATGCGACAATTTTATAATCGCCTTCATTCAAAATGCAATCATCGTATTGCTTGCTTCGCAAAATTATTTGCAAGAAACTTTTGCAACATTCACTTTATTATTAGCTAATTGTAACCAATGCATAAGTTTTGTTTTGAATAGCTATAAATCATATCACATCCTAATTATCATTTTTCTTTTCTTTTTTTTTCGCATACAATATTACATTACGTTGATTTGTAGCAATGAAACATTGGTTAATTATAATTATTTATTACTTTTTTTTTTTTTTTTTTTTGCAAACTAAAAAGCATTGAAGAAGAAGAGGAAGAAGCTTTCTTCAATTGATAAATCTTTGTCAACAAATAAACTTGTTTTTTTCTTCGTCATTTCTATTATCGTTACCTTTTCATGTTGGTAACAAAGTGCTTATCAAATTGTTTAGTTTGACATCCTTCTTAAATATATATATATATATATATAGTTTGACATCCTTCTTAAATATATATATATATATATAGATACATATATTCTGAGTGGAATATTTTTCAGGGAATTATGTTTTCTAAAATAGCATTCTATAAACAGGATTCTGAATACTTGATACATTCCTTTTCTCCTTCTTCTTCTTCTTCTTCTTCTAACTGTTGATTGTTGTTGATTCTCTGCTCATAAAAACGCTATCAGATATTTAGCTTTTGATCTTTCATAATCAGGAAATAGGATTTCGAATGTGAAAATTGGAAATTGTTTACTCAATTATTGAAGATTTATCGAAAAAAGGTTGTTTCTTTATCCATACGATTAAACTGATTTCTCAATCAGTGAAATAATGGGAGATATTGAATTTTCATTTATCTCCAAATATTGCAGTATTAAATTTAGTCTTTTAAAATTTGATACATTATTAATTTACGTATTTCGTATACAGATCTCACTTATTTTCTTTCCTCTTTGTTCTCACGCATCAAACATCAACACTGATAATGCTGATTAAATTAAAAGTGATCTACAAATAGATCAAACTGTTGAAAGAACTGTAATATTATCTTGCTTGTATGGCAATATTTAGAAATTAAAAAATGATAACAACTTTATCAAATACGATGATATCAGTTGGAAGAAACATTCGTTTTGTATAGCTGCGATAGCTGTTTGCCTTATCAGCCTATCATTCGCTAGGTAGAATTTTTGTTATTGTTCGGCTGAGAACGTAATGCAAAAAAAAAAAAAAGCTAATAGTGATCAAAAGAATGTGTAGCAATTGCAGCTGCAGCTGCAGTAGCAAGCAGCATGCTGAAGTGCATAGCAATGTAAAAATGGGATGGATGACAAGCCAAGAAAACAATGATAACGATACAAAATGCATCAATATTTTTAGAGACCAACTACAACAATGATCAGGTATTTCCAATTGCTCATTCAATTTGATTTTTCTAGAATCAATCGATATTTCCTATATTTGTAAAATGTACTCTAAAATTAAACGTTTCTTTTTTTTTTTTTTTTTTTTTTTTGCAAAACAAAGATGTACAGGAATTTGTAGTAATTAAAATTAGGATAAGAATTAATGGTTCATGTGACGAGCATTATCGATTGATTGATCTGAGTTTGTGAATGTAATAATATATGCACGACGTTGATTCTGAAGCAAAATTGAAGAAGGAGGAGTAATGATGGGTTAGCTTTGGTGCCGTTGGTTGATAGGTTGCTTGTTTGCTTATCAATTTGATGATTGCAGAAAGGGCATGAAAAAAAAAAACACATCAATGCAGGGCAGGTTCTTACCTGCTCCTCTCGGATCAACAAGCTGTTGAAGTTTTGGGTATACCAAACACGGGACGAGTAGCATTTACCCACCCACTCGTCCCCGACCGTCAACTCTCATTACCGGTTGGTTAATTGATTAATAACGGCGGTCTCCTTCCTCTGTCTTTCTCGATGGCAGTAATCATCATCCGGTTGCAAGAAAAAATGGTTAAGACAATTTCTTCCTTTCAATCTTCATCTTTCCTCTTTCACTCCCCCTCCTTTTATCATCATCTTTTGTACCGTGAAGATGAATATTTTTTTATTTTATCGACCTACCAACCTGGTAACCTTTTACCCATTTTTGAATTTAAAAATATCGGGTAAAACTTGAAACAGTTAGCTCTTTCCAGGTTTTTATTCACAGAATGCAAGCGGTTTCTTCTCATTAATGCTCCATCACGAAAGCTTGCTCCTCTGTTTCGCTACAAAAAGTCATCTTTCACTTGAACGACAAACAATATACCTGAGAATGAAGTTTACCTTTCCTACTTCTCTTCCATCCTCTCTCTCTTCATTCATTCCGGTTTATCGATGTAGCAGTAGCAGTCGACCGGTCGATGATTTAATCATTCTTTATTCTTTCACAAAAAAAACTTTTTTTTCTCGCAATCATTTTTTTTTTTTTTTTTTTTTTGCATCTGCATGAATATTGCTTGTAAATGAGCGGAAAGGTGGAAAAGATAGGCAGGTAAGAGCCAACCAGGTAAGAGAAGAGCACGGGGAGAAAGGAGAATAATAGTAGTGAAATGAGGCTGATGATACCTTTGTTGTTTGTAGTAGTTTGATACTAACAACCTGCAGCGTGTTGTTGGATGAAGGAGAAGTGTAAATGGACATGCCTCTACTCGCAGCTGCATTCTTGCTCTGCACTCGCAGCACACTACGACTAGTTTCATCTTCCTCTTTTGAATTTTTTTAAAAATCATTTCTTTGCTCTTCTCCAATACTCACTCTCATCTTATTCCCAACTTTTTTTTTTTTATCCATCATAGATACTCCTTACCGGATGTTGCATTTCGATCCAAATTGTTTTTTTTTTTTGTTTGATTTCTGATCAGGTATTAATGAGTACGGTAGCAGAGAGCGCTTTCATCAACATGATATATAGCTTATCGTGATAAGATGAAAAGCACAATCCGGAAAGTATAGGAACGCTGATGGTAGTGTTAGTTAACATTTGATTTTTGAAACGATTTTGTATTAACATATAATTAAAGCAGTTGATGGTGTGATAAATCGATTAGTATGCTAGATACCGTATTGTATATCCGGTGAATACGGTACATTTGGAAATTCCATTCTATTTATCACGATTATCGAAGTTCCAAATACTCTCAGAGCATTAGATGAGATACATGGCGTGACGATGAAGCGTAAGATCGAAGTAAGTGAATTTGATTGTATCTTAAATATATCATTTTATAATTCGGCAATCGCCGCTAGAAATTCTCATAAATAAATAGTTATTCTATAAAACTATGAATAGAAATTTAATTATTCATTTAGTATTGCTAAACTTCAAGTGATTGTTATTGATCGGTCAAAATTAGGACTAGTTTCTAAATTTTAGAAAGCAATAATCCAAGAAATGATTCATATCGAAGAATGCAGCTCAATAAGGTCATCTTTTTATGATTTACTGTATGAACCATTCCTAAATAAACTTGCGAAAATTTGAAAAAAGAAGTATTTGTCATGCAAGAATGATTTTTACGACTTTTTTTCTCATAGCAATCGTTCTATCACTTGTAATCATTCATTATCTTGATATGTTTAAGTGATCTGCCTGAAAGTTTTCCATTTCTTAAATGGAGAAGTCAGGAAAAACCACCTATTTACATCAAGTACCATTTTGTTTTTCTCCTAGGGAGCATAAGAGATAACAGAAAATGTGAAGGACAATACCGAAAATTTCTCCGTCCCATTCGTCGTCTTTAAGTTGTCATTTTTGTTCTTACGGTAGTTACATGAAATTAATGAATCAAAAGAAGTTTGCTAATCTCTTCCGGTGAATTTATTATGATTCTAAAAGAAGATGATGATGAATTGTGGAATAAATTTTATCATCATTTTCTATTTGATGAACTCTTGAAAAAATTTATCTGGAATTAAACAGCAATTAATTTTTTTGGCATTATTGCACTTTTTAAACAAATTTGTAAGGATAATTTCAGGATTGCTTGGATATGGATTTGTATTTACTCATTTTTTCAGCTTTTAAGATTCCGAGGTGTATTAAATTAGACAAAATTTATTAGGATTGATTGTTTATGACATATCTGGAGAAGAAGATAGCTATACAGGAAGTGACATGATTGCAGCAATGAATTTAATGATAAACCGGTTGGAGTGATAGGTTTCATCTCTCGGTAAGGCTTATTATTTCATCCTGAAGCTATTCCTGCTCTATTCTCATTGCTCATTCTGCTATAAATTGCAGCGAAATGTAATGTAATCAAATTTCAATAAATTGTGATTGTCAGCTTTTCCATTGTATTTCATTAGCACATTTTGATATTTCCTTCGAATAATCGCAATTTTTAATTTTTGCATTTTATGATAAACGAACTTCAATTTTTCAGAAAAAAAAAAAAAAAAAAGAGGACTCGTTTCCTCACATTTTCTCTCCTTTACTCCTTCCTTTTACGAGACCTTTCTTCTTTTGTTGCAATAATCCGATTATTTTTTATGGGACATTAGTTTTTGAAAGGAAAATTAAGTGAAATATAGAGATAAAGATTAGTTTAGCATGGTAATTATTGTTAAGAATGTTTTTAAGTTGTTTTGAATAAAACTAGGAAAATTTTGAGTTTCTGCCAGTTTTAATAATATTATTTTCTTAATTAAGACATATTATTTTGTTACTTTTTTGAGCAGAAAAAATTATGTTAAATTAAATATCGTCATTAAATTAAATGATCAAAGTAAACAATGAAAAAAAAAAAATAAATGATCGACTTTCCCTAAAACTCCGTTACAACCGATTGAATCACATTTTCGAATATAGTGTCGAATTTTACATCGATCATATATAATTGCTTGAAAATTTTCAATGAGAATCAAGTTCGAGGCTACGGATGATGCTGTGATACCTACAATATCGCAATGTTGAACTTTCAGAGATTCAAATAGATATGAGGATAGTTCGTGAATTTTTTAAGAGGAAAGGAGTGAATATTTACAATCATGCTGTCATGTTTATTTAACAGTTCAATTAAACTTGTCTTGAGCGGATCTTTTGTTCGGTTATAAATAATTAAATTTGACGCTTTTCAATCGTGTCTGCGTAATTTTTTGGAATTTCCTTGGATTTACCTCCGCTTTTTTCTCCTCTATTCCTTTCTAATGATCCGCATTATATTTACTTTCTCTTTCAAGTAAATTCATCTCGGTGGATTGAAATAGCATGAAATATCCCATTACCACTTTCTTGCGAGATTTTTCTATTTTTCCTGTAAATCTATATCTTGATCACTGATATAATTTTTCTTGTAAATCTATATCTTGATCACTGATGTAATTTAAGTCTTTCTCTCATTCATTGGCCCTTTCTTTGCATCTTTCACTTCCTTATATTTATGCAAATTTATTGACTAAATCCAAAAAAAACTTAATCTAATGAATGAAAATTTTGCATTCGTACCAAACGATTTTCACTTCCAATAAGAATCAATAAATCAATATTTGCTATAAATGAGATTATTTCTAAAAAAAAAAAAAAAAAAAATATTTATAGTAAATTTCCAGCAAATATATCACCCAGTAATTGATATTCGATGTTTCCGTAATGCAGTTAGCGATTTCTTTGGTTATCTAGCTGTATGAGTATTGCATAATTTGTCATAAAGCTAGACGACCGGAGTAATAGCTTCTGCAATTGTCGCCGCCTTTTGTCCACCCATCCTCAATTATCACTATTATCACTGCTCAATTATCACTATTATCATTGCTCAATAAACAAAAGAAGGCATCAATGAATAAAGTTGATCATGTGAAATATGTAAAAGAGACAACAAGAAGAAAGCAGATTTGAATAATCACTATTATTATCATTATTATAGATGAGAATGATGGATGGAACAAGATAAAGTTCAAAATGTGGAAAAAATCACTTTTCTTTAAAGATTATTAAAGATTCATGACATGAGTGATTTTGAGAACGGATTATTTCAACTAATATTTTAGCAGTAATACTTTTATTTTATGAGATTTACAAGTTTCTGATAACTACTGCTGAACAACTGAAAACCTGAAAGTAAATTTTTCTTTCTAATGCAAATTAAGAGTAACATTTCTCCAGATGTAATCTTTTTTTAAACATAAACAAAAGTCCGTTTCCATTAACATAAACAAAAGCCCGCTTGCGTTATTAACCCTTAAATTCATCCATCTCAGCGGCTGGCCGGTTTTAATATCCAATCAAATTATATTAACTTTCTTACTACTTATTTATTATATTAGTAATTTTGTTATTAATTTTATCATGTCTAATAATATTTGTGATATTCAACCTATAATGTTACAATCTTTGTTATTGAAATGTTTGCGTTATCAAATTTTCTTTATAATAAAAGTTTAATTACCCAAGTTTGAGATTCGTTCGCGTTACAATCAAATTTCCCGACAATAACTATTGCTGAATTTCTTTTTTTTTTTTTTTTTCTTGATACTCTTAACGTATAATATACTTTCGGAGACTTTAAAAATATAGCAATCTTGATCTCAGCATTGTAATATAATTTAGAATTTGTATCTCTCAATTTTTTTATAGTATATTCATTCCATTGTTCCATCGATAAATTCTAGTTCGCAAGAATTTTACGTATCGAAATACGAACATTCTCAAGATTTTTGAATTTGTATTATCCATTTGTGCAAGGAAATGTCTAAATTTTTGATGCAAAATATTTTGTTATATTCAAAAGTTTCTCCTCAAATGTTATGCTATATAATTATTACAATTTAATTTTTAATAAATTTCCACAAACTCTTCAATTTTTCTCTTATTATGAATCTTTAGTTATATCATTTGCAAATGAATGCTTGATAAGTAACTTACTATTCGTGATATTTATATACAATCAAGTAAATCGTTACACACACACAAGTCATGATATTTTCACGTAAATATTAAAAACTTACGCAGTACACGCAAATATGAATATCAGTGATACGACATAGCTATTTGCTATCATAAATAATTTTATATTGACATCATGTATTCATATAAATAAACGTCTATCGATGTAGGTACGTAAGTTACATGAAATATTGTACCATTTTCGAATATCGTTTATCGATAGATATCACGTAAGTTACCTTTTTATCACGTAAGCTACCTTTTTATCACGTAAGCTATCTTTTTATCACGTAAGCTACCTTTTTATCACGTAAGCTACCTTTTTAAATGACATGCAGAAATCAGGCTTCAAATAACATAACGATTGAAAGATTATGAAGCAAAATCATTCGCAATTACTAATTTATCCACTTTCAAATACATAAACAGACGAATTAAAGCACAATAATTCATATCATTAGGCGCAGAAAGATGAAAGTATCATAGCATAAGTAATATTCTAGTAAAGTAATCTCATAAGCCTTTGTTCTTATTTAATTCTTATATTCATAAGTTCAATCAAGAGATAATACTGAAATCACTCTACATTACCGTGTCTACTTTGCATTTTATAGCTTAACAAAAAATGCCGCTAAAACCTGAAAAATTAATTCATTTGAAGAATTAGACAGATGAAAAGGAGAAAAAAAATGTTATAAAGAAGATGATTTCTGGCACGTGTCAAGCTCAATAAATACGTTGGTCATATGTGACTAACTATGTGCGTCAGGCACAAGTTCAGTTTCATTTTTAAAATTGAAAAGAATCGGAATATTTTTGAACTCAACCATCGAAATGATAATCGACAGTCGTTGTTGATCGTAAAATCACTCTGTTTTTCCAATTTCAAAATTTTCTGAACTTATTTTTTTTTTTTTTTTGTAAATATGCGTCAATCTTACATCCAAAATCAAAGTATTAAATTTTCTATATTTGCAATATTCAAAGAAATATGCAATTTTAGAAACAAACAAAAAAGCACAACATATGTTGACAGGTACATGCATGCAAAATTTTAAACTATATCAGTTTTAAAATTTAAAAAAACGTGCTAGATACGTGTAATGAAAATAATGTATTTATTTTTCCGATTTTTATCGATAACTTGATAAGTTCATACGAATGATACATACAGAGTAGACAACTGTATGTCTATTTAAAAAAAAAAAAAAATACCCGAATTTGAAATATGTAATTTCGTAGACATGCATCAACTCGAAAACTCCATCCATATTTGTTCGCAATTCCCAGCCGCAAAAAAATAATAATGCAAAAGCAATAAATCCTTTTGTATTTACACCGTACAAATTAATGCCTATAAATATAATTATGCAGAAAATATTATAAGACATATATCTATAGTAAAATTCGCAAAATATCCAATGTGAAGCATATCCCACTTGCGTTATGAATTCTGACGCATAGCAAATATTGACGGCGACGATCTTTGCGAATGCTAATTTCATTGATCACAATTAAGTAATGAAATATGAATCAATAAATAAAGATGCAGTAAATGAAAATAATTTAAAATAAAATACTTACATTATCATTTCCAATTACAAATTCGATTCATTCATCATTTAATCATTTCCCCAATTATCCATCTTCATTTAATCATTTTTATCGTCTAATTTTCTGTTCAATTTCTTACATTGTCGTATGTATACTTCAAATTATCATTGCAATTTCTGCAAAAATACATGCCAAAATATGAAGCATGCAAAATTATATGTTTAGAAAAGTTTGTGAAAAGATGTATATTCACACCTGTTCTACTCGACTTAATACACCATCATGTAGTTTAAATTATGCAAATTAAGTTGAAAAGAAGTTTTTGGAGTTTATGAAAATCAAACTCGAGATCATTCAATATTAACGCCTTGATGCTACAAATTTTGGCAAACAGTATAATTAGCGAGTTCTACATGTGAATATTTTATTCATTGTAATTAAACAAATAATATTATGATAAATAAATCAGTAAAAGGAAATAAACTATAATCAGTACTGATAAGAAAAATGAACGCAACGCAAAGGCAGAATTATCATGCAAATTATCAATCGAATTTTATTCATTTTTTGCGATACTTTATTAATAACTGATAGCTGTCTGATAATTTTGTCTTATTTCATATTTTCGTTCGTTTTTTTTTTCATATACATCTCTCTCTTTTCAAAACAATTCTTAGATTCTGTTCATAGAATTGGAAAAAAAATGGAACTGAAAAAATTGTGATTTGAATTTTCTTAAATTTAAAGTTTTCAAATGACAGAAAAATGAAGATTGCAATCTTCAGAAAGAACAGATATCGAATTGTTTCAAAATGATCCTTTCAAATTGCAAACACTCCATCGTTCTGATAATTTGAAAATTTAAAAATTATAATTGCTTACTAATTTCATCATTTCCATATATTCGTTTAATTAATTCAGCTATTTGATTGAACGGAATATTTTAACGATTATGATGTTTTCTTTTTTTCTTTTTTCTTATCAAAAATACTCTTATATTTCATTTCTACCATCGTCGATGTTATTATTAGAAAAAAACCATATTGCATTAATTAACTGATTGATAACGATATCAAACATATTATGTTAAGAAAGCCATTTCAATGGATGAAAAAATTCTAGAAAAAAACGCATCATATCAGTACTACTGCTATCATAAAAGAATATTGTTCGCAAAGCTCTTGATTACAAATAACTGACATCCGATACTTTCACGAATTCAAATGTAAAACTTTCATTTCAAAAAAAAAAAAAAAAAAAAAACAAAAAAGTCGATGAAACATTTGTAAGAGTTATGCAGAATTAATAAGATGATCTGAAACATATCCAAATTTAAATTAGATGGAAAAGTTTTGAAAAAAGAAGAAAATTTGGGACGATTTTTCCGAAATTTTTTTTTTTTTGAAACAAAAGAATGTTTCAGATGAATCCTTAATAGACTACGATTTTTATGAAACATGAATGCTGGAATGATATTTGCAAAAAATATAAAATTTGATAAAAAATATTTCTCAAACATAAAAAGATTGTATAATCGATAAATCAAATCGGAAAAAGGAAATAATCGTAGAAGCAGCGAACGAATTACAAATAAATATGGATGAACTAAAAATGAAGTCAAAGGATAGTGATAAAGCATGATAAGGAAAAGCGATAAAGGTAAGATACAAATGAAGGAATCGATCAAATCATTTATTTCATTGTTATTTCAAATAAATAACAAAAACTAAAGATAATTTGAAGATGAAAAAGTTTCATTGTCAGAATGATCCATTTTGTAGGAAATCTTCAGCGGCGTTGTTGTCGCATCGACGATCAAGCTTCTTTCTTCATCAACTTCGTCTATTATATTTCATATTCAAATATGAATTATTGATCCATTCAAAGGAAGCACCTATCCATAAAAAAATTATGTTATTTCTGAAGTTTGCTTTAAACCAATCTTACCTTGTCAATTTCCAAAAATACTTTTTTGCTTATAAATTTTACACTTTTTCGATATCATATTTAATTTATTATCAAAATTCATCTTCGCTAAATTTACCAATTAGCAATTTTGGATTGATGAGAATACGTCAAAATCATCAGGAAATTCACATACAAATTAATGCTGCCTAAAAAGATGAGTATGATTTTGACGCATGGAATTTTGTGGTCTTAGCCAAGTTTAAGTACTACTAAAACTTTATAATTTGTATATTTGAAAAATTTTCAGGAGATTTGCTACGATTCATTCACTGAATAAATGTCGTGAAAGTAGCTTGTGAAATTTAATACAGACGATTTTGTTGTGTAAATCAAGTACTTGATATGAAGAATTTTATTTACCTGAACTATGGTACACAACGAATCGATTAATATCGATTATATAATCGGTAATTTGGATTTTCCTTGAGAGGGAAGCTATCTGAGAGTTATTCGTAATTTGAACTTCACTTTGAGAAGTTCTTTGCGGGTTTTAAGTAACTAGAACTTCCTTTTAGGAAGTTTTTTTTTTGAGGATTATAGGTTTGGGAAGGATTGCTCCTGAAAATATCGATCTAATCAGAGGATTGGATGTTCTGACTATTCACAACAAATGACTAATAAATGAGTAAATTCCCTACAGATAAGGACTTTATCAAATTATTACTTCTGATTGTCATAGCAACAAACAATTTACAATATGTTAATTACGCTAGCGTGAAAGGTCAGAATTTTACATATACAATGATATTTCTATAATATAAAGATTTTTAAACATTAATTGATCATATCTATATTCGAAAAACATTTCACTTTTTCGACAATAGATAAATCTCTTGCTTAATTTCTATTCTTTTGTTTTCGGTCTTTCAAATGAAATTAAATAATCGAAGACGGTTGACTGAGAGATTTCTTAAATTGCTTAATTTAATGATTTCCGAATAATTTTGTTACTTTGTTGTTTATGCAATTCAATAAAAGCTTTCTAATGCATTTTAGATCGAGGAATTGATAAATGTCTATTCCTTCTCTATTCTTCATTCCTTTTCCATTCTCTTATTATTTGAATTAATTGAAGTTTTGCTTTGAATGAGTTTTTCTATTCCAACATTCATATGGCTTCCAGTGCTCATTTATATTTAATACTTTTTAGTTCAGTCGCTCTACTTTTGTTTTTTGTTTTTCTTTGGAACAATAATCCGTCGCAAAAATCTTCATGAAGTATTCTGAATATGCGCTTCTTTGGAAAGTACCTTCAACTATAATTTAGTACATAAGAATTCAAAATTTGGTTTTGAAATTTTGACATTTTTTTTCGGAAAAAAGATCAACATACTTTTCACCTTATATCTTTTTTTCGTGACTTTTCAGCATGTAGATAGTAAACTTATCGATTTCTAGATTAATTGCTTCGAAGAAGCTAACATTATAATGCTTGAGAAATTATAATGTTTTATTTTCATTATCCTTAGATTTGAATCTAGCAACATTGCAAAAGCATCAATTTCGCAAAGAAATAGGTCCGAGATTTTTCAAATATTCGAAATTTTTCGCTTCTTTCCAGATCGAAATCATTATTTTATTGCCTATTTTCTTCATTGAAAATTAATTGAATTTTAACAATTTGAAGATTTTTTGCGATTCAATCGCTCAGCTCGTATTTCCTTTTTTTTTTTTTTTTTTGCATTATTCAATTATTTGTATTTGTTGCTCTTTTTATGCATACTGCATGCTATGTAATTCAGTTTTGACTTGTTTAGTTTTTCGTTGGTAATCGCTTATAAAATAAAATAAAAAATTGTCTCTTACACATTATATAATAATTAAGCAAGCTACTAGCTGGGAAAATATTTCAAACTATTTCAGGTTTTAATGTTAAATCAATCTGTGAAAGCGAAAAACTAATATATTAATGAAATTGCTAATCTTTAATTGCGCCATTGTTTACTTAAAATAATTGCCGACAGATAAGAAATTCATTAAAAAAAAGTAATAGTAGACTTGACCTATTTCTATAGTATCTCAAAACTGGAATATTTTTTGACGTCAAAAATGGAAATGGAGATATCGATAAGTTGCATACGACCACATATAAATGTAATTAATATTATTTCAAATGAAAATTACATATTAAATTTCATCTAAGACATATTTCAACATATTTAAAATTTCAATTATCAAGCGAAAATTTGGTCCAGTAAATTGAAAATTTGTATTAATATGGCAAAACGAATGCATACTATCGATAAATACACCAATCAGGACAAATTTAACACTTCTATCTTAATAAATCATTTTATTCATTTGATAAAAAATGAATAATAAATCAAATAAGATTGCTAAATTGATCGGTTGAATATGATAAGTTTCGTTAACTTTATTCGTTTCCATTTTAACGGTTTCACGCCCTCTTGAACTCTCTCTTCAAAGTTCTTTGCAACTTTCCCTCACGGTACTTGTTTGCTATCGGTCTCGTGGTCGTATTTAGCCTTAGATGAGGTTTACCACCCTCTTTGGGCTGCAATCTCAAACAACCCGACTCCAAGGTATAACCTACCATAACTTTTTTCACCCGTACAGGTCTAGCACCTTCTATGGATTGTGGCCCCGCTCAAGGGGACTTTGGATGTTTGGATTCATGTTGCGAATAGTTGTACCTGTATGCGACATTTCCGGTTAGCGCCAAATGTCTATTGGATTCAGCGTTGGGCTTTTTCCTTTTCACTCGCCTTTACTAATGAAATCCTCGTTAGTTTCTTTTCCTCCGCTTAGTTATATGCTTAAATTCAGCGGGTAATCACGACTGAGTTGAGGTCAAAGAAATGATTCAAATCATATTGTTTTATCCTTTTATTCATTCATTCATTTTTATAATGATGATGATGATGATGATAAAATGATAATAATTTACATCTTTCCTTGCTACATTTATATATGTATGAAAGATGTATTATTTGCACAATATGTTGTTAAATATTAATAAGAAAATAATATAATTCTCTTATTACTATTATTATAACTTATCAGGGGAACGAATTATTTCACATTTCAAACACCTGACGATTATTTTAACATTCAAAATAATATATCAAATAAACAAGCAAAAATTTTCGTTCTGCTTGAATATATATCGAATGATATATTATAATATGTTAAGAATAGATAGATATTGACCCTCAACCAGACGTACCATCGGGAATCAACCCGATGGTGCAATGTGCGTTCGAAATCTTTGTGCTCAATGCGTCTGCAATTCGCACTATTTATCGCAGCTAGCTGCGTTCTTCATCGATCCACGAGCCAAGTGATCCACCGCTAAGAGTTAAAAAAAAATGTTAATAATGAAAAATTGAATCAAATACATATAGTTTGTGTGTGTATTTGTTTTGTTGGCAGCATACTAGCTAAAATGCTTATTAAGTCTACTTAAAATTAATTAAGCTATCGCTTTATCTTCATTGTTATCGACGGTCAGGCGATAACTTGGATAAAGTATAGACACCAACGAATATCACCGTTTATTCATTTTTAATTAACCAATCACAAAATATATCACTATTATTATCATTCATCTATTATTAACACATTCTTTTTCGTTGCTTAAATGAAAAAGAAATTTTATGTTAATATAAAATAATAATAATGATAATGATTTAAGTGATATGGTTGGTAATAATGATCATTACATATAATAAAAATATGTATGATTATTGTTGTTGTTGAAGCTCGATAATGATCCTTCCGCAGGTTCACCTACGGAAACCTTGTTACGACTTTTGCCCGGTTCAAGCCACTGCGATTAAAGCNTTTACATATATTTTTACATACGGTAATGCAAAAATGGACGATTTAGATTGTAGGAGATAAAGTAGATAAACAAGAGAAGGATAGTTGTTGATTTTGAGAAAAGTAGCAATAGATTTAATAAGTTGGCTTTTATATCGAAATTTGCGGACAAATATTATTAAATTAAAAGCAAACAAATATATGAGTAGTATTATATTAGCCTTCATGCTTTTGAAACAGAAGAGAATTCGAAATAAAAATTAAAAATATGATAAAATCTAGTTGATTTCAAAATACAGATGGATAGTTCTCTTATCTTAATTATTGCGGGAAACAAATGTGAAAATGCATTCGAGGATTTGGAAACTAATTCACAACAACGATTTATTAAATAGTTCTTCTTAATCGTAGCACGAAGTAACAAAAATGAAAATAATCTGTATAAACTAGCATAAGTCCATGCAAACGATTTTCATGTGAAAAATTTCAAACTTTGCTTTATAAAAAAACTTCAATCTTTTGTCTTTATTCGATTTAATTATTATTTGATGATTTCTAATTCAAATTTAATTTAGTCAAATACGGAAATTCGAATGAATGAAAATTTTTATTTGAATTATGATTTTTTAAAATTGGCCATTATCCTTTGTATTTTGCAACCTTATTCATTTTAGCATCACATTGAAGCTTCATAGTCAGAGTATTCCGTATTTAATCATATTAACTTATTAATGTTGTTCAAGTATTTTAAATTCGTCCTTGATCGCAAAATAAGATCCATTTCTTTTTTTTCATCAAAATTTCTTAAAATTATTAAAAAATTGGAGAAAATGTAGTATGTTTTCTATAAATTATTCATAATTTCGATTTTTTGAATTTAACTTGTTTTAAGATAGGAATGATGAGATGGAAAAATTATTGATTTAAATTTCATTTCCTAATCACTATCGTTTTCTCCATTATTATTATTTTGCAAAAAATTATCATTAAATCGAAATTTGCGAAAAGCTATTAATCATTTCCACAATAAGTAATTACATTGAAATAAGCTTAGGAAATTTAATAACTTTTTAACTGTTTTGTTTTGTTTTGTAAATTTTTGTTTATCATTTATTTTATTTCAGTTGCTTAAATCTAAGCCAGATTATGTCAACCATCGATACTCTCCGCTCCGTGTAATTATCTGTCCTTTAGGTTATAGATCAAAATTGACTTGCAATAATCTATTATTAGATCAAGCGGGTTAGGCTTGAGCTGAAATCAAAACGTAATATTTTGAAAAAGATATATTTGTTGGCGTGTTAACATTTTAAGACTATACCTGAATCAACGAAACATCTCATGTTTTGCAGCCGTTTCGATTTCCGCGTCCATCTCTGAATTAATTCAAAACATGCTAATGTAATTTCATCGAGATGTAGTATTTTAAACGAGATTTGGCCTAATTATCAATAATTATAGCCGTGAAGAAGATGAAAAAATCAAAAAAAAAAAAAAAAAAAAAGGAAAATAATCATTTCCATTCAATCTTTCATTTCCACTTCAAGCATGCAAATATATTTATAATTAAGCATTTTAGGGCATGTTTATTTATGACTTTGATTGACGTTTTGAATGATTTTTTTTTTTTTTTTGCTTGCCCTATCGATTTTTTTTTTTCAAATCGAAATGTTGGAACAGTTGTCCAAATGTGGATTTTCTTGTGCTATGCTGCTATTTTGTTCAGTTAGCAGCATTGTTTTCCATTCTTTTTTATCTGTTTCGTTTGATTTATTTTTGCAAGGAATTAACATTTAAAATTTTTATATTTCAGTATAATTCCTTTTTTTATGAATTGATAATATTGATATGTTTCTTATCAAATATTAACATCATATTTTGTTTTTAATTCAAACAAACTTAGATCATTTATTAGTGCTTGATAGTTTTTATTTTATTTATAAAATATAAAAATAATTTTATAAATTAAAAAATTTCCTCAAATCTTGTAAAATGATTAAAACTTGAACTAGAGAAAAAAAATTAAAAAATGATGTTTTATCTTTTTTTTTAATTAATTAATAATTAATATTATATTAACTAACGATTAATATTATTCCGTTGCATTTTGCTATTCCAAAGTAATCACGAATTCTTATTCTCGAAGAATGTGATTTAGAATATGATTTGCTAGTTTGATGAAATTTCTGTGTTTTTCATTCTTTTATAAAATTGTTAAACAACAACAAAGATTATTTTAATCAATAAATTTGAAGTATTATTACTTGTATTATATGTTAGAGTAAGTAAATACGGCAATTAATATCAAATTTTGCAATTTCTTTTCGTTTTGCATTTTCCCACTAAATTCTGTTTGTTTTTATCAACATTACTGATAAGCTTTCTATGTTACAATTAAAATTAATCAAAAATCAATCTTGTTCGATGCAAATATTTCTATTACAGAATTATTGATTTTTTTTTTAATCTATAAAAGATATCGTAAAATATTTTTTCATTGATTATCGATTATTAGAACGATGCATACATAATTCATTTGGAATTGTTAATGAATGGTATTGCATATAATTAGTTAAAATTGAACAAATTTCACATGGAAAATTCAATGGAAGAATGAAAAATATAAGAGAAAATTGGAGATTTTTTTTAAAATTTAGGTCTAACAAAGCAAAAAGTGAATAATTTCAAATGAGAATAGAATAGAAAAGGGAAAAATAATTGAAAATTTTAGAAAATAAAGACAGATTTATATCATTTATAGCTTTTCTCATTATTACTATAAGGATGAAATAGTTGTTGGATATCGTAATTGTTTCAATGAAATGAATTATCATCTGATCAATATTTGTCGGGAAGAATTTGTCGAAAATTTCAATCGCAATTTCATTTATAGTTTTGCGATGAGTTCGTCGCTATTAAAAGGTGTCTTCAAGAAAGATTTAAGTGAAGGACGATATCGAAGAATTAAGGAGAAAGGTAGTAGTTCAGCTGATGAAGCAGGTGACATGTCATCCGCTTCGATTACATCATCACTTGTGAGAATTGATTGTTTCTTTGAAGTTTTGTACTTTTCGAAATAATCCCAGAATAAATTGGCACTTTTTTTTTTAATGCTTCAGAATTGAATTTATTGAAAAAAAAGCGATATTCTTTAAAAAACTGATGAAATGAAATATTTTATCCATCTTTTATAATGATAAATAATATTTTTAACATATATTTGTCGATCAATTTGATTAACCTAAGCATTAAATTTTTTGATGATTCTCGAAGATTTATTTTCTTGATGCATATAAATAGTCAATCAATCGATTTAAATATAATTTAAAACTCACTGCTAAAGAACTTGTAAAAAATTTGTTTGCCAAGTTACTCAACTTATTTTCTTTACAGACAACAAATGAACAAAAGAGAACTTTAATGAAAAATCCAGGTATGGAAGTTTATGTAACATTTTCGGTACGAATATGTTTGAAAGAAGGACACAATTTGGTGATTCGAGATGCTTCAGGTCGATCCAATCAATGATGGCTTGAAATATTTTAATTCTTTTAATTATTATGCCTCAATAATTTAATAAATTAGTTAAATTTTCCATATCTTTCTTAAAAATTAAAAATAAGGTTCATTTTTTTGGATTAATTTTGCAGGAAGTAGTGATCCATATATCAAATTTAAATATAAAGATCGAACTTATTTCAAAAGTTCAATAATTTACAAAAGTTTGGATCCAGTTTGGGACGAAGAATTTACTTTATTAATAGACGATCCAACTACACCAATTTACATGGATGTATATGATTATGATCGTTGGGCAAATGATGATTATATGGGTGGCGCTCTTATTGATCTTAGTCAATTAAGACTTTTTCAGTAAGTTACCCATAAAATGAAAACCAAAGTTTTAACTGCTTTAAAAAGTTAACAGAAAGTAAGAAAGACAAATTTAGGATGACAGCAATGAAATTGAAATTACGAGAAGAAGGGAATGATGAAAATATGGGTGAAATCGATGTTGTAATCACAATTTCTCCTCTAACAGCAAGTGAAAAAAATGAGGTAAAAGTATTTTTCCGCAAATTTGAAAACAATGGAATTTTTGAAAATTTAAAAAGAAACAGAAAAGATTTCAAAAATTAGCTGCAATTTGGCAAAATTTCAAATGATTAATTTCTTCATGATCATCCTCAATGAACCTGAATATGATTTAATTTCAGTTCTTAAAAAAAGCAACACGTGGAATAATTTGTAAACGACCGAAAAGAACATCTCAAAGAGGTATGTGTCTTCTTTAATTTTAATCAATTTTCTCTTTTCGCTTTTCTATTTTTACAAATTATTCCATAACTTATAAATTAATTTATATTTTGATAATTTTAAAGAATTTGTAAGTTTACACACTTTTAAAAAGCATTGCATTCAGCATTTTTTCAAAACTTATCCTTTTTTTTTTTGAAAATGAATGAATAAAATCATTTTACAGTAACACAAGTTTGGTCATCAGTTGCAAACATTGTTTTAATCGAAGGGCGAAATTTGGCGATACCAAATTGCTCTGAAAATAAATACCCAGATCCGTTTGTAAAATTTAAACTTGGAAGCGAAAAATATAAAAGCAGGGTACCAATTACATCAAATTTTGTCCCAATTGCTAATGATTAGAGCTTTGAAATTATTTAATTTTTCAATTCCCAATGTCATGGAAAATGAACTTTTTTTATGAATATGATAATAATCGAATAATAAATAATAATAAACTTTTGCCGGATTTATAGCATGTAATACGTAGTTCTAATCCGAAATGGCTAGAACAATTCGATTTACATATGTTCGACGAACCAAAACATATACTTGAAATGATGGTTATTGATAAAAAAACGAATTTGGAAATTGGAAGGTTTCATATTATTTTTCAAATAAACTATTTATTTGGCTTGGAATTAACAGTAATTAAATCATATGCATTTAATTATAATCATATTATACAGTAATTAAATGTAAATAAGAAAATCAAATACGAGAAAATTTGGTAATGATAATAATGAAATTGAAATTTTGTGAAAAAAATTAGCAATTTATTCATTCATTTTCAGAAAAAAAAAAAAAAAAAAAAAGAAGAAAACATATAAAAAGATAGCTAAGTTTTGCAAATTATGCAAATTTTATGCAAAATGTCAAAAGACAAATTAATTCGAAAATATGAGATAGACGAAGTTTTGAAAAGAGAAAATTGATTAAAATTAAAGAAGACACATACCTCTTTGAGATGTTCTTTTCGGTCGTTTACAAATTATTCCACGTGTTGCTTTTTTTAAGAACTGAAATTAAATCATATTCAGGTTCATTGAGGATGATCATGAAGAAATTAATCATTTGAAATTTTGCCAAATTGCAGCTAATTTTTGAAATCTTTTCTGTTTCTTTTTAAATTTTCAAAAATTCCACTGTTTTCAAATTTGCGGAAAATACTTTTACCTCATTTTTTTCACTTGCTGTTAGAGGAGAAATTGTGAGTACAACATCGATTTCACCCATATTTTCATCATTCCCTTCTTCTCGTAATTTCAATTTCATTGCTGTCATCCTAAATTTATTGTCTTTTCTACTTGCTATTAGTTCGTTAAAACAATGATTTGACTTTCATTTTAATGTTATATAAATCGAAAGACAAAATTAATTTAGCAAAACAATAGATGAAACGAAGTTTATAAATGAATTAATAATGGGCATTATTGATTAGGTATAAGTGGAAGAAGCAAATCTTCCGGAATATTTCAACCTCCAACGATACGAAAGCTATTTATTTGATAAATTGATCAAAATGGATAAAAAAAACTTTTGAAAGAACAATGACTGATTCGTTTGATATTTCAGATGTAGCTTAGATTTAAACAATTTGGAAAAAGAAACTCCCAATCAGATGATCTGTGATCTTGATCGTGGTTTTGGTAAGATATCTAGCATTTTTGCTTACACGTTTTGCGCTACTTTTGGCAATCGTAAAAAGAAACATACAAAGAAGAGAATGAGAAAAAAAAACAAATAGATCATTCATTCCCTTGAAAAAAAAAAAATTTTGAAAAAAAAAAAATTTAAAACGAAAACTATCGCGGGAAGTTTTTATGTAGGATACAGAATTAAATCAGATTTTAGATTATTTCAAATTGTCATCTTTGAAATGGTCTAACATTCGATTTTGCTTATTTATAGTACCCAAGAGGCGCAATCCTAATATTCCGTCGAGAATAATGTTGATAATTTGGTTATTCTAACAAAATTCTTAACTGACTAACTTTAACTTTGCCAGATACGATTACGAGACAAAATACAAAATTAAGCAAGAAATACAATTATCGATCAAAATTTTGTGAGTTAAACATGCAAAAATAATTGATGCGACTAAAAAGATGCGATCAAATGTAATTTTTTGTCATAAAAATTTTTTTTCCGAATAATTTAGGGTCAATTCTCGTGCTTATATCAGTAACAGGTACATCGTCTACCGATGCGATCATTGATCTGTCTGATTTTTCCGGTGATGATGTAAGGAATGCTATCGTCGAGAAATATGTCAGTTTGATTTAATTCTTTGATAATTTCAACAATTTCCTATGAATTTTTCATCATTACATGATGATAACAACGAAAATTTTCAGAATGATAAAGATGATTTTCAGGAGTGAAATGTCGTAAAGCATTTTTTTTTTCTTTTTTTTTAATACTAAATTTCGATAATATTTATTGAAGATATTATCAATATTAAATGTTTTGTAGAGTTTGTGGAAAACGCATGAATGCTTTCGTGATATTGGTTTTCTCGTTGTGAAAGGTAAACTTTTTTTTTTTTATAAAATGGAAAAAATTTCAAAGTTGCAAATCAAAACTGATTATGATAGATGATAATATCATGCAATTCAATCGAATCAATCACAAGCTACAACTTTTAATTATTACAAATTTTACCTCAGATGCCGAAAATACCGAAAAAAAAGGTATTTGAACAGGTAATTAAACTCATAGATGGAAACATTTTTGTAGTATTTCGTGCTCGAAATTTGGCATCAATTGATGTAATGAATAAAAGTAATCCATTTGTGGTTGTTGAATTGGTAAATGCATTGTTGCAAACACATACGGAATATAAAACAATCAATCCGGAATGGAATAAAATTTTCACATTGTGTGTTTTTTAATTTTTGTCATTTTTTAATTAATCCTTGGATGCTTTTTTTCTCCCTGACCTTTAACTTTCGTGACCTTTAGTACATAAATTTTTGAATCTATACAACAGAATCAAATTAATTATTTATATTTCAAATGATATAACAAATATTATTGGGTTTAATTTAAGTTCGATTCAATTTTTCAAAAATAATTTGAAATATTTTAGTGCAGTAAAAGATATTCATTCGATACTTGAAATAACAATTTATGATGAAGATCCTAATAAGAAAGCAGAATTTTTGGGTAAAATTGCGATTCCATTGCTACAGGTAATATCAAAAAAACATTATTAATATTCGGTGAAATAAGATTAGAAAGGAAATCGAAGAGAAAGATTTAATTTAGATATTATTAGTAATCATTTTCTTATAGATTCAAAATTGCGAGCCAAAATGGTATGCTTTGAAGGATCGCAAATTGGAAACACGAGCTAAGGGACAAATATTGCTAGAAATGGATGTCATCTGGAATCCGGTAAAACTCGAAATATGAGTTTCATTGTAGGATTATTATGTGAATTTGAAAACACTAGAACTTTATTGATAAATTTGCGATTTGAATATCGTGCGTTATAAGTCACGCAGAAATGCATCGGTTTTATTTTCCGGTATAATATTCCTGAAATGATAATTTTATAGATTCGTGCAGCAATTCGTACTTTTAATCCAAGAGAACGTAAATACATTGAAACGAATCCAAAATTTAAACGACGTCTTTTCATGAACAGTTACGCAAGGTTCGCAAAATTTTGATACGGTGGGATATTAACCAAATAATGTGAATTAACGGATAGTTAGAGCGAATGATAAAGAAATTAGTATCATAAATTTGATAAAACATACCTTTCAAATCCGATTAAACTAAATCTTCCGAAAAAAGTTCATCTAAACAGAACAAACTTATTTGAAGTTTGCAGCAATATATTTCGTCAAGGTTTCGACAAAATTTAAACTAACAACATCTCTATGCGATAAGATAGTAATATAAACATATCCGAATTTTTCAGACTTCGAGAATTCGTTTTGTTATTGGTGCAAATTCGAGATTATGTGCAAAGTTGTTTCGATTGGGAGTCACCAATGCGCTCTATCCTTGCATTTGCGGTGAGTAAGTTTATTTTACTAGGTAGAGTGAATTTTTAATTTTAGAATTTAACAGATAAATGGACAATTTTTTTAAATTTTGATTTTTATGAAAGTGCAGAAATGAATTGAATTTTAAAAAATAAGTGGTTGATCAAGGAGTAAAAAGTACTGAGATTGTTGGCACTCTGTAGAAATTTCCTAGGAAATGAGTTGATAAGAGCGTTGTTATGGTCAATTTGGAAAACTAGACATGCAAATGTAGAAAAGGTGAAATAAATATTTCATTTAGTATTAATCACGGAATTAAATAACAGAATTAATCGAAAATTATAATGCATTAATAAAATGAAGCTAAAGGTAAAAAGAGGAATAGAAGTGACAAAGTTAAAAATTCGGGTTATTCCAAAAAGAAGAAAATATTGAATATATCGAGATAAAATTGGTAGATAGTTTCATAGTCACCGGAGATACGATCGCTGATGCCAGAAAGTTTACGTTAAGATTACAAAAAAATCGCAAATCCTTTTTCGCACCAAATAGTTTAGCAAATAAGGATTAAATTTTCTTTTTGCAAATTAATTTCGGTTTTCCGACCCAGGTAAGTTATCATTTATCGATGTTTTAACTTTTCTTATCAACAGTGATAGTTTCTTCAGTTTTAAAATAAACTATCAAATGTTAAAATCGAAAATAATCATCAGATCTGTAACTTTTAAAATTTTCTGAAAAAACTCTCTTATAGTTACAGTTTTATTCAAAAGTCAAAAGTTTAAAAGCCTGAAGAAGATGAAAAAAATCTCGAAAGAACAGTTTGAAATTTCATTTTTCATATCGAATATAATTGTTTTGAAATTAAAAGTGCAGCAATGTCAAAAAAAAAAATTAGTTTTTTAGTTTTTCTACTGAAAATGGCAAGTTTCTGAATTTTATCAGAAATTGAAGCCTTCTGAAAAACTTTATTTCTCTTTTTTTTTTGCAGTTATTTATAATATTCGTATATTTCTTCCATATTCATCATCTTCCAATTCTTATATTGCTTTTTTTTCTTCGACCTCGTGAAATCAAATATTTGAGAAGCAATGAGAATAGGAGCAAATCTATTTCGGAATCCGATGATGAACCTGAAGCCTTTGATACGGTAATTTACTAATAAATTAACGTAATAAAATACTTATTTGACAATAATTGCGAAATCTAATTTAAAAATTAAAATAAAAAAAGCTCTTTTTGAAAATTTATTGACATCATTAGAGGAAAGTTTCTAGTATTTGCTTAGTATTCGCAATTCTTTCATTGATTTGCGATTTTCTTTTGTTCATCTGAATCTTCATTTCCACTCCACGTTCCACTATCTTTTCACAACTTTTTTTGCGTAGAATGAACAATCATCATCATCATCAATCCGTGAACGCTTCAATACCTTACAAGATACAATGGCTAAAGTACAGAATACGATGGATTTTATCGCATCGTTGCTAGAACGAATCCGCAAGTAATTAATTGATTTTTTTTTTTTTGATTTCTTTAATTTTCAAAAAAGTCCATTAATTTTTCACACTTCTATTCAACTTACAATTATTCTTTATTCTTTTTTTTAAATTAAAAAAATTTTTTTTTGCAAAATTTTTTATTGATTTCTACAAATAATTGCGTCAATAAAGCGTGTTCACGTTGCGATTTTCAGTACGTTTAACTTCACGCAACCGTATCTTTCAACGTTAGCTATAGTAACACTTTCTATTATTACAATTTTGCTTTATTTTGTACCGTTAAGGTGGATTATTATGATATGGGGTAAGCATTTTCTTTTTTTTTTTCTTTTTTTTTTTCAATTTTAAATCTAAAAAATTAAAATTTTTTTCTTGAATTTAAAATATTAATTTTAATTTTACTTTCCTAAGAGTTGTAACAAATAAAAGCTATGAATTGCCTCTCTGTATGAGAATCTTATTTAACAAAATATCTGAATTGTCTTTGCTAAATTAAAATTTCAGGTATCAATAAGTTCACGAAGAAATTACGCAATCCAAATTTCATTCCAAATAATGAGCTTCTCGATTTTCTCTCACGAGTTCCAAGCAACAGCGAAATTGTATGCTTTTTTACGATTACTATGAATTTTTCGCCTTCAAAATTCGCAAAATTTGAGATGAATGTATATTTTCATCTTTGATAATTCATTTTGCATTCATATGCAACAAAATAATTAAAATTCATACTTTTCTGTCAAAAAGATACAGAGAAGAAAGATTTGAATAATCGGGATGTGTAAAACGGTTTGATTCAAATTTTTAAATTTGCATTTGAATGAGACATTTTTGGAATTCAAAAGTTCACAAGTTCCAAGTTAATTAAATAAAAGAGAGTAAGCATTTTAAAATACAAATAAGAAAGGCGGAAATTTCAGCTGTTAAAAACTTAGAAAAAGCGAAAGCGAAAAATTTTAATTTATTTAATTCAATTTGCAGAAAGCTTACAAAGAATTTCCGGTGCAAAATGCAGGTGACATTTCACACCTGAATAATGCTCGAAATAATTGAAATGAGGAATAATTGAAATGTTAGTTATGTCGCAAGTGAATATTTGGTAATTCTCATGAAAGCCATGAATTCAACTATTATCCGTTTTATTTCGAACAATTTATGATTTAATTATTTGCATTAGAAGTGAAAATTATTTTTTTTCTATCCCTAATTATTTTTGTAATTATTATTATTTTTAATTCGAATTAATTAAAATAATTGTTTAATTCCTTATATACATTTTCGACACATTTTTGCACTAATTTCAACATTAGTTTCTATTGTTCAGTTTGCTCAAAATAATTAAACTATCAGTTTGAGATAATGATAAAATATTTTGAATGTAAGGAATCAATAATATGTGTCGTAATTTTGAGCAGAATAATGAAATTGCCAAATTTTAAAATATAAGATTTAAATATTTTAGAAAATCACAAATTCAAAATTTAATGTTTTATAACATTTGTGGTGTGATGAAACAGCAAAAAATCAAAAAAAAAAAAAAAAAAGGTGGCATATTTTCATATATTTTAAAATTTTGGGAAAATTTTCGAAAATATTATTTTTTACAAGAAACTATCATCCATTAGTATCTAAATTAGGCCTGAATAATTTTATCATTGTAGCATTGAAGATAATTTTAAAAAAATGTCATTGTAGCATTTCAGCACTGAAGAATATCGTTTTTTTTTTTTTTTAAATTCTAAATCGAAAATATATTTTATATTTTGTTTCATCTGAACGACATATTCATATTTGCTTTCAATTCTTATAACAGTTTATTGATAAATTTATCTGTTACATTATCAAATGCATTCCATTGATTTTTTTAATAATTGAAAAAACTAAAAAACATAATTTTTACAAACAAATGCTTTTTTTAGAAATGAATAATAGCATTTTCAAAATTTTGCATTTTTTTTTTTTTTTTTTTTTAATCGACAATATGTATACTATAATTAATTAACTCTTTGTATGATATGTAATTTAGTAGCATTTGTAAGTAATAATATGTAATACATCGTAATATATTATTCATTCATAAAATTTCATTTTTTTTTTTTTCAACAAAAAATGTTTATTTGAATAAAATATTTGAAACTTGAATTTATGTCCTTCGGAAAATCTGATAATAAATCATTCAACAATGAAACATTTACATGATGTATTGTCAGAAAAGAACGGAAATTATGAATGAATAGAAACTGGTTACTTGTAGATTAGAATTGTCAATGTCAACGAAATGAATTAATTAATCGAAATATTTCTATTTTTCTTTTTTTTTTTTTTTTTGTTCTCATTGATAGTTGACGTCATAGCAATAATTAATTGATCGAAGTAATCCGAATTTTCCAAATGTATCCGCTGATATGATAATGTTTATCAGAGAAAGATTTGTCGCAGGTGGAATCATTTTAGCCAATTAATCATTTCATTAATTACATTTACATCATTGATAATTGCATTAAAACATGATAAAATACCGGGAATTGATTTTTTTTTTGTTTTGTTATATTAAAGTTTTGTTAATCAAACGACATCATTATCATTATCATTATCATTATCGTTATCATTATCATTATCATTATCATTATCATTATTGTATTTCTAATTGAACACAATTAGAATGTGGAAAAACTTGGATGATAAGCATCGAACAGATCATTACTACGTCGTCGACCTAACATTGATATCGGTGAATGTTGTCGTGAAGGAAGCGAAAAAAGTGATGGTATAATTGAGGGTGATGTTGATCGCCGATACGATGAACTTACAGGACGAGCAAAAGTCCTGAAAAAGAAGGTAAAGAAATACCGGGAATAGACGAAGAAATTTGGTAACTCTCGGGAAAAATAAGAAAAGAACAATTTTGTCAATAACACAAATACTAAAAGGAATGATTATTTTACTTTCATTTTGTGAAATTTTTCGAAATTTTTCTATTTCATTTTCTATCCATCTATTTATTCTACATTTAAATTAGTAAATGAAAAATGACTAACGAGGTCTGTGAGTATTTGAAAGGAACTTGAGTAATTGTAATATTTCGACAAGTTCCCTTCGGTAAGGGAACTGAAGTATTTTGGATCAATCGCCGTTTCAACTCTGAACAGTACACATCTGGAAGTATCATACCATCTTGTTCTACCATTTGCACTGAACTGGAACCTGAAAAATCAATACAGGTTAATTTCAGGTAAATGCTTCAATAAATTTAAACTTTAACAAATTACGAAACGATAATTTTTCATTTTTAGCTTCAAAAAGGATAAAATATGGATTCATATAAAAATGAATCATACAAATGAATATAAAAGTAATGAAATATAGCAGAATGAGGAAAAATTGATATTCATAACTTTCTTTCTTTTTTTTTTTATTAACTTGAAACTTCATTTGAATTTTAAATCAAAAATTAGGTAAAATAATTAATTAATTAAATAATTAATTAAATTGAACGAAAAAGATTGAAACCTTTTAATTTACGCTCATACTCGATCATCTGCTTCCAGAAGCCTATATTTGGCTTCACAACAGGTCGAGCTGATTTGACAAAATGATAAGCTTGACGTAGTGACATTCGTTCATGTTTCACCAAATATATCATGCATAAAGTTGCAGATCGAGATACTCCAGCTACGCAATGTACTAAAGTTCGACCACCTCTGTCCTGAAATGCTCATGTACTGTTAGATCTATAATAAATATATATAATTCGAATCTGGCCGATATCCAAGTTCATATGTTGATTTATTTTAATTTTTGAATTAATTATTTAAAATTCACATCATATTAAATTGTAAATTTCAAATTAATTTTCCAAAGGAAAACTTTTATTTCAATTATTATGATTAGTTAATTTCACCACCATCAACAAAACAAACAAAAAAAAACTAACGCTACGAAGAGTGCTAATTAACAAAAATAGCATTATCAATTTCAATGAATCAAAAAATGAGTAAATAATTAAATTTATTGATTAACCTTGACTGATTTGATTTTATCCGCAACGATATCAAAATATTGATCTATTTTTGCATACGGACTATCTTCTATTGAGATCCTCAAATAATCAATCCCTAAAATAAAGTTTTAGAAATTTTTTTTTTTGAAATTATTTGACAAACCATGAATAAAACAAAAAGATTAGATGAAACATAAGTGAAGAAAAATAATTAATTCATTCAATGATAGATATGAGCCAAGAAGGAATTGAGGCTAAATTAGGCTTGATTGTAAATGATTACTAAACATACAATAGATATATGCCTCATTTAATATCGATTTTTGTATTGATTAGATGTAATTTGGCTCAAATTAAATGTTACAAAATAATAATAATTACCTGGAATATGGGTAGATGGTTCTTCAACAGTTGCATTTACAATACATGAAATTTTCTTTTGACGTAATTTTTCAAGTTTTAAAACACCAGCTCCAGAAAGGAATAAATGATCAGTAACTTCGGAAATTTGCCCGAACAGACCTATTCTCGACATTAAGAAATGTTCTGTTGTCGCAAAGATAATAAGAGCTGATTTATCTGTTCAAGAAATTGCGAATCGAAAAGTTCGTAGTGAAAAATTTTGGACGAAAAAAATTCCAATTCTTCACTTCAGAATTTGCATCTTTTACATAGAAAAGGCGAAGAACAAATTCTCTGCAATTTAAAAATTTGATAAAATTACATAAGACGAAGGAGACAGTCATCTCGAGAAATCATATCGTTCAGAAGAATTCAAAGAACAAGTTGGGAACAAGTTGAACAAGTTGCTACATGGACAACAAATAAATAAATAAACAGATGACCTTCACATTTTTACTGAACAATATGAATCTATCTGTTGCCTCAACGAAATTCTCACGCATTTCTTGAGTTTAAAAACAAAATTTCAAATTCAACGAATGAATTATTATTGCCAAAATAACATAAATTATAAAAAATCACAAAAAGCATGATGTTTGTTGATCACTTATAATGTGATTCATTATATTAATACAAATTTCAGGATGAGTAATAATAAGATGAGTAATTAAATTTTGTTTGCCAAAATTTAAATGCATCAAAAAGGACACACTGTGATGTCATTCTGGAAGAGTAATGTCAATTAAATAGATGAATCAGAATGCAACAGAAAAAGTATTTGTATTTATTTAAAAAAAAAAAAAAAAAGAAAAAAAAAACTTATTTGCCAATAAAAAAAACATACCTGTTAATAGAAATGTGAAATGGAAAAGTAAGGAAAAAGGGAACGAATATAAATCAAATCAAATTCATTAATTTCCATCGATAGGAAGCTTTTTTTTTTTTTTTTTTTTGAATTTTTTAGAAATTTCTACAAATCTTTCTGATGGTATAATTCGATGATAATCGATATTTGTAAATTGTATGATAGGATGGAAGCAACTTAGTTTATTACTTTTTATCCAATTATCTTTCTAAAAGTTTCATCCATTTACCCAAATGAATTGTTAGAAAGTCTAAAATCAATTCTCTACGGGTGTCTCATTTTATTTTGCTATCTAATTAGAAAATTTTGCTTTTTCAATTCCAAAATTCAGCTGTTAATTTCCTCAGATTGAATATTAACATTTCGATAAAGATGAAAAAAAAAAAAAAAAAGGAAAAGAAAGATATTTTAATTGTGCATATGGAATCTTTGCAAAATATTTTTTTTCATCTAAATTAAGATATTATCCTCCCATCATTTAGATTACATTTCAGAAATTATAATTTCATTCCATTCCATTCCATTCCATCAATTTCTAATTAATATCAATTCAAATTACTAAGAAAATATAAACAAACTTTGTCGAGAATTTCGAACGAATATGTCGAGAGAGTGACTACGTTTGATAGAATTTTTGATGTAAATGAGAAAAAAAATAGGAAAAAAAAAAAAAAAAAACAGCGTTGGCAAAAGGAAAAATGAAAAGAACGATGGATGTGTATCTCGTTAAAAGATATTATATTATTCAAATGAAATGCATAAAAATGAATTAATTTTTTTTTTTTTTTTTTTAGGAAAAGAAGGAATTTTTTAAATTGACAATTGCAAGAAATTCAGCAATATTCGCCGAGAAATTCTCAAAAAATTGAAAGTTTTGAAGATGCTTCGAGATAAACGGAGGATAGAAGTCATTTGCATGATTAATTCAAAATTTTTTGTACTCTTCATATATTCATGAGATTTAAGAAATCGAAATCTTCGGCTGCCAAAAGTAAATAATTAAAGAAATATCGATAATGAAGTATAGATGATAAATGTGAAAAATTAATCTCTGAGAAAGCTTATCTTTTCAGGCAGAATATATTTTTTAATACATAAAAATATTGAATAGAATGAAATATGCTTTTAAATTTCAAATCAAAATTAATTTCATTATACAATTTTGATTAGAGATGAAAAGTATACTAATGCTCCTAAATATTGATTGCAATGATTCATTTCAAATAAAATTCTAATATATAAATAAAAAATCAGAAAAAAAGTTGAAAATAAAATTTAATAAACAGAATGATTTTTTTTTTTAATAGTTTTACATTGATTGATGGGTGAAAATATCAAATTTAATTGCAAATTATAAAATATTATAAACTGAAATCATACAAAAACTTTATAATATAAATAGATCAATCATGTTTAAGGAAACCAATTTTATTTTTGAAGTTAAAAAATACCGATTAACAGAAAATGTTTCTACAAAGTTTATGATGATGTAATATTAAAGTGTGACTTTATTCTTTTTATACAATTAAAATGAAATGTAAATTTTTCAAAAATCAATAACGATCTATTTTCTCCCAAAAATGAATTAAAAAAAAAATCGAAAGGTTCATGAATGACAATTTTGAGCAAATAACTAACATTTTAAATAATATTAACTAGTACACGGAAGAAAATGAATGTGCAAGAATTTAAGGAATTAAAAACAAAAAAAAAAAAAAAAAAAAAAAAAAAAAAAAAAAAAAAAAAAAAAAAAAAAAAAAAAAAAAAGGAAAAAAAGAAGAAACATGAAAAATGAACGAGAAATTTTTGAAGCAAATTAGGAAATGCATAGATTATAAGAGATGAAAAATAGCTTTTGAATGAATAAAATTTGAACTTTCACAAGAAGAAATCCACGAAAAAAAAAATTAATATAAAAGATATGTAAAAACGGATTTAGCAATAGAATCTATTGAAAGGCTAATATTAGTTAAAACTATTTTTTTTATGAAAATGATAGAAAATAAATTAATATTTGGAACGAAAAAAAAGCTCAATAATTGCATAATAAATACCAAAAATTAAATTTAGAGAAATTTGATAATGCTATGATTTTTGATTTTTCATAAGATTTATTTCAAAAAATTATAAAATTAAAAAAAAAAAAAAAAACTGCTATGAAATTTGCAATCTATGCATAACATGAAAATAATTAAATGATATATTAATATTTTTTGATAAAATCAATTAAACATGCAAAAATTATTCAATTCAATTATTTTAAAGATATGAAATAAACTACAAATTCGCCATAATCAAGGAAATCATTGTGATGAGAGAATCATTTTAATTTCGATTAAAGAATTTATTCGTGAAGATAAATAGCTTTCAGGAAAGATCAGAAGCATTCTTTCGGATCCTAGCATAAATCAGTAAGAATTTTAAACATTTTCTTTAGAATACTATTCGATTCTAATATTCTAAATGATACGAATTGATAAAAATATATTAGTCATCGGAAAGATTCAAAAATTAAAAATTTCTATTTTCTTTCTTTTTTTTGAACTTTGACATTTGTTGATTTCTTCGAAACTTACTTTCCCTGAATTGTAAAAATCTTCATTTTTTCTCATCAAAATGGAACATTAAGAAAAAAGACAAAATAACAATTTCAAAGAGGACAAAATTGTTTGATTCCTCATATTTTGATTCTTTCACAAAATTGATTTTCAACTTTTTTCTTTTCTTGGGGAATTCAATTTTCATATTCTTCTACCATTTTCTTGATTCATATGATTCAAAATGGAAAACATGCACTAACTGGAAATGATTGAACAAAAATCACTTTTGGATAGATCTGTTTGTTAGAAGGCAAGGACAAAATCAAATTTTTCTATTCTCGGCTTTTTTTTCTTTTTTTTTTTCCTCCACACCTAAGCAAACAAGTTCTTATCTGTCAACCAATAATCAAAGGACATTTTATAAAAATGCGAATGTTTTCAAGCATTGAAAAATAAAAATCTCGAGAAAAAAAAAAGAAAAAAAAAAGGAAAGGAAAGGTAAATAAATCGTAATATATATCTATTCAAAAAGGTAAATATTTCACACTGAAATAGATGAATCTAATCGAATGAAAAGTATCTCTTCAATGAAAATTCATTTATTTTATTTCTTCGGTAAATAATAAGAATGAAGAAATAATTATTGTATTGAAAAAATATTTTTAAACAACAAACAAACAATATGCATTTATTTATATACGATAATGATGATTAAGATATAATGAAATAATAAGTATTCGGCACGTTTCAGTTTCATTAATTAATTAAAGATATTAATTAATTAATGAAAGAAAATTAAAAGATAATGTCAAAATAATTTAATATTATTTAAGTATTTTAATATTATCTTTTAATTTTTCATATTATTTTATCTGTTTATATTTTATATTTATATCTAATTAATATTATATATATTTGTATTATTCAATGATTACTAAAAAGTAATAATATATTGCAAAATTTATGAAATAAATAGAAATAAATGATTGAATAAGTGGTTAATATTTTCTCTTAAATATATGTAATATTAATAATTGAAAAGTTTATTAAACATTATTATATATTTATTTAATTATCAAATCTAATAAAACTATCGTGAAATATGAAATATCCATCCTAATAAGTTCTAAATTAATAATTATTCATGTCCGTGTAATCTTTTCATTGATAATTCTTCGAAGAATAAATCGAAGATTGTTATTTTGCAGAAAAAAGAAAATGAAAAAAATTAAAAAAATATTTAGACTAAAAAATTAAAAAATATTGGAAGAGAAATCAATATTTAATATTAAGTCGGGAAAAATGGTTGAACATGTTAAAAAAGTAGGAAGGTTGATTTTTTTGTTTCAGTTCAATAAGAAAATGATAAACTCTGAATTCAATTGAAATTTAATAAGGTATTAAAATTATTCAAATAACTGTAGACTAGAATATTTATTTAGTTCAGTGATAAATTACTATATAATGATAAGTTTATAGTGCTAAACACAATATCATATGCTTTATTACACTTAGATGTTTATTTATCAGCTAAATATTTACTAAATTGTAATTTAAATACGAGAAAAATATAGCTTGGCCATTGATGCAACAAAACTTGCGAAAGTATGAGAAGTATAACGTAAATGTCGCAACAAAACTTGCGAAAATGTGAGAAACATGACGTAAATGTCTATCTAAATGATTGATTCATTTATATTTGTATTGTTTATATCTTCCGAAAAAAAAAAAATGCAAAAAATATTTCGAATATTCAAAAAATAAAATAATGGCGAACTTTTGTTTTTCAGTAAAAAGATTGCATTATCCCCAAGAGATTAGAATCCATTTTTTTTCAGTTCAAGATAAGCTCATAGATGCTTAATTTCTTTAAAAAAAAAAAAAAAAAAAAAAAGAGAAAACTCAAATCTTTCTTGAGGAATAAAATTGTCCTTAAAAAAAACTTTGAAATTTGAAATTTCAACTTTTTTTTTTTTAACACATCGGATTTTAAACTATGACATTGTTGAATAATCATGAAAGCGAAAAGAAATCGAAAATGACAGATGCAATAAATAAGTTTGGTTTCAGAATTGAACGACAATCTATGGATGATAAATGTCTTGGAATTTATTATGCTATTGCCAGCCAGAAAGTACAAATTGGAAAAAAAAAAACGATTGTCTATTGCTTGGTGGCCTAGAATTTAATCGATAGCACTAAAATGCTTTTCAACTTTTAGAACTTTTAAATTCGACAAATAGTTCGTTTCTTCTTTGAAATATGCTACAAACACATTGCATTCTATCTGAAAATATAAATCATAAAAAATGGAAATTCATTTTATTGCAATAAAATTTTTCAATTCCCGCAATATTTCATTTTTTTTTTTCGTTTGAATTTTTTTTTTTCAAATTTTGCTTCTTTAATGCTTATTCTATTTTCACTTAAATCACTTTTTTATTTCGAATCTCTAATCATCCAAATTTTCATTTAACTCTTGCCATCTTGGCTTACAAATAAATCTAAGTAAGTTTTATTAGTTTTTTTTTTTTTTTTGTAAGCCTGGAAACATTTAACAAAAAGCAAATTTCTGGAATCATTTCCAAATTCGAATTAGAAAATTTCATAAATTATTCAATTTTATCACAAATGCTGTTAACTGGAGAGGTAGGAAGTTTGTCCAAATTCAAATTATCAGCAAAATTTTTTAAAATAATTCAAGACAAGAAGAAGAGACGCCAAGATGGACATGAAAGGAGGAAATGCTTAGAATTTGAGCTTATAAGTAATAAATGAAATATATCTGTTTCATATGAATAAGCGGAAAAGATTGATTGAATTACTTATTCACTTGTTAAATTTATAATCTTCTTGTTACTTTTTTTTAAATAAAATTTTTGAATATTTTTTAAAGTTAATGTTTGGAGAAAAAAAAGAAAGGAAAAATTAAGATTATTTGAAAAATGGTTCCTAATAATTCTTGCTAATTTGAATTTATATTTAAATTTAATAGAATTTAATTTGAATGAATATAAATTTTTATTTAAATAAAAAGAAGAGATCAAAGTTCATTGTTTATCCATTAGCTCATTGGTGTTTTTTTGAAATGCATTTTTCGCTTTTATATAAAAATTAAATTATACGACTAAATAGATAAATTTAATTATGGGAATTAATTTTTCCGGAAAAAAACAAGTTAAACGAAAAAAGAGAAAGGGAAAGGGGAAGAGAAAAAGAGAGAGAGAGAGGGAGACAGAGAGGGAGAGAGAAATGGAAGGGATAATTGATGGACAAATTAGATGAGACTACAGTTTGTTGAAGATAAGCAAAACTAAGCGTAAATGGAAGAAATCAATCTTTTTGAGAAAAGAAATTTATAAATATTGCATAAATCGGAGCATTCTGCGAGCAAAGTTGAATTATTGGAAGAGAAATGCAAATTCTCGACTTTTAGTAACATTCTCGACGAGCAAAAGTTCCAAGTGTGATGTTATGCGCGATTTTGGATGATAAATCATTACAATCCATTAAAACTTTGAATGCAATCATAGCAATTTGATGTTTTGGGCTATTTTCTGGATTTAAAGAAAAGAAAAATACGGAATATCTCGGGAATCTTGAAAATATTTCTCGAAAAATCTCATAGAGTAGCAAATGATTTGTAAAAATGATTTAAAATAAAAAGTATGCTAAATTGTTTGCAACGAAAATGGAAATGAAAATGGAAATGGAAATTGGAAACAAAATGTGTAATTTTTATGAAAATATTTTTGTCCAAGATTAAAATTTATATTAAAATGGGTAAATTTGATGAATTTCAACGAACGATTTTATTCCATTCCCATATTGATCGGTAATCAGCAATAATTTCCATTTTCGTCAATAAGGAAATTGACGAGAGACATGACACGCGCCAAACTTTCCCAAAAGAAGCAAATGATGAAAATCGGTTGATATGTGAGAGAGAGAGGAGAAATTAAACAAGTTTTTCAAGCGTTTAATGTACCCGTAATAACATCGTTTAATAATTGAAATAAACAGAACACTTGAAACAATTAACAAGCTGAAAAATAAAATTTGTCATTTTGTTTGAGAAATGCGACCGCCAAAATTATCTCGAAATAATTGCAATCTTTGTTTGAATTAATTAAATTGATAAAACTAAAATCAAAAAGGAGCAATTAATTCACAAAATGGAAGATTCATCATTGAAGCAATAAAATGACAAAAAAAAATTCAATTAAATTTAAAAATGGAAAAAAGCGAAACATTTTGAAACAAACAATGAATGGTGTTTGTGCTCGCAAAGTATTAGCGAAAAAATTGATTGTAAACAAACTTTTTCTAATGAAACTTTCAGCTTAATATATTATCATTTCATCTTTTTTTTTTTCTGCGCAAAAAAAAAAAATGTTTGAAAAATTTTGCAAAATTATCGAAATTAATTTAAATTTACGTCAGCAAAGTTCTGAATAAGTGAAAAAATATTCTGCTA
The DNA here is from genome assembly GCA_000499405.2 of Onchocerca volvulus. Taxonomy (NCBI): domain Eukaryota; kingdom Metazoa; phylum Nematoda; class Chromadorea; order Rhabditida; family Onchocercidae; genus Onchocerca; species Onchocerca volvulus. The sequence continues at coordinate 9,654,119 of HG738137.1, read as the reverse complement.
AAAAGCGAATATATTCATATTTATGTCCGAAAAATAGTATTCGTAATTCTCGAATTACATTTATATTTCCTATAAAAAGAACTCATAAAATATGAGAAGAATTGGGAATATATTAGAAAGAGGGAAAATACGGTAGAACATTTTGTCGTAAAATTTGCGAAAAAATTCGAACTGATAATGTAACTTCCGAAAAGAAGCATATCGATTTCATAGCTATTATTTGAATATTTTAAATGAAAAAATTATTAAGTAAATAAGTAAGAATAAGTATTAACTTTGTAATTTATCAAAATTAAAAGCTAGGAAAAATGAATTGAACCAAGTATAAATCTATTATTTGTTCATATTTACAACTTTTTATATGAAATAAAATAATTGTAAAATTAAATTAATATTAAGCGTTAAATTTCGAAAGTTATTTCCTATATTTAATCGTATTTTTTTAAATTTTTATGAGCAATTAAAGCAGAAATAAGCGTAATAAATAAATATGAAATGAATGCGAAATGGATTGGAATGAGCAATAAATTTAAGCTTAAAAAGCTCAAGTTTTTTTTTTTTTTCACATAAGAATTTGATTACCAAATAAATGCATATTTTGATTATGTTCAGTCAAAGATAAAATGTCTGCAATTAACAAGCATTCGAAGTTTTTTTCCAAATTTTAGTCACTTCGAAAAAAAACCCATTGAAATTGGATGGAAAATGTTTGAACGATTAGTGAAAAGCTTAAAAAGGTTTAAAAGACTCGAAAAAACTCAGAAAAAAAAAGTTTAAAAAAGCTGAAAAGCCCATTAAAAAGGCTCAAAAAGGTCAAAAGAAATTCAAATAGATCATAATAAATGGCATGCGTTCATTTTGCAATTTATAACAAATTTATGATTGAAATAAAAAAAAAAAGAATTTTTTTTTTCAAATCTTTTAAAAAACAATGTTCGTCGGAAAATCGATACTTTATTGCCAGAACATTTATTTCAAAAAGCATGCGTCAAGTTTCTTTTTATTGCGATAAATGTTGGATGGAAAAATAAGCAAGCAAGAGCTTATGTTCTCGAGAAGTTATACTTAAATGTCTATTCATCTATCAATCTTATATGCATATTTCGAGAATTCTTGAGAAACAAATAAAATGTTATTTTTCAGCTCTTGAAAAATGTGTATTTCAAAATGTGCCGATTCATAAGAAATCGAAAAAATTTTATTTTTATTTCTGCAATTATTGCAAATTTTTACTTCCTTCAATAATTTCATAGCTTTTTAGAGCGAAGAAAATGAACAATTTTAGAATTTCAGTTTAATGGAGAATTTTGACATAATGCTATCAATTAGCCATATTAATATGTGAATTTTAAGTTTACTTCGAAAATTTTTTAAGTAATTATTTTGAAAAATTTTTAATTCATTTCTCAGAAAATTTCGAAATATGAATATAAAAGTGTTTAATTAGTTATCGTATTAGAATAAAGAATCAACTTGATAAAACTACAAAAAGAAAAAAAAAGGTAAAAATACAAAGAATAAAGAATCTGAAAATAATTGGCTACATTTTCATAACAATCGGAAATGTTTCATTTCGTTATTGAATGAATGAATTGAAAAGGAAAAATGGATGAAAATTGAGCATAGGTTGAAGATTAAAACAACACGATGATAACCCTGGAATATTGCAATTTATTTTCACAGATCAAACAAAGCCGAAATAATGGATAACAATGGAAAAATGGCAGAAAATAGGACGAAAGAAAGAAAAGGAAATCTGGTTGCTTTTGTTATATTTAAATATCAAAATAAACTTTAACTGAAATTTTCGAATTCTTAATTTTTATTTTATGAAAGATGAATAAACGTACGTCAAAGTGAATAAATAACCCATATTTCATTTCTACCAACGGTGATTTATTTCTTAAAACATACATATGTGTATGATCGAAATGAAAGAATGATTTAGATCTGAAAAAGTGTAATGAATTTAAAGTTATTTGGGTCAGAAGTTGAAAATCAAAGTTTGAAATTCATCCGGCAACATATAAACGACAAAATAAATTCCAAACGATTCATAGAGATAAAAGATTTCAAACAGATAAACAAAAAAATTCCCAATAACCTGAAAATTGAAATTTGTTGATGGTGACAAATTCCATTGAAGCAAATTCCATTTTTGAACTTGATCTGAATCAGTCAAATTTTGGCATTTAAATCATCCATTTTTAAGTGTTTCATTTTTTTTTCTCCTTTTTTGAAACCAGTAGAATTATTTTTTAATTGCTTATTTTCTTCTTTTTTTTTTTTTCGAAATATCTTCTAAGAAGCAACTCTGTAATGCTTCACATTACAATTAAAAGCCAGTTTTGCTAGTTTTATTTCGATTAAATTGAGCGACAAACAAATAATTCGTCGAAAAACTCTTCAAATTTGTCAAATTTCGATTAAAAAATGTTGAATTTTTACAAAATTTGTTTATCTCTCTTTTTTTTGATATTCCATTTTGTTAATTTCGCAACATAATTATCTAGTTGTATGAGTAATTGAAATTATTGAAATTTGAATAAAGCTACTAAATATTGCTATCATTAAATCAAATGTATCATGATTATGATTATGATTTATATTTCCTTAAAAACACATAATCATCATAATCATTACAGTAAATTATAATTATAATCATGATACATATGATTTATTAACAGCAATAAGATAAGTTAGTACGAAACAGAAGAATTAATTAGTGATAATAATGCTAATAAGATGTTTTTATCCAATATTAAAAAAGAAGCAAAAAAACTTTACTCACTAAACTTTACTTACTTACTTTATTTCCAAACTTTACTTACTTAATTCAAAAAAATTTTATGTTTAAAATCTCAAATTAATCTATCAAATTTAATAGATTTATATAATTTCATATGCAAATTAGCAACGAATAAGCAAAAATTCAAAAAATGGAAGTAATCTCTCAAATTTTAACACTTATCCATTAAATTTAAATTAATATATTATTTACATAATGATTGAGCAGAAATGAGACTAAAATTGAACTAATGATTGCATTTTATGAAATTATATTGAAAAGATTCAAAGGATTGGAATAATCGATTAAAAAGGCCGTTGTATGGCATGACAATCAATTAAATAATTAGATGAAATAAATATTTTGCAAATTTATCATTGAAGCATTGACAATTATTGAGGTAGAATAAAATGAAATAAAAAAAAAATAATGATGATGACGGAAAAAAAAAACGAATTAGGGAAAAGATTACTGTAAAAGGAAATGAAAATAATGATAAAGTCAGATGATTAACTTTATATTTCAATAACCTCATCTTTACTCATTTCTCAACCCAAACATTCATTTAAAAATATTGAAAAAGAAAACTGGTTTCAACGAGTTTAAATCTCTCCAAAATTTCTATCACCTTCTTTTTTTTCTTTTTTTTTTGTCTATTCAACTCAATGCCTAATATTTTCATGAGTAAAATCGGATAGAAAATTATATTGTTTCCAGCAAAAATACATTTTGATAATAATTGTTGATATGAAAAGGATGAGAGAAGAGAGCAAAGAATAAATATGATTGCTTGTCATTTTGAATATTATTCAGGAAAATTGACAGGTATTTCATCCGGAAGAGAAGAAGGATATTTATGAAATCGATCTTTTGACATATATATATATATCCAGTTGTTGGTAGAATTTCTCGAAATTTTATCTCATTCTCGAGATTATAGAAAGATATGATAAGTTATCTTTGATTTTTATTGGACTAAAATGGAAGAAAAATGATGATGAATGCCAACAGCAATTGGTTAAATGTTTATAATATGTCAGGGTGAATCACGTGAAGAGACAAACAAATCGATACATAAAAGTTTATAATTGCTTCTAATAGCGTAAACACAATTAACATTCATCTAAAAATTTCTTTTTCAAGTGATGATTATTAGAACTTATCAGCGCTTCCTTTCCTTATCAAATCAATAAACATAGCAAATTTCTTATCATCAACTTATCTAAATGCAAAATACAAATATATGCCAAGCTGTTACAGTAGCTTTAACCGCTATCATAAAAATTGATTTAGATCATAGATGTAAACATTCAGAATTATTGGAATATTTTTAGAATTCCTGTAAATATCTTTTCGTTTAAAACCATATCTTGTCCAGGATTATATACGAAAAATGATTGATGCAAGAAAAAAAAAAAAAAGAAAAATATTTAAAATGATTGATTCATTTATTTTGCGATTTAAAAAATAAAAAAAAGAATAAATAAATAAAATCCGAAGAAAATATCAAATAGATGAAATAAAAAGAAAATAGCAAGAGAATATAAAACAATAAATTGAAATTTAATATTAAAGTTAGCATGAAAAAAAAAAAAGGATTAAGTGTTAAAAGAGAAAGAAACAAGAAGTGTGAGGAAAATGATTTCGCTGAATTGTAATACTAGTATTATAAAGATGATTGTGAAAAGATAAAAGTTTCTCGTATGCTGAGAGCAGGAATGAAAATTTCATCCACCCACAAATAGTGAAGATAAAATGTTATCTAGAAATATCACATCTTCAAGTGCAAAACATGTTTTGAAATTTAAATGTTCTTTTGCTAAAAAAAAAAAAAAAAAAAGAAAAAAAGAAAAAAATACTCAAAATAACAGGCTGTCGATGTCTTTCTCGCAAGCTTCAGCTTTCATTAATCAGCTATAAAGTTTGCTTATTAATTCTTTCTTCGGAATATTTGACCTATTATTTGAGTATTAAACATGACATTGGTTTTGAAAAGGAACATCAAACTTTGGAAAAAACTTGACTCAAAAGTTTTTATAAGAAATCATTCGGGATTTCACTGTTACAAGTGAATGGAGCTTTATGCTGAAATATTTTTACAATTTAGCGAGCCAATCTTCGCTTTCTTTTTTTTTCTCATAATGATTGTAGCAACTGTTCGTCTTTTTGCTATATCGCTATTATGTTTTTTATTTTAATAGCATTTTCCTTTAATTTACTAACTTCCGGAAATCCTTGAATAACTCTACGTTGAACATAAAAATTTCGCAATTTTCGTATCAAAATTTTGAAAATGCACATCTTCAGATTTTAGTGTTATTGTGTGTTAGAGAAGTTGATAACTTCTCCGAATTTAAATTTGAAAATCTGCAAGCTATTATTTGCATATCAAACTTCCAGATAATTTATTTCCTTCTCAATATGCCATTATTTAATAAACCAAGTGTCGAAATCATTTACAATATTAATAGTACTGAGCATCATGAAGTGCTGCAAATTCATTAAAAATTCAAATTCCACAAATACCAGCAGATACCAAAAACAAAAGATACCAGTCAAAAGAATTAGCCCGAAATTTCTTGACACGATAAGTCTTTTTCTTTTCACATATTTTAGGTTTTTTTTTCTCAGGTTTTCATGGATCTAACTAACTAAATTAACTTATAGATACAAGATTTGCATTTACACAATCTTCCAAGTTTTAATTTTTTTTGTTCCTTCGTTTGTAAAAATTTTCAAATAATTTCAAATGCAATATACAAATCTTGTAATCTTCAGAATCTACAAAACATTTCAAGATTTCCGAAGCCTTCGATTGTCAACTGGCGATGGAGAAGTTGATGAAGATGGTGCTTTGCGTTTCCTCATCTGTAACGAAGGAATTGCTGATTTTTCAGAAATAAAGTGGAACAAGCAAATTGATTTGTATTTCTCATTATATCATATTACATTATTTATTAGTTTTCACCACTTAATGAATTTTTGATTTAATATGCGTCATTACTAGCAGCAAAATAAATTAGTTCCAACTGAATTTAAATATGAACCTAAAACTCAATGTGGTTCCAGTCTTAGAAAAAAAAAAAGGGAATGAAACAAGAAGGAGCACTCCACCAAAATAAAATATAACAGGCAGTTTTATGAAGTAAAACTTTCTAATTTTTGAAAAGGAAAAAAAAAATTATACCGTCTGCGGTAGTGAAGTGGTTAGTTCAATCATATCAGTGATTGTTCGGTTCGTCATTGGTGCTCCTTCCGTGCCTAGCTGTGGCATATCCGTAATACTTGATTCACTTGTTGTTCGCACTCTCATTCTGGGCTCAATATCGAAAGTCTATAAAATGAAAAATAAATTCCGATTTTTCAAAAATGGAAAATTTAATTAAAAATCTCTACTCACTTAATTCTTGAAACACTGGTTCATGAATTTCCTAAAATAAAAAGGATTTCTATCTCGATTTAATCAAGGTTATTTTTTTCAAAAACAGCTCCTCTGATGAAGTTTATTTGTAGCAGCTAAATTGTTAATGGAGGGAAAATTAAGAACAAAAAAATAAAACAAAAACTAAAATGACCTTTCCAGTTAAAGCGTTATAACGTGTTCTCAGTGATTCTAATTCAAATTCGGCTGAATGTAACGAATGCTTCAGTTCTTGTAAGAGAACAATGCGAGCCCGAAATTCATTATAACCTTTCACGATATCTGCCACTCCGAATGGTACCAAATCTTTGCAAAACATAAAAGTTATGAAGAATTCAATGAAATAACAGTTTGTTTACATAATATAAAATTTTTTTGTTCTGATCGGATTTTGAAAAACTCAACGATTTCAATATTTCTTGGGAAGGATGTATAGCTTTAGCAAAATGAAAAAAGCAATTTAATTAAGTGGAATCGCTAAAACTGATTTTCAAAATTTTATAATCAAAAAATGAAAATAAGCTACCAAGTTTGAGCTTTTCAATAACAGTTTCAATATTTTTCAATTTTTTCTGTCCTATATTAGTTGGTAATTTCATTTCCTGGCTTCTCAAATGTGCACCAGCACTTCGGAATTCCGGAAACCGTAGATTTGAATGATCCTGAAATAGTAATCTTTCAATTCTATATTTTTAATAAATTATTCTGGTAATTACCATTCTTATGACAGAAACGATTAAAAAAGAACAGAAATAAATAAGTTTTTGCCTGTATATATGATGCACTAACTGAAGGATTTGACACAGATGAACTCTTGAGCAGTCGAGATTTGTGGGACTTTTTCATACTGGAACTAGGGACAACAGATGCGATGCTGCAAAAAGAAATTATTTTACATATAAACCAGAAATGTTCTTGCACAATTCAACTTTCTTCCCTGTTTCTATTTATTGATTAATCAATTCAAAATTTCCTTTCATTTCATCTTTGATTTGTATTGATACGCTTTACCATCTTTTTTTACTTACCTTCTCAGATTTAATAACAAAATTATAAATGTAAATAAAATTAAAATTAAGTTAAAATTAAAAATTCATTTCCATCCAATATACTACCAATGGAGAACCATGATTGGCACGATCACACCAATAAGGAGGTACTAGACATTGGGAATAATGTAAAGAGGATAAAATATCAACAAAGAAATAAAAAACTGTCACAAATGTATTTAAAAAAAGAAGGAAAATAAAAAAAACTTCATCTACATGAGCGATCTATAATAAAAAATTAATTGCAATTCAGAGGATCTTACAAATAACTTATTACTTACGAAGTAGATGGCGACGCAGGTGTTCTTTCGCCTGCAGTGATTAATTTTTGGAGATCTTGAGCTTTCCTTTCACGCTCACGTTTACGTACTTCAATTTTCTTCAACTCAGCAATCAACATTTCCTCCTCTTCTATCTGAGAACACTTCCAAAATGCATTATTAACAATATCCTAGCAATCCAAATATTAAAGTAAAATTGTCCATTATAGTTCCTGTCTTAAACCTCTATGTTAAAATTTCGAAAGTTTAGATCATATCTCTACAACAACTGTATAGGACTACCTGTTGCTCTGTACGATTCCACTGTTTGATCAATTGTTCCTTCCGTCTTTTTTCATGTTCGGCATCATAATATAGCACTTCAGCATTTTCATTTCTCAATGCATGCAATTCATTTATAGCATTATAAAACCGTTCCTTCATCTCCTCCATGGTACGACGGGTTGAACCTTCCCATCTGTCCACAATAATTACCCACCTAGAAAAGTTATAAGACTAGATAAATCTTCATTTCCTTATTGAATTTGATTTTAGCGTTTTTTTTTTTTTTTTAACTTATTGGCAAATAGTCTTAACTCCAGACCTTAAATCAAAACGTCGACAAAGATCGAATAAATGATGGGTATCCATTTTGCTCCATTTCGCGGAATTTAAACATTTGTCGTATTCCTCATCCGTAAATGTTGGAACATTGATAACCTAAATCTTCATAGTAAAAGGAAAACGTAATTATATTACAAATTTCGTAAACTAGGACATATTTTTCATAAATCAGAAGTATAAAATAAACTTGAGAAAAGCGTAAAATTCAGAATGTTCAACTGAATGGTTTTTAACTTTTGAAAAGTTAAAAAACTAAATCAGCGTAAAAAAATATAGCTAAATAAAGCTAAATAAATTAAATATAGCCAGAATAAATTAAAATGGAGAGATTTTTCCATTAAAGTATTGACGAATAAACCTCATAATTGATTAATCATCAGAGTAACCTTATGAAACTATGTCTCAGACACTACTTACAGGAAATGAAACACAGGCAGTTTTTAAAATTTGTTTCCACTTTACATTCAAGTAATGCATATAGCAATTAGAATCCATTCTATGAATCTCAGAAAAAAACCAGCAGTTACAACAGATGTGCTTGACGACCAATGAAGTTGCTCGACAAAATCTAGAAATGAATTTTCAAATAAATAAATATACTTTATTGAATCTCGCAAATGGATAAAGATCATCCAGTTTATCCGTACGTTTCCAATGATTTAATTTTAAGCCATCAGTCCGAGCAGCATTCACGAACGGAGTCCATTCCCATGGCCGAACACGCCTCATACCAATCTTAAAATTTAAATTAATTGAAATTTTTAACATTCATCAAAAATTCTGAAGTCTATGAATTAAAAAAAAGACAGGAAAAAGTTGTACAACAAAGGCCAACCAAAAATAGATTCAATGACAAAACAGTCATTACTCGTCCGAAAGATAAACTCACTAAAAGCAGAATTTTTCCTCGGAAATAATAAAAAAAATTATCCGTACTCGAGCTTTCTGATGACAATAACCCGTGTTTTTAGTAGTTGTTGGCATAAGAGCGGCAAAATTCCGTTCGCGATCCAATAAATTGTACAATTCACGATGCATACCTTCTGGTCGCTTGAAATATGCATCGTTACGATGTGATTTCTTGTGCTAAAACCAGGATAAATTAATTTAAATTTATCGAATGAAAGTTAGATTTTAAATGCTGTTCAATATTGGAAATAATCTATTTTTTATTTAAAATTATAGAAAATAAAACATATTTAACTGAATATAAATAATTTATGCAGATTTACAAAATTATTTAAATGTTAATATTCAATTATGTTTGAAATTGAAATTCATCTAAATACCATACAGTAAGTGATAGTTTTATTGAAAGATCAATATCTGGCATAACACTTATGCGTTAAGAGTTTAATAAATAAATCATATAAACAAGCATTTGAATTATCAAGCAATTACTTAAGTAAACAAAGATTATCTCCCTTTCTACTAAATTATGGAATTCATATGCTAAACAAATATTTTCAATAATGAAACAGAACCTTTCGATCAACATCCGTTAAGCCACCAGCCGGAATTAAACTGTCATCCTTTGCTGAATTATTGCTTAAGCCGAGAATGTCCTGCGCATCGGCTGTATTCATCTTAATAACTTTAAGATTAATCATAATATCATTAATTGCCGATATTTATTCGATACAAACAAGCAAATATCCAATACTTAATCTATCAGCTTTGACGATTATCAATCGATGTAAATTCATGCTAAGCCAAATTTTACATTTCAGAATGTTCTGTCATATCTTTTAAAGCAATACAAATTTTTTCGTTTTATAGCCAAAATAGTGAGATCACAATATGTTATTATTAAAAACAAAGATAAAAAAATTATTAGACCTTGCAGCTTAGCTTTTGCAATTTATTAGAATATTTTTCTGATTCCTTCTACAGAATAGTTCGATACGAAACTTTAAAACATATTTGCCTACTTGTTTAATGTATTACAAATTATTATGCTATGAGATTTTTCAAATAGCAAGCTACAAACTGTAACTTACATGGACAACATTTTCTGAGCAAATTTGCCTTTTCTCTATGTTCGTAAATTTCAAATTTTTAATGTTAGTATTAAAACAAATGATTAAAGTCTCATAACTCGGAACATTTGATATTAAGATGAAATAGGCAGTTATTTTTATATTAGAAATACAGACATACAATACTTTTACTAGTTAAATTAACAAACTTCTCATACTCTTAACCACATACTTTCCATTTATCAAAAAAAAACTTTTTTTTCTTTTGACCTATAATTTTTTTTTTTTTCAATTTTAACCGATTAACCCGGTTAAACTCGAATATTCTCCCAGTTACTGGCGCTATAAATATTAATGATTATTTAACAATTAGCTGTACCTTACATGTTTGAAATAGTACATGTTTGATGAGTGTGAATTATGAGTAAGGTCAATAGGTACAGGCAAGAAAAAGCAGTAGGTGAGGATTTCTGACGATCTACGATTCTGAACTAATTTAGATAACGGCGCATAGAACGTGGCTGGTTCAGCTGGTCTATATAAATAAAAGTGCGAATGTTCGTTTGTTCGAAATCTTAAATTTCCGAAATTTCTTAAATCTCCGGAAGTCTTTACCTACTGCCCCTCCCTACCTATACTTAATGACCTTACTCATAATTCAAACTCACCAAACATGTACTATTTTTTGACGAATTGGACTGTCATAAAAACCATGATATTTGTGCCACTATGATAGGCCGGTTTGACTGATTCGAATCTTTGGGGTTCAAGTTTCAGCAATTGAATTGTTATTTTGGCATGATATTTTCATCAATATTTATCGATCTGACTGGCTATTTAAATAATTCTGCGAGGTAAATCGATTGATCTATTGATACTACAAGGTTCAAAAATATGTAGCAAGTCATGGAACTTTTCATCCATGTGTAGCAAGTCACGGGATTCTTCATGAGTACAAGTTACATTATTTTGAACAGTGAAATGATCATTTTATTTACTAAAGTTTGAGAGAATTATAGAATTATGTAAATTTGATTTACATACTGTTAAATGTAGAAGTATAAAATAGATAAAATCAAACAATGTGATCATTTGTTTATTATTGCAAATGTGAGGTGATCTTTTCATGCAAACCAGTGAATATCTAATCGTTGGTATGCAAAGAAGAATTCTCCCAAATGTTGACATACTTTTGATCAAAAATTGGATAATTTTAGAGATTTTTGAAAACAAAGTATTAAAAGCTAATAAAAGTGTTAATCACTGGAAAGACATACTTTTGACATATTTTTACTAGAAACTGACAAATTTATTTTCAAAATAATTATTAAGATGGAAATTTAAAAAAAATTTTAAAACAAAAAAGTATTTTTCCCGAAAATTAAAAATTACGGAAATTTAAAAAATAAAATCGATCATATAAGTGAATTTCTTAAGAAGTCTTCAAATTTTTATAAAAAATAGGTGAAATGCTGTGAAAGAAATATTTTAAATTCTACTAAATTGAGAATTGCAAACTTCCATTTATTTTTGAAGTTTTCATTTATTTCTTTCTTAACAATTTGATTTAAAAAATATACAATAAATAATGATCATTTTGATTATAGGAAATAATAACTTGGCGAAAACGAATATATCGCCGAAAGATGACAATAAAGCACTGTAAATTCTTTAAAAGATTACGTTCCAATTTTGCATACTTTCGAAATTCCAATGATTTGAAAAATTCATTCCCTTAAGCTTCTGAGAATTTGTCAGATGTGATAGAAAATCAAAAGTTAGAGTTCTATTAAATAATTATTAATTATTCAGAAGTAAAGATAGCAAAATAAGCGATGAGAAGGATTCAAAAAAGAAAGATCCAGAAAGTTCAACGGGCAAAAAAAGCACCCTCGGTAGTTTGAAAAAAATCCGCAATTTACTCAACATATCACTTAAAATCCGAAAAGTACAACTTCTTTTTCTTTCCCCAATTTTTGCAATATATAGAAATAGCTGGATAAATAGATAAATTCGTCAAAACTATATTGTCAATTTATCTGTCTTCTGCATAAGTTTTATCTACATATATCATTTCAACGGTTTAATTTTTCTGAACACCCAGTAATATTTCCATCTTTAGTTTTAATCTGTCATATCTATAACATCTATATAATTGCTACATTTTTCACTATTTTTTTCTTCAGGGGAAAGAAATACCGAAACCATTGGAACGTTTGGAAGAATCAATAATAGAAGATGGCAAATTGGAGAAAGAGCCAGAAAAACAATCCGAAAAGTTACAAATGAAATCAAGCAGTAGTAATCAACGAAACAAATCAACAACTGGAGGTGTAGTACTCAAATTGCAATATTAACAGAATTTATAATAATCTAAAAATTTTATCACTTATAATCAATGTTTGATTCATCTCACAGCGCCAATTCTGTTACCAAACATGGTCAATTTGGAGCACACATTCAATACCAATGTACCATTCAATCAAGCAAAACGTCATACTCATTGAAGGTTTGAGAATGGGTTGAAGACGTTTCGTCCCACAATTCCTCTAATCATTCGCTTTACCGAATATAACAGCTTTATTACGTACTCCAGCTAACGAGCTCCTAGATTGTTCGATCCGTACCAAAATCAGACGATCGATTTGCATGTCAGAATCGTTTCGAATCTGCACTAAAACTTCTTTTGGCTCCATCCTACTCAGCTATAGTCCAATATTTTTCAGAAATATTTTATTATACAATATCTTATCTAAATACATTATGATACAATAATAAGAATTATACTTGCCATGACAAATTCATATGTCACTAAGTAATCTTCACTGACAGCTAATTTCGGTAATTTTCGTAAAAATTCTGATTTAATAATATCAGTTTCTTCTATTAGTCTATCTCTATATTTGACATATATCTATTATTCCATTTTTCCTCCGAATAAATGAACGAATTTATCCCAAAATAATATGAATTCGTAATTTCATATATGATCATAATATTTCTTCAAATAAAATCATGAATTAAAAAAAATAGGATTTTCATTTTTACTAAATTAAAATAATAAATACATTATAATATTTGTTATAACGAATTTGTTAGCATTTTTATTAAGTAATGATATTAGTATCATTCCAGTAATGAATGGTTAGTTATTGTCAAACTGCATTTTTCTTATTTTCAGAAAGTTAATTAATAGCTAATTACAGGTATTAGTTCAGCAAAATCTATTTTCGCCCTCGATAAAACACAATCTGATGCTACAGTACAAGGTTTTCAGCCAGCGAAACAAATACTTCCCCTCTCGAACGAATTTGGAAATCTATCAATTGAAGATCAAACACAGGGGACAGCAGTTCGTGTTTTCAGCTTAATTTTTATGGAAAATTTGAAAAACTCAAATTATGTTCAATATTCATTTAAAATCAAACATTTTTACATATTTTACAACTAGAACAAAGACGTTGCTTGAAATTATTAATTTAAAGTTAAGCGAATTAATGCAGGTAAAAAGATGTAAAAAAAAATGAAATCCGAAAATTAAGAAATTATTTGACATTAACAATGAATTCGGAAGGATGGAAGATAACATTAGTAAATGTAGAGATAAAAAATGGAAATTTCTGTTCTGAACTCCGAATAGCAATTATATAATATGTAATCGTCGGAGTTTTGATTATTTCAAAATTTCATTTCTTGTTAAATTTTCAATTTTATATATTGCAGTTATTAGAGACACCTGTGAAGTATGATCCGAAAATTCTGGTGGTGAAAATGAAGCGCCGAATACGGCGTTATGCTAAAATATCATTTTGCATAGCATCTATAATCTTATCAATAATATTTATCATTTCTATTATCGCCATGTTCGGTAAATCGAAATTTTAAAAATTTTGATTTCTGTATGAAACTAACTTTTCCTTTTTTTTTTCTTGGTTAACTTTTTCTCACATATTACAGATGGAAATAAATGAGTTCACAACTTGTTCATCACTATAGAAATGTAATGATTTTTTCTTTTTTTTTTGATGACAATTTAAACATTCCATTTCAAGTGTTGGAAGTATATCATTGCAAAATTAATATTTCAGTCACCAAATATTAAATTTTAAATTTTAAACACACATTAAGAATCTGTTAGTCCGCTTTACTTCCTTAATTTTTTTTCAGGTTGGTGGCTTTCATTTTCAGCACTTAGTATGCTTAATTTTGAGCGTTCAATCCGGTTTACAAATAATTGGGAAAGTGATGAACATAGTTTATTAGCAAGATTAGTTAGTTTATTCTGAATTTATCATTTTGAAATTTAAATCTAACTTCAGATTTTTGATCCATTTCAATCGAAATTTAGAAAAATGGGATTTTCCTTCCTTTTATTTCTGCAAGGTCTGTATTAATTAAAAATGCTGAATAAAATATAAAATAAATGGCAAAATTTGAACCGAAATTTGAAAGATTTTATTGCAGAATAATACTAGCATTTCAAATGCTAAGTGTAATTATCGAAATCTTTCAACTTCACCTTGGACTTCATGGACGGAATGTTTGCGAAGTGATACACAATCAGTACAATGGAGATGGCGAAATCTTTCATCTGGATTATATTTTGTAGATCAATCGTTCATTAACTTTAAATGGTGTTAATTGAAATCAATATGTAAATTATTTGTGCAATAATTTTTGTTTTCATTAAAGATTTTTTAGCAGTTATCTTTGATATTAGTTGTTAAAAAAAAAAGTTTTGTAGTAAACATAACAACCATTAGTAAAATTGTTTTTTTTTTTTTCCTTCTACTATAATCTCTTCTATTTTTTTTTTTGATAAATTGGCTTTTTTTTTATAGCATAGAATAAATTATTAGTCAGCAAATTGATTCAAATCAAATCAAATTATTCAGTTGAATTGTAATTAAAGTCAGAAAAATTTAATCAAAAAAACAAGGATCATTCAAAGTCTATTTGCTTTACTAAATAACATTCCTGACAATCATTTTCATCGATTTCAAACTTTTCGCTGTCCTAGCTTTATTTAGCCTATAATATCATTGCCAATAATGAAATTTTCTAAAATTCTTTTTTCTGCTTTGCCTGAAGTAATGAAATTTTTTTTTGGCTCTCGAATCTTAGCCAAAGGCGTGTCAATATCTCTTCAATTTTATTTAAACTAATCGCTTCCATTTTTCATTTCATCTTATTATCCTCCCCTTCTTTACTTCAAAAAGATGAAATCTCAATATCTACTAGGAAATATATATAGCATATTTCAATACTTTTTTTGTCATATCTTTTCTTTCGATTTTTTCTTTTTTTATTTCTTATTTTCAAAATTTATTTCTTTTTCTTTTTTTTTTCTCACTCAATTTCATTTATCTTTTCTTTTTCTGTCTCATTTCTTCACTTATTTATTTATTCTTTTTTTTTTTTTGAAGTTCGATCTGAAATTTCAAAAATCATCCTATAATTGTTGTATGAAAGAAATGTTGCAAAATATCAAAAAGAATAATAAAGTAAACGAAGGTATTATTAGTGATGGAAGAGTTCTGGGATATATCAGGGATCAGATAGATTATTCTGTTTCAGTAGTAGTAGTCGAGAACTGATTGTTACTGATAATTTACTACCACCATTGATTGCTTATTCATGATAAGGACAGTTCAAAATGTCCATGCTGTGTTATATTGATAATTACTGATAACAAAAGAAATTCTGACGCCTAAAAATTATTCAAATTTTTTATATTTTAGTATTAATTTAAAGTATCTTTAAATGTTGAAAATATTATGAATCCATTCTCAAAAGATTGCCAATGCAAATAAGTTTTGCTTTCTTTTCATTTTTGAATAAATTACATAAATTTTGATTAATTATGGAACGTTAGAAAGGGAGAAATAATTAAATGTATCAAAATTTAAATGAAAGTTTTGTTTTTTCTGATCTATTGTCTTTTAAACATTTATCTGAATTGGAAATAAGAAATTTTATTTTCGAATAATATATATATACATATATTAAAAAAAAATATGTATAAATATATATATATATATTTTTTAATTATATTATATACATATATATAATATATATTTACATATTCATTTATTTATAAATTACTAGTATCTATTACTGGTATTTCCGGTATAACATTATAATGATGCAAGAAACCTTTAAAGAAATCAATGTTGATAATTTTTAATGTGAAGCAAAAATCGAAATTAAAAAAATATTTGACTTAATAAATCGATTCAATATATCTAATATCCAGTATTTCGAGTTACATGCAATTTCATTATTCATCAACTGATATATTCTTCTTGATGAAGCTTTGCAATATTCTGCAGTCTATTTGAAAACTGATATTAAATTTAAATAAATATCTCATGAGAAGTTATGATGTTTTAGAAGTATAATACTAAGATGATTGATTTCATTTTGATCAATTTTATTTCGAAATTCTGATCATTGATCAATATGTGCAAAATTAAAACAACATTTAAGCGATTTATATTAAATTTCAGCATTTATTTCCATAAATATGTTTGCGTTCAGATGCATATGCATGTTTGTGCGCAATCAAAACATTGCTAATTGATTCGCTCTAATTTAATTGCTTGGAAACAATTCATTTCATTGGAGAAAAAACTTTTTTTTAATTCTCTAAGCTTTGCTAAATTCATAAGTTGCATTCATTCTTGAAAAATTAATTTGTCATTGATTAGTTCTTAATATGCAAATTAAAAAATCTATTAAAAAACAGATATCTGTTAAATATTCCAATTCTTCCATTCTAATTTTCGTAAAATTTCTAAGAAATATTAAATTCAAACATCTACTGTGCATCTATCACATTTTAATTTGTAGAATTTCAACAACTTACATAGAACATCTGCAAAAATGATTTGAATCATTCCTTTAAATTTTTTCGTTTCATTTTTTTTTCGGAACTCAAATTATCCATAAAAAATTACTTGAATTGTCTCGTATTCAAGTATAACATTTGCAATGTTGCTTTTCGAAAAAAAAAACAATCATGATATCAGTTTATGATGTATTTTAAATTGAATAAAAAGTTTAAATGATCAAAATTTCCAATGATTTCTTAATTAGTTCGAATTAAGTATGAAAATATATATCTGTACATTATGTCTTACTAAGTCATTTTTTTTCTTTTCATATTTGGTTAAAAAAGAATTTATCGCTTGAGGCAGGGATAAACGTATGTTTATAGAATAAAAACATATAGAAGGATTAAAATATAACGATTTTCCTTGCAATTGTTAAAAAAACTTCCCGAAATGAAATACATACTTCTTAACTAATCGATCATTCATCCGATGAAGATGAATTTTTGTTATGTTTTAAATTCTACTATAAAGTTTATTGAAAAAAAATTCAGTTGAGAAAAGATAATAAGTGTTCGCTAAAGTAGAAAGAATGGAGATTTTGATCCCTCGAAAGATTCGGACGTTCGAGAATAATAAGTTTAAAAATGATGGATTTGTGTGAATTTCTGTTGTTTGCCATTTCCGTTAAGTATTCTTTTCTTGGAAATTTCCTCACTTTTTTCTTTTTTAAACAAATAGTGAAACTTTCAATATTGATATTCGAAATTCTAAAACTTCATTTTTACTGAATTCATATGCAAGATTAAAAATCATTTTGCTGTTTGTTTTTAAAAAATTTTTTCTATAATATATTAAAGTTGTCGTGAAAATTCCTTGTAGAAGACTGTTGTAGTAACGCAGGCGCTCCTTGACTGATAGTGGAATAAGAATATATTTCTGCTCCAAATCCGATTCGTACATATCCTTTCGGAATCCCTCCTTCTTTCCTGATCTCCAATTTGGCGCCTCAGGATCGCGCTTTGTTTAACTGTTAGTTGGAGCGTTTGGCGGCAAACATGTTTACCGTTTTGGCGGGAAACATGTTTACCATATTATTATCGGCCTGCTGGTACATTTGAAATTAGCGCTTCATGACCTTTAACACCCCTTATTTATATCAATTTTCGGATTTTTCCGACATTCCCGACTGAGGAAAATTGAATAACTTGGAAGGAATGAATGATTGATTTATCCCCCTTTTTTTGGTAGTAAGGAATTTACACTTCCTGTTGGAATACTTACAAATCCTTTAATTATAATTTCACCCTTTATTGAGTATTTGAAGAAAACTAAAACTTAAATCAAATTCAACTCAACAGAGACTATTAATTTCCATTGTGTTATGCCTTCTGATAATTCTTCTTCGACTTTGTAATTTCGAAAATTTCAGTTTCTAAATTCTCCACTAATTTTCCTCCTTGACTGAATTCATCCCAGAATTGTTGTTCAAATACTGTTTGTTGGTTAATAGCTAAGATATCAGTATTATCGAAAGATGAGATGTGCTTTGCCATCTGTTCTCTCAACACATCAACCTTGATTTGCAGTCTTTGGTTTGTTTGGAGGAGTTTAGCATTGCCTCGGAATAAAGCATCATTGTCAATTAATTTCGGTTTTAGGCAAACTGCTGCTGGACTGTTTTCTATTTGCGTACTTTTTTCCTGCCATTCAACTAAGCGATGATTACTTTCATTTTCAGGCAAAACTGCCTGTCGTTGCCTTTTCTCGGCCGTATCCTTCTGCTCCTCCAAGTTACATTTCTGTTCAAGAGTACGTTCAAATTTGTCTTCGCCACGTTGTGAGAATTCGCATGGTTTCTCCGACAAGTCTCGATCAACCAATAATTTTTTGAGTTGTTCATTTATGGTCCAAATTCCACCTTTAAGGACCTCAACATCAGTTTCCAGTTCTGCATTCAGAATTATTAGCTGTTTGATTCCATCTGTCGAATTATCATGTATTTGATTTGATTCGCTTATACATTGATAGATTTCGTGATTTTTTGGTTCAACAGAACCATCATCATGAATAACCTTATATGACGATTCAGAAGATTGTTCTTGACTTGCTTCTATAGCCTCAGAAAGTTGAAATTCAGTCATTTTTTGTGTTTCTTGTTGTTGCACAATTGGAATTAGATCATTTGCAGGTTGGATGCATCTTGCATCATAAATTTAGGTTCAGCTACACGTTCGTGCTTTGTGAAACCATTGGAGGGATTGTTAACTGTTTTTGAATTATTTCATTGTATCGACCAAGCAGTTGAGAATTAGACTGAAGTCGTTCGATTAACGATTTTAATCGATTAAGACAAAGACCATATTTGCCATTTAATTAACTTTTGGATCTTTTCATGGCCAACTGACTCTATATCTCTTATATTTCTTAGTGACACTTTGCTTAAATTGTTCTAATGCCTTTTCACCATTATAAGCACTAGATTGTTCTTGAATGCCTTCTGATCCTAATTTCCCGGATTGATCTATGCTGTGGCATTAACGATGCAGGTGGATTCTACTGATATTGAGTTATAATTATAGATTTCATCCGTGTATCCCGATCCAGCTATCATGGGTCCAACATTTGTATGAAGTAATGAGAACCCGGATTTCAAATTCTCAATCTTATTTAGTTGGATAGATTTGAAGAAGTAGTCGGCTCCAATAAGTATGTCCGGTTGCTTCCAACGACTATTGAGGCCAACTAGTTGATTTTGTTGTTTTATGGATCGCAATCCTTTTTTATCCAGATCAATTACTTGTAACTCATTTGTCAAGTAGTCAATCACAGTTGCCTCGAATAATGTTGTATCTTTTTGCCCAATTTTCACTCCTAATTTTGCTTTGGTAGCAAGACATATTTTCGGTGTCTTATTACCAAACGAAGCGATCTTCAATTCCTTTTCGTCGGTTTTCAGCAGTCTCAATCGATTTGCCAAGCCCTTAGATATAAAGGATAATTGCAAACCGATGTCAAATAGGGCCAACGCTTTTTGTTGATTTTTTGGATAATTTGGATTGACTACATTGATTTCCTTGTATAAAAGTAAGATTCGCTTACCTTGTTGCAATCCTTTTTCGGTTATTGAATTTGTTATTGTAGTTGGTTCTATTTCTTCGTTTTCTTCATTTGATTCCACTGTTTGGGTAGCTTCCTTGTATTTGCTAGGACATAGCGCCGTGTTGTGGATATTTTTGCAATAGAAACATAAAGGTTTCCTTTTATTGCAATTATTTGTTGCATGACCTGTTCGAAGACAATTGGTGCATGCATTGAGCTCTTTCAAACGCTCCAATCGGTGTTTGAGCGTAGGATAGATATGGCATTGATTATTCCAATGGTCCTTTTTGCAAAACGTGCAGGGTTTTCTAACTTTGTTAGCTATAGAATTTTTCTTCAATTCTGTAGTCAGCTTATTTTGTTTAAATTGTTTTAACGCAACTAAGGTCGATGTTTCTCCCTTAATATCATATGAGGCTCGTTTTGTCTTCATTTCTTTGCACTAGTTCTGTTAGGAATTGTCTTAGCTTGTCAACCTTCCACATTTCTTGCTCTTTCTTTAACTGATACACTTTGTCTAATATCCACGCAGGTAATTTACTTTCAGTGATAATTTCTATACTAGAATGCTGTAAATTTTCACCTGCAGCATCCAGTTGTCGTAAAATTCTTTCCATTGTTTCGATTGTTGTTTTCCACTCTCGATCATTTCTTCTAATTGAATGCAATTCATTGTAAAGTAGTTTTTTAATAATAAGAGGGTTGCCATATTTCTCTTTTAAAGCTTTTCTTATGACATCATAGTTCTCCGGAGCGATATCGTAACCTTTCATAGTTAGTAAAGCATCGCCGTTGAGGGAAGACATCAAGCAATCATGTTTCTGAAGATTTGAAATATTTTGGAGATGGACTGCTGCTTTGAAGCTGCTCCAAAATTGTCTCCATGATTTTGGATCACCATTAAACGTTGGTAATGGCAACTGTGGCAAATTTACCGCTGCGTGATATAAGGGAATTTCGTTCTGCAGAGGTAATTCCTTCGCGTCTTATTGATTCAATCGTTGTAGAGCTAACTCGTTCATTATAAATATTTAAAGTTATGATAGCTTCTTTTGCCTCACTTATCAAGTTTATAATACCTTTACCGTCGTCGACCATTTCCCATATTTATTCTCTTCTTCCTTCCTTGTTTGCTGATCCGTAATTTTCTGGATATATTCTAACCAAATCCGATTCGTTTCTTCTAATGTGTTTATATAAAGTCCAAGACGCATTATTTATTCCTTGATGATTCTTATTCTAACTTCGTATTCGTGTCGTATCTCTTCTTTTGATAGGTGCGGATCTGATTGCGATAAGTTTAGCTCCCCGACTTCATTGATGAGCTTCAATCCTCGCTTTAGCCGGTTCAGCTGTCTTGATTATACTGATTGACATTTTATACCTCACCTCGGGCACCAATTCTTGTCGTGAAAATTCCTTGTAGAAGACTGTTGTAGTAGCGCAGGCGCTCCTTGACTGAAAGTGGAATCAGAATATATTTCTGCTCCAAATCCAATCCTTACATATCCTTTCGGAATCCCTCCTTCTTTCCTGATCTCTAATTTGGCGCCTCAGGATCTCGCTTTGTTTAACTGTTAGTTGGAGCGTTTGGCGGCAAACATGTTTGCCGTTTTGGCGGGAAAAAACATGTTTACCATAATATTATCGGCCTGTTGGTACATTTGAAATAGCGCTTCATAACATTTAACACCCCCTGTTTATATCAATGTTCGGATTTTTCCGACAAGAGGAAAAATAATAAAACTAAAAATATTGAAAAATTTTGAAGAAATATTAGGAATAAAAATGTGTTTTCTTTCTTTTAGTGATTTTTGGAATGTAAAAGATTGATTTGATAAAATTTTGATTAAAATTGGAATTCTTTTCATCTATTCTCCAGCATATTATTTGTCGCTTGAGTTTGTTATCACATTTAAGCTTGAATAATAGAAAAAAGAAAGGATCATATCATCGGTCGAGTATTTATCATGCTACTTATTTTCCTTTATGAATTTTCTGTTTCCTTCTTAATTTTTGCTCAGATTGATTGCTTCCATTCAACCGTCATTTTACACTAATTGTGATTGCATTTTTTATTTTTTTCAATGTAAAAATTTCTTTTTTCTTTCTTAAAAAAAAAAAAAAAGCAAATTAGGCATAAAAATTCGAAAAGTAGTTTCTTAAAAAAAAAAAAGGTGAAGTACAATAATTCGAGGAAAGTAAACATTCTGATAATTATTACATGATAAATAGTTATTGATTCTTTTAGACATGACGCAATTAATAATCTATTTTAGAATGAACAAGCTATATACTATCGATATCAGTTATCAGCGTTTTAAAAAAGATCATGAATGTTAATCAGATGATCTATCTTATTATTCAATTTCATCTGCTTATTCGTCGAATGACTAGATGGTTTGGCTATCTTTTGAATTTAGGAATAAAAAAGTTATCTAGTTTCTTTATGGATTACTCTTTTAAAATTATTTAATACTTGGGTTATTCACAAAAAGGATAGAAAGAAGGTAAGGGAAAGAGATGAAAGGTGAAAGTTCAATATTTCTATTTATCCTATTGATCGTTTTACTTTTTTCTGCCGTAAACATCAGTATTTTGCAAATTATTGAATTAAAATGATTACTGTCATTACTTTGTCATCATTTTATGAAGTTTTATCGATTAATTGTCATCGTTATTACCGCTCTCTTGCTATTATTATTACATTTTTCCAAAAAAATTTTTATTTAAATTAGTAATTGAAATTAGCTAAATTTTAAATACAAATATAAATTCTTGAATACGATTTCCAATAGAAATGTATTAATAAAGTAATTATTAATTATTCAAACAAATCAGCCAATTCTATGAATAATTACCACTCCTCAGTGTTAATTCGACAGAATTTGCTAAAGCCAAATCATTGGAGTAATTAATAATTAATAATTATTAATTAGTAATTATTAATAATAATAAAATTTATAATTTAGCAAATTCCTGAATTTCCACCAAGACCGCATGTTTTACAAATTGAATTTAAAAATCCTGAAAATTAAGGATTAATTTTGCTATTTTGCTCGCTGTTTAAACGATGGAACTTTGGTACAACACACACATACACACACACACACACACACAACACACACACATACACATACACACACACACACACAACACACACACATACACATACACACACACACACACAACACACAAACTATTTTTCATTTGTTGATTTATTTATTCATTCTTACAAAGTACTTGTCCAGTTCCTCTATTTATTTATTCATCGATCCATCGAATCATTGATCTATTTTTTTTTTCCTTTTTTTTTTTTTTTTTTCAAAAAAGAATCTTTAATAAAGTCTTTTCAAATATGCTTAAAAGTCATTACTTACATTATCAAAATTTGAATTGACGATAATGCGAAGAATGCAAAGGAAATGAAATACTGCAATATAGCTAAAGTCAAAAGGAAGCATTGGCCAAGTAAATAAATATTTAATAATGCTTGATTTGTAGCAATTCGTATACGCGAATGCTAAATTCGTTTATCCACACACAAATAATGGAATGGAATAAATAGGAGAAAATTTTCGTTGGATAAACTTGACTATTTTGTCAATTTGTGCTTTTATCTCAATGCATCATTCATTTATTTCTCTTTCTCTCCCACACGAAATCCAAACTTTTGAAGTCAATTGATTGGCTCATTTGTAGAATTTAATCCCTTTTAAGGCCCTTTTATTAGGCCCACAATTCCTGATTTATTCAAGCAATGCCTTTGTAAACTGCCCTTTTATCTAAATTACTTGCTTTTCTCTTCTTTTTTTTTTTAGTTATCAGTAATACTGTAAGTAAGTAAATCTTTGATCTTTTCGTAATATTCTTCAATAAACGCCATCCAAGCATTCCAAGCAATTTTCAAAATAATTCAATCATGCAATTGCATCATTCATTTCAATAATTTGATAATTCAAATTTTTACTGAATAAATAACTGATGATGAGCGCACTATGCATTCATAAATGCATTTGAAGAGCTTTATAAATATTTGGCAAAGAAAAGTTAGTAATCGTTTAGAAAAAATCAATTTCGTTATCAAAAAAAAAAAAAAAGAAAAAAATCAAATTCAGTACTCAAATAATCAAAATACATTAGCTCTCTTTTTTTTTTTTTTTCACCATTCTGGGCTTCAAATAAAATTTACATCTGCTTATTTCAACATTCGATCGAAATTCATTTTGCTCATTTACTTGGATAAGAACTCAAGTTAGCATCGGTTACTGATTGATCTTGAAGTCCGTTCAGAATTATTCATTCAATGTCTATAATGGTTTTGTCAACAAAATTTTGACAATTTTTTCAAAAAAGCAAAGTTTTCTTATCAAAATTCATCAAATTTTCCTTTCATTTTTTCCACTAAATTAATTTCTCAAAAATGCAGATTATTTTATTGATTTCTAATGAAAAGAACGATTGAATATTTATTATGATGGGAAGATAATTATTCTTATCAAAAAAAATGATCACAACAATCATCCTCCATTATACATGGATTTTAAGGAATGTTTGCATGAAATAATTTAAACCTATTTAAACTGAAACATACCACAACTGATTGTTTTTTTTGGTGATAATAATCAAAGTTACTTGTTACTGATAAAAAAAAAAAAACGAAATTAATAAGATGGGTTAGAAATAGTAACATTATCAAAATACTATACGGAATATTTAATATATTCATAAATGAAAATACAGATTTTCAGGGATAAGTTTCCATTTTGCTCCTAATTAATCTAATTATTTAGTTAATGCATTAGCTAAATAATTAGAATAATTGAGAGTAACTACTCATACTGATACAACTGCTTATTATTGATAATAGTAATTAGTCTTCTTATTTATAAAAATATTCAATAATATTTTGGATATATTATTGATTATTGTTTAATTGAATGAAATTCACTCGAATCTTTCTTTCTTTTTTCCTCATTCAAGTTAAATATCTAATTTTTTCAGAAATTAATTTTAATTCTTTCATTATTTACATTTATTTCACTTATTGATTTTAATCTGCAAATGACTTTTTCCTCGATATTCATGCAAATAATAAAAAGTTATAATGCATGGCATTGAGAAATATATTTTATTTACAAATATATGCAGTATGATGCATTATAATTAATGATATATGATCAGATTATATGTTAAAGTAAAACTTTAGCTTCAGAATGATAAGACAATCATCTTATCATTTTATCATTTCAAACGCAATATAATCTGATCATATATGATTAATTATGATCTGATCAACTTGTCAATATTTTTTTTCTATTCAACACGTACGTTTCTTTTTTTTTCTAGCATCATAAATTTGCTTTAAAAATAAAGTTAAATTGATCTCTGACTTATAAATTTACTGCGTCGAAGTTTTTTTTCTCATCTTCATGTATAGCATCACAAATTAATTCCTACCTTTGGCTTGGCTCATTAAATAAGCAAAAAAAGCCAAATAATCGATATAATATATATATATATATATTATATATATATATATATATATATATATATCGAAGCAGGTTAGTATGCGCAATTTAAATCTGTTGACAAGTTAATACTCATTAATTTATCATTTTACTAATGAATATTCCCTTCCAATCAAATTTTCTAAATCGCAAAGATTTCTAAAGCCATGTAAAGTTCTTAATTTTCCATTCATAAAACTACGTCAAAACAGCTCTAAAGATTCTGATTCTCTTCGTTTGTTATCGTAAATACTAAAACATCGCTGTTCCACCTGTTATTTGAATTTTTCGTCATAATTATTTGCAATTTTCAATGATATTAACATCATATAAA
Organism: Onchocerca volvulus; assembly: GCA_000499405.2. Taxonomy (NCBI): domain Eukaryota; kingdom Metazoa; phylum Nematoda; class Chromadorea; order Rhabditida; family Onchocercidae; genus Onchocerca; species Onchocerca volvulus. Next base: position 9,628,219 of record HG738137.1, on the reverse strand, counting down.
AATAGCTTTATCCCAGTGATTCGCTTCGATTATTTTCATAAATTCTATAAATTATCTTCGATTCCAAATGTCATCTGAAGTTTTCGTCATAATTTTTCACATCAATTTTCAATGATATCAACAATTTTTTTCTTCAATTTTCAAATTTCTCAACAATTTTTTTTTTTTTTGCTGCTGAAAATCTGAATTAGAAAAACATGTTTTCCGTGAAAAAATTTAAAAATTTCTCATTGCATCGCAAGATTCATAAAATCCCTCAAGATTTGAGTCATTTTTAAGATTTGTGATATTTGAAATTCCTGAAAATCATAGATATACAATTGATATTTTGCTTCTATATTTGTCCAATTGGATTCTTTTTCTTTTCATAATAATAAATTTTGAGATTTAAAAATACATGATATATACTTTAGAAGATAAGACAAGTAGATGTTGCTGTTTATAATTCGATTGAAGTTTGAGAATCTGGATCAATAAAACATTTCATTCATAATTTAATCATTAATTATACTGTTATTGATTCAGATCATTTGATGAAACAAATCTAACAAACGTTGATCAAGCAGTTTTGAAAACTTTGATGATTGAATTTTAAACGTTTCTCTTTATCATGTTATAAAAAATTCCTGGATTTTTATAAGTTTACGTAATTCATACGTGGTAATCGTCATAAGCTTCAAATTAATTTTTAAAATAATTCAAATTCAATTAAATTCCATGAACTACATTATCTTTTGACCAAAATCTATTTTGTTGCTTTTTTATTTGAAATTCGTTTCAAAAATGCTTCACAAGATAGACTATAATTCGTTTTAAAATAAGACAAGTATGCTTCTTCTCTAGTTTATTCAAAGGAAAAAACAAAAAAAAAAAGTTGGCAAAAAATGATTTCTTGCCAAATATTCTTTGTTTCTTTAAGATTTTTTCATCAACAATCGTATGTATTGCTCTTCTCGAGAATTTACTAAAATAAATGAGGCAGATTGATTTATGAATTTAGTTTTACAAATGGAAGTTTTTATAAAATTCTCGAGAAAAAAAAACATTTAGAAAAATCCTTTCGTCTATCTATTCATTATTTTTAAAAATAATTTATAAAAAAATGCCAAAAGTTTGTTTCGTTAACATTAACATCATTTTCATATCATTCCTGATATACTGCTTCTGTGATAAGAAAAGAAGAAGAATGGTAAGATGATAACTAAATTTAAATTTCTTTTTTTCAAAAGTTTAAGATTTTGTTGTTATATATTATACGAGTCTTTTTGATAGTTTTACTGATCTTACAATATGTGAATTAGATAGGAATATGTAATCAATCATTAAATTTGATTAAAAAATTGCAGTAATTGGAGAAAGTAATGATAGTAATTAACTAATTTGTCCATATTTCCTCGAAATCAATTAATTAATTAAAGATGTCTTTTGACTGTTTGTTTTAATCATGATTGCAATTAGAAGTCAACAATAATAAACTTCTTAGGTAAGAAAGAATTAAACAAATGAAGTTTGATTGATTTTCAGCTTTCATTTACATATAACATGTCGAGAATAACCCATCGAAAAGTCAAAACCAATTGTTTTAATGCATTTATTTGCTTGACAACGGAGGAGAAAGAAGAAGAAATTGGTATCTGATTGAGATTATCATTAATCTTATCATTCATGAAAGGCATTTTTCTCACGAAAAGCTTATCATGAAAAGCATTCGTCACTATGGTTTGCATATTGATATCAGGAAACTATGATTAGCGTTATCAGAAATAGTCCTTTTTTATCATTTATAGAAAGGCTATTTATTTTCATTTTCCTACATTTGTCCAGTTTAACGTTTATTGATGAAAGCCAATTTTTTCAAGTGAAATTTATTAGATATGCAAAGTAACGACAAATTTCTGCCAATCTACTAAATTTTTTTTCCATTAGCTAACCTAATACAGGACATCATTTTCCCATTTAAATTCAAATTTATAACTTTAAGGATTGTAAATTGACAGAAAATAAAATTTATGGTATGAAAAATGAAAGAAATCAGAAGTTATTTATTAAAAAAATGATAAAAAAGCAAAATTTTTCATTTTTTCTTTTTTCTTTTTTTTTTAACGCGTAATAGCGAATTTTTTTCTTGGTAATTCATCATTTGGCTTTTCAAAATATAGTAAACAACAAGAGCATAAATAACAAAATCCTCAAATCTCGAAAATATTTTTTCCCATAAAAATCAGATCAACCAAACTGATAACTTCTTTCTATAAACTTAAACTATCATTCACTATAAATTATCAATCATCATTTCATTTCGCACTTTTTAACTTTTTCTTTCTTCGAATTTTTATTTTCAAATCTTTGAAAATTCATTTTTCAAAATATCCCACTTTTTTCCTATCTTTTGTTACAATTTTTCAGCAAATTTTCTGAGCTCTTCTTTTATTCTTTCTTATTCGTGAAAATTTAATTTAATCTTCTCTTTTTTTTCTTTTCTCGTAAAAATTTGAAATGATGTAAATTATTTGAAACATGCGAGCATAGTTTTGCATTCAGATTCACGCTAAACCTGTTGGTGTGCAAAATTCATCAGATGCTATCAGTGATGAATTTCTATTTTGTAAAAATCATATAATTAATTTTCACTATTACTATTGTAAAAATTGATAATTAGGGCAAATGATGCATTTCTCATCATTTTCATTATTCAATTTCTTAATTATTTGTTAATTGTAGTTTTTGTGATGGATTTATTTTTCATATTTATTTTCATAACAAAACATTCGTCATTTCTGCTATTAATAATTCGTTTTTTTTTTTTTTCTTTTTTTTTTTTCGTGAGAACTCTAGCTAATTATGTAGGCTTTATGATGGAAACGATCACTTTTTGTATTTCATCCTTTGAAGACAATATTTTTGCCGAAAATCAAAGATTCATATTTTGGTTCTTCTGATGCTAAAATTTGGAAATATAGGCTCAGGACAGATGCCCTTCAGAATGCTCCCTTAGGAATCCATGCATATGAATCCTTACTACTGCATTTGGGCATAAAACTTTTCCGATGAATTATTGCTCCATGTTTTCAAGCACTATTACTCCGCTCCGTTACTTCGATCATGCTAATGGCTTGGAAAAATACGAAATCTTTCATGGTAATAAGTAGTATTTAAATATCAATTAAGCTAATATTCATTTCTTAATTTCAATTATCTTCAATTTTCCTTCTCTTTATTGTATGCTTAATTGAGATATAACTTCTAGAGAATATTATTAGGTAAAAAAAGAAAAAGACAAGATTTTTTTTTTTTTTTTAATTTAATTCCCATTTTATTTCAAAATAACGGATAAGTAGAAGTTATTTTTGTAAACGACGTAAGTTAGGTTTAATTAAGATTGGAAAAAGTTTGAAAATAGCAAGCTAGTTCGCTTGTTTTTAATATCTTAAAAATCATCAGGAAGGATGAACTGGCACGAATTAATATTTATTAAATTTAATCTCGAGAAGCATTTAATTCCTATCCAATCTTCACGAAGCATAATGTCAATAGCAACGCAACAATCTACTTCAATTGTGTGTTTGCCTTGAATTATTCAAATAAACTATTCTCGAAATTAAATCTCAATGCTATAAATAGTGCAAATAAATTTCTTTATAATTTTAAGTTGAAATTTTACTAAAATCGAAATCTTCCCATTACAGTTGATATTATTAGCATTGTCAATAATGATATTAGCTGAAAATACGATATTTTTACATTTTCTACGAGATTCTTAAAGCATACAATCTTTAAAAAAAGAACTTTTTTTTTTTGAATTTTTATAATTTCAATTAAAAAATTAGCAAAAGAAGTTTGGCAAAAATTTCATTTATACTTGAAATTATTAAATTTAAAATTTTGTCAAATAATTTCTTTCGTTTAAATGAAAATGAATGATGGATTACGATTCAGTTGTTTATTGTCATTAATTATTATTGGAATCAATAATCGTATTCATCATGTGTAGTCTGATCCTAAGAATTGTTTCTTATCATTATTATTATCATCAGCAACAAGAATCTACTAAATCACTTTTCTCAATTTCTCACTAAATCACGTGCAAGAGCTTTTCACTTTGAAATTGTAAATTCATTAGAAATAACAAGATTTTACGATTACAAAGCTGATAAATACGGGACGGATTAGCAATTATTTATGATTGCAAACTTCACAACTTTTATTTTTCATCTTTTTTTTTCATTCGCACAAATGATCTTTCTCTGCTCTATCTAAAAACTTTCTTGACTGCTTTGTCATCTTGAGCAATTCAACTTGCTATAATAAACTTATATTACGAATTCAAACTTTTTCAAAAATCAATTATTTCACAAATAAAATCGTTACTTTTACACTTTTCGTTGATTTTCGAAAAACGATTTTTCATTCTTTTCCCTTACGGCATGCTGCTAAATTACAATTTTATAAATGATTTAATTGGATTAAATTCTCATTCAAACTTTCCTCTCTTTATTGATCTTATTTAATGTTTATATTTTCCACTAAATTATTCAGCTTATAATTAAATTTACCTTCTCATTGTAATTTAATGAAAGATGTTACTGAGTAAAACTACGCGTGATAAATTAATTTAGCTTCATTTAAAGTCTTCGTAGATATCTATTTAACCTTCGTAGTTCTTTATTTCAACTTCATAAGTCTCTAATTTAGTATTTCGTAAAATGGCTCATATCGATTTTTTCCAAATTAGATGTTTTATCTTTCACTCTCGATATCCATCGATATCCAAAAATTACTTAATCTTTTTAATCATTTTGATTTTTTTTTTTTAAAACCATTTATAGATTTCGCTTTGTTGATGAAGAAATTATGCTGATTTACTGAAATCTTCCAAGACTAAATCATTCTTTGTCGTCAGAATGAGAAATCGTCGTTTCAACGAATCATTTATCCGACGGGCGATAATCTGTTCATTGGTGATATTTCTGATTTCTGCCATACAGATGATTCGTTTGAATTCTGAAGAACAACAACAATTGTCAAAACAGCTCATAACACTTCAACAACAACAACAAAGTAAAAATTTTCAACGACGAAAATTGTTGAGTATTTTACCAGAATGTAAAATGTAAGTGAAATTACATTCAATAATTTTAATTTAAAAAATCTTAAAAAAGTTTTATTTTTATCAATTAACCTTATCATTGTATTTTTGTCTTTGTCCTCATTTTCATACTTTCTTCTATGAAAGAAACTTTCGAAGAAATGAAACAGTGATAAAAATGATGAATTTGTTATCATAGTAATGAAACGAAACGAGCCGTGATTGATTCAAACGATGCAGGACAATTCCCACCGGATCAATTTACTCTCGAACAACGACGTCACGGAGCAAGTGAATGATTTATTGAATTGAAAATTTTTTGCAAAACTCAAAACTTTTCAACTTTTAAAGTTTTAATTTTCTAAATTAATGAAGTTTAGTCTCGCCTAATAAAAATAATCTTAATGAAATTAGTACAAATAATTATTCTAAATAAGTGATAATGTATGAAAAAAAAAAAAAAAATGATAAACTTTCGCCGCATAAAAATTAATTCCAATAATTTGTTTTTCGCAGTACTCCTACACATCACTGGACTAATTTACATGTTTATTGCGCTAGCTATTGTTTGTGATGAATTTTTCGTACCGTCACTGGGTGTTATCACTGATAAGTTGGCAATCAGTGATGATGTTGCAGGTATGGATTGATTATACGGTAAATAATTATCACTAAATGATAAGGATCCTAGTTGATTATAACATTAAAGAAGAACTTATGAACATATAATCCCGCAAAATTATCCAACATCCAGAAAGGATATTAAAAACAGAAGCAATGATTTTATCAAATTACAACAAAGAAAAGCAAGATTATACTCACAAGTGATAATATAATGATAGCAAAAAGTCTTAACTTATTTTTATCTTTAATCTTTAATCCCATCTCTGCTCTTCTTAATTCAAAACAAACAAAATTCACAATTATTATTTGAATTGAAAAAAGATTACTTCATAATATAAACATTAATCATTGATACTCTTTTTCAGGAGCAATATTAGTTTTACTGATAAAAATGTGATTAGGATTAAAAATTATCTTTATTTTCCATGATCTTACTCAAATTACAGGTGCAACATTTATGGCTGCCGGAGGTTCAGCACCGGAATTTTTCACATCTGTAATTGGTGTTTTTATTGCCGAAAATAATGTTGGCATTGGTACCATTGTTGGTAAGTTCTGTTTTTTATTTCAGACTACATGATATCGATTTATTTTTTAAATTTTTATTCTTAGCATTTGAAAATTTCGATAAACATTTTTAAAATAAGACTTTCCATGCTATTCTAACCTGTTTCATCTAATATTTCAGGTAGCGCCACTTTCAATATACTCTGTGTCCTCTCATGTTGCGCAATATTCTCACATAGTGTTTTACATTTAACCTGGTGGCCTTTATTCAGGTATTTTTATCAGTACATATCAAATTATCAGATTATGATTTACTCTTGATATTCTCTAGAATTTCGAAGATGACAAAACTCGTGACATTGATCATGTTCCATTCCAAATAATTGTTGCGTTTAAATCAAAAAAAAAAAAAAAAAAAAACTTGACAAATTATGGTAAAATCGATTTTGATAATTTTACAGTACTGTATACCGTTAAAAGTTTATAATGGCTTTGTAATATGGCATTTTCTTATCATAGTATAGATTGCTTGCTACATGATATGATAATACTGTATTAGATATGGTAGCAGAATTTTTTATCTATCATATCATATAATTAATCATTAAATATTAATATTAATTTGGTTATTTTTGCAGAGATGTAACATTTTATGTAGTAACATTATTCATGCTGGTTATTTTCTTTCTCGATGAACAAGTTTGCTTAATTTGCTTTTTAAAAAACAAAAAAAAAAAAAAAAAATTGAATTCAAATAAGTTAAAAGCGAGCAACCGAATTAATGAATATCATATTAAGTTATTATCTTCTGCAAACTTTTATGAAGAAAACAACTTTTATAAAATATCCACCTGCAATGTAAATTAAAAATTAATTTAAAAAGAAAAAAATTTACAATTATTCTTGTCAAATAAATTCAGATATTTTGGTTCGAAGCATTTGGTTTATTTGCCGTTTATGTATTGTATTGTATATTTATGAAATATAATGAAACCATCGAGAATTTCGTCAAATATTGCTGTCCGAATAAAAAATCAAATGAAGAAGAAAACGATCAAGAGGTAAAAGAGAATCCTAGATTCTGAATTGTTGGCTCATTGTCACAAATTAAAAAAAAAAAAAAAAAAAAGAGAGAGAGAGAGAAAATAAAATAAAAAGTTTAAATTTAAAATTTAGTGAGTAATCGTTAAATATATCGTCGAAAATTCGAAATTGCAATGAATAAACGATTATTTTGCTCATTGAGGGCAATACTTTTTTTATATGATTAATTAAAAAATCAAAATCGAATTAAGTTTTTGTTACTTACACCTTTTTGTTTTAATTATTTTATTAAAAAACTGTCGTTAATGAGATGATTTAATTCAACGATCGAGTCACTTTTTTTTTTTTTAAATTGATCTATCAATCACAACTTGCCTCAGAACGATACCAACCCCATTTCATCTAACAAGTATTTGTTCTAAATTTGCTTGAAATTTTCAAAACACCACATCTACCTGCATTCCAACATAAACCTACCCACCTGCTGCTAATCGAAAATACGAAAATCAACGATGCATATTTTGCTTGCAGTCTTGCATAAATTGCGTTACTTCAAAAGAAATAAATAAATTTTAGCATGTTAAATTATGCGTACTTGCATGTCTTGCGTTTTTTCTTTTTTTTTTTTTTTTTTATTTTATAAGAAAAAATTTACGATTTGCTTAATAAAACGAAGAATTGGTTCGCCATCGCATGTCATTATTTTTGAATATTTTCAAAGAGTAAAGATTCATATCGTTTGAAGTCTTTTGAAGTTTGAAAAAAAAAAAGGAAAAAAGAAAAACATAAATTTTATGAGAATAATATTTGTAAAGCAAAAATGTCTTTTTTTTTTCCAATTTTCATTAATAAATGAAAATTTCAAGAAAAAATTTAAAAGTCAAATATTTGTGGAAGAAAAAATTTAAAGATCAATAATATTGATTACAACAATTATTGATTGATTTTCTTGAAATATTATTTTAAGTTAAATTCTATTGAAATATTATCATACGAAGTGCTTTTTGCATTAAATTTTAGAAAAGCAGTACGGTAAAATATGATGTTGACGGTAATACTATTGTATCGCCAATACAAACGATTCAGCCTGATCAGACGATCACCGATGATCATCGTGTATCGATTAGATCAAACTCAGGTGTTCGAGCATATGACAGCTCCGGACGTCGTCAGTCTTTCCCAATTTTGCATAGCGGTGCAATTTTCCGGAACGGTATCATTCAACTTCTATCCGAAGGTCTTAATCCGCTTCAGGAAGGCATCAATGAAGGCATGTTTAAATCATGGCTATGATTTTTTTTCTATAATTATGATTAATTAATTAAAATGCTAATTAATTAATCATAATCTTACTTTTTTTGTCGTTCCAAAATTTTGAATTCAAATAATTTAATTTAAATAATTTCTACGTCAAATAAATTGCTGCAAATGCATATATCTATAATTTGGAATTACTAATAAGCATTTAGCATAATTATAACATTTTATGAAATTATTCATGAAGTAAATAACGGCTGAAAAAAAAAAAATGTCAATTATTGATTAGTTGTGTAGTCGAACATATATTTAATATAAAATGTCGTCACAAGTTTGTTTTAGAATTTCAAGAAACTTTTAAATTTTCTAAATTTTTAAAATAAAATAAGATATTTTTAATTTTTTGTTTTGCCACGAAATCAGAAGTAATATTCAGTAATTATTTAATGCCGAAAATGGCATTGATTTTTTTAATCATTATTATCAATGTGGGAATCGTTACTTTCATTAGCAATTGCAATTTCAAATTCAAAATTTAACAAGATATGCTTTGCTTCTGATAAAAATATCATAGAAATTGCATATTTCGTGATTACTTGATCAATTTGCAGCTATTTTAGCTTTACAGTAGTTTTTTTCTTTTTTAAAAAAGAAAAAACGGCAACTTTTTAAGCACAAATTGTCATATTTCTGCGACAAAAACTGTGAATAAAATGAGAAATGCAAAGGATGTTTGAAAATGATAGATGGAATGGCTGAGAAAACTTTTGAAACTTTTTTTTCTTTTTTAATTTCATTTCAAAGAATGCATCTTTTCATAGCATGAAACAAATTACTTTCTTCTTAGTCCTTTCCATTATATACATATATATATAAATAGATAGATATGAAAGTTAATATAAAAATTTTTATTATGAATATCGAAATAAACTTTTGGGGGGGGAGAAAAAAGCAAAAGAGATGGGACACTTCAATTTTATTCCTACACTTAAAGGCAATAATTAAAGTTTAATAACTTTTTTTCTAGAACATTCGCAGACATCATTAAAATTCTTTTATTTCACAAATTTTCAAAATAGCAATTATTTAGAAAAAAATGTCAGAATGAAAAAATTTCTTTCAACTTTTTATCACATTAATGAAAGTTGCAGCAATTGCTTACAAATAATTCCACAATGAATTATCATTCAATTTTTTCAAACTTTTTTTAACACTTTTTTTTTTAGCAACATTTTGATCAAAATTTCTACAATTTACATAAATTATTGCAATTTAAAAGAAAAAAAAGGAAAGGCAAAGTCTGATTTTGTTTTTGCAAAAGGTATACGACAAATATCACACCTGTTATCTGTTCTAATATCAAGATTATCAATTATTATTGACAAATTTCAACACTATATCTCAAATGCTTTTATCGATTTCTTTGATATTGAGCAAAAAAAAAAAAAAAAAAAAAAAAGTAACCAGACGTTTTTATTTAAATTTCACTGCTTGAAACTTTTTTTTTTTTAAATTTCATTTTAGTTCCAAATGCAGTAAATGAAAATAACAATGCAACAGCAACGCAAATTACTCTTGACGAAATTGCTCGTGGCTGGCAATATCATTCAAATGATGAAAAGGTATCGAAATTAATATTTTGATGCAATAAGATAGAATGAATTTCAAAAAAAATCTAAGGTCAAAGTTTATCAATGTTACAAAATTCAAAAGACATGCAAGTATTTCTAGTCATGTCACAATGTTCAATTCAATTTTCCATCAAAATAGAAGTGTCATTAAAAGTCTCAAAACAAAACTTCCTCGTTACTTCAATTAATTCATCAATTTGTGACAATTTCAGGATAATTAATACTTAATTCAGTTGCACTTTTACTTTAACTAAACAAAAATGTGTCGAAAGATTGCAAATGTCTTATGCAAATTAAATTGATTTCTCTTTTTTTCTTTTGTGGAAAGGGATGAATTTGTTTGGACTTCAGATTCGCCCAGCACGTGAAACGGAACGTTCAGATGCAGAATTTAGTCCACGACGTATTGTCACAAGTAAACGTACCTCAATTTGTCCCAAAACAGCTTGCGTATCAGAAATAGTAAGGCTGAATAGTTTATTCTAATCTCTTCAAACTTGTTTTTTTTTTTTTTTTTTTCGCTTTCTATTTTATTGAGACGCAATCGCAATTTATTGCAATTGCGAAAGTCATAGTTACGATATTCAAATTATAAAAAATAATAATTCAAGAATTAACCAAAAAAAAAAAAAAAAAAGTTTGAATGAATTTAATTTTGCAGAAAGAAATGCTAGAAGAAAATGAAGAAAAGCCATTAGATATGACATGGCCAGAGAAATTTCATCGTCAAATTATTTATCTAGCCCTTTCACCAATTTTATTTCCATTATGGGTGACACTTCCTGATGTCAGAAAGCAGGTAACGATATGTATTAGAATTAAATTATTATTCATAAAATATACTCATTAAAATAATAATTTTTATCGGAAAAATTCGAAAAGAAATTATTAATATTTAAAAAGTCCGAAAAAAAAATGAATTTTGTTCGAAAATTCGAATTGAGGCATTTTTGTCAAATTTTAAAGCCTTTTGTTTGTTTTTTTTCCTGCAAATGATGTTGTTCAATGCATAAAAAGACATTCCGAGACTTAATTACATGTTGAAATTACTTTTTCAATTCTAATTCTAATTTCAATCAGACTGCTCGGAAATGGTTTCCAATCACGTTTATTGGTTCCATTTTTTGGATTGCATTTTATTCTTATATTATGGTTTGGATGGCTAATACAATTGGCGAAACGATTGCTATGCCCACTGAGGTGAATGAATTTTTAATGAAAAAAAAAAAAAAAAAACCACTCAACTCATTCAATTACCATTTTACTAATTAATTAATTGATATACCATTTGTGCAACAATCGACGATGACAATTGCAAGATTATGGTGACAATTTTGTCAATTATCATCTCTACTAATCAAATGATTGAAAAAGAAAGAAAAAAAAAAACGACATATTCTTAAATATTTTTAAATCTAACATTTAAAATCTCGCGAGTTTCTTAAAAAAAAAAAAAAAAAAAAAAAAAGAAATCAGAATTGAAATTGATTTTTTGCATATTACCTTACACCAAATGACAGTTTTATTATTTTCAAAATATATTAAAAAAATTTAATGCTGAAATAAATAGCAAAATTGATTTTTCTTTCTGAACTTAAGTAAATATTGAAATAATTAAATAAATATGAAATATAATGGATCAAATTTTGTTAAATTCTACTTTTTTCTGCCATATTTATCTCCAGCATAGCCTAAAATACGACATATATACAAAAAAATTACATAATACATAAATTTTTTTTTAATATCTGAAGAAGTTATACCATTAATTTAGGTAATTGGGTTGACAATATTGGCCGCAGGAACAAGCATACCTGATTTAATCACTAGGTATAATTAATTTAATCATTTAATACCTAAAACGAACAAATAGAATGATAGCAAGTAATGATGGATCATGCTTTGCATGCACTATATAGCATGCATGCAGTACGAATGCAGTACGGGAATGAGGAGAGTGCATGAAATCACGCTATTAGATAAAATAATCTGATAATTTTTTAGTGATCTTGAAAAAAGCAAAAAATTTTGCATTGATTTTCCAAATTAATTAAGAAATTTTACTTCAAAAGAATTTTTATGCTAAAATATATCATTGATTTTTGTGCTGAAAAAAAATCAATTTTTGACCGTGAAATAGATTAAAATAGTTGTATTGATTTCTCAAAATGAATTTTAAAAATCAATTATTCAAGTGTTATTGTGGCAAGGAAAGGTCTTGGTGACATGGCTGTATCTAGTTCTGTTGGTAGCAATATTTTCGATGTATGTGTTGGGTAGGTAATTTTTTAACTGTATCTTTAAATTTTAGAGAATTTATTTGAAAAAAATTTTTAAAGAGAGACAAGGTTCTGATTAAAATTATGATCTAAATTTAGGACAGTATAATCTGATCATTTTTAATTTGCATACGAATTTCTGTAACCAAAATAATAATAGTAATGATATGGACAGATGTGATGTGAATATTATTTACATCTTTATTTTCCAATTTTTGCAGATTACCAATTCCTTGGTTGCTATTTTTCGTCGTTGAACCAATTCGTAATCCTGGTAGTACTCAGAATTACATTTCAGTATCCAGGTGAGAATTTTAAATTTTTTCAAGAAATTACTTCTTTTTTCTTTTTTTTGATTCAAAATTTTCGAATACTAATTATTGCAAGAAATAATTGAATATGGCATAAATTTTGATCAAAATATTTTTGCAATATTTATTATAATTTTTTTCAAATTTTAAATGAAAATTTCATTAATTATTATCATTTATCAAGCTTATCATTTGCAGTAACGGTTTGATATGCAGCGTTGGTATGCTCTTTATCATGCTTATCGTACTTGTCGCATCAATTGCTTTATCACATTGGAAAATGAATAAATTATTTGGATTTATTATGATTATATCATATATTGCATTTTGTGTTTTTGCAGTTGCCCTTGAAATGCGTCATTTTGCTTGTCCACTCAAAACATGCTAATTATTTTTATTTGTTTATCTGATTGAAATGGTTAAAAATTTGAAAATAATTAAATTGATTTAAAAAAAATCAATTATTTGATTAAAAAATTAAAATAAAAGAGAATAGGATAATTATATATGTAAAATATGCGATAAAAATTGAATTTAAAATTAATTAAAAATGATATTTTTAATTAATAACTTAAAAAAAAAAAAGTCGCGGAATCATTGTCCAATCATTTCGCATATCGTTTATTTGTTGATGAAGATTGGTCTTTGTAATCTTCAATTTGTATATAAACCTGAATTTTCACACATTCTCATCGTAATAATTAATGTATTCTAATTAATGTACTGTAATTGTAACAATATAATTTGCTTAAATAGTAAATGATAAATGTGAAAAATTTTCCATAGTTTTTGTTAATTTTAATTGTGTACAGAAAATGTAATAAATTTAATTTAAAAATTGATTTCAATCATAACTCATCCTGAAGAATAATTTTGACTAAATGATAAAATGAATGATAAACTGATAGAATTAATATCTAAATAGACTTGAAAAAAAAATATAAAATTAGACTTGCGCAGATTAATTATGCAAATTTCACTGAAATATTGAGAGTTTACTCGGCAAGATTCTTCAATGCAAAAATTTTGTATTCTTACGAAATATGTATTGATTGATCACATCCCCGTTTCATTATTTCATTTCTACAGGTAATTCTTCAACTTGATACTTATATCAGATCAAATTATCCAATCAGAAGTTTGAAAACTGATTCAACAAAATGACGCAATTAATATTTGACTGTTTTATTTTGCAAAATTTTTATCACTTTGCATAAAAAAACAATCCATTAGAAATAAATTTTTTGAATAAAAATAAAAGAAAAGAAAAAAATACTTTAAAACGAATAAATTTTACTGAAAGAAATATATCGATTCTATATGGAATATTACAAATTATTACAGAAATATGAAATATACTGATATCTCAAGTAATTCGGTAAGAATTTTAGATAATTTGCGGAATTTCTTCGAAAAAATCTTAAAGAGCCAAAGTTCTAAGGCCTATAAGAAAAATTTTGTACTTATAAATGAACAAATGAACATATTGTTTAAGAATTAATATCGATCAATTCTTGAAAATTTTCACTGTTAAATAATTTGGAAGAAAACCAATCAATAAATTTAAATTTGATTTGTACTTCAACCTCAAAGAGATTGCTGAGAAAACTATTGCATTTGTTGCAGTGTTTCAAGTTCATAATCTTCATGAAAATAAGAGAAATACATAAAAAATTTCGGATTTAAAAGCATAAAATGTAACTTACAATCGAAAATATATCTCAAAGTTAATTAAAATAAAGTAATTAGCACAGAAAAATCGATCTTAAATCCTTTTAATTATGCGACAAAATTTCAAATATTCCAGATGAACAATGAAAAAAAAAAAGTCAATCAAATATTTCAAAATAATCAATTTAAGAAAGACAACATGGGCTGTTCTGATGGTATAAAAGAGAGAAAAAAAAGTAAGTAAATAAGACATAAAAAAGTTTTGAAAAACAACGAAAAAAAAAGTTTGACGAACTGAATGAATTAGATTAACGGCATTGTTCAAAAATTCGGAATGGAATACTTTCTAAAAAGGTGGAGTTTTGATCGGATTGAAGTCGATTATTTCAATCATAATTTAAATTTATTGTTATTGAACTATCAACTTTTGCTGCTCGTCAAATATTCATTAAAGCAAATTAATTACACCTTATTGTTTGAGCAAATTTAAAATTCAATAAAGAAGTAGAAAATTTAACTTCAGCTCGCCATCCTTTCCTAGAACAATTCATGGAAAAGTTTAGGATGAAGGTTGAAACGAAATATCGTGTGTGCGTATAGGAAGAACAGTTTTTTGATCCTTTAAATCAGCGCAGAAATATATATTCGAGATAAAATGAAATAGATTAGAATGTCATAAAAGTAAGTTAAGTAAATTTCCAACTTTTAGTAAATCGGAAAAGAAGCAAGGCGGCATAATTTGATTTATATTATTTTGAGAAGTCGAACAAAACGATTTGTTTGTTTTAAAATTACAAATTACTTTTCCAATTTTGGAAATTAAATTAAAATTAAAAAAAAGATCAAAAGAAGCTGGACTAAATCAAAATTTTCATCATTTCATTTTTTTTTTTAAATTACACCGGAATACGATTTCTGCACCAAATCAGGAATTCCTATACACACACATCACACATTATACACATATATGATAGTGATAATACAAATACAAATTATGCATCATTTTTCTTTGGTAATTTTATGCGAAATTTATTAAAATAAAAAAAAAAAGGAAAAGAATCGGAAAAATCATAAAATTAGCAAAAATTATACAGGACAAGGTAAATATGAAAAAGCTTTTAGGAATGACAATAAGATGACAGTTGTTAGAAACAAACAGCAGGGTCTTCACTTAACCCGGATTTTTCGATAGGAAATGAAAATTTTTGAAAATTCGAAAGTACCATTAACTTTCTAGGATTATGGTACCAAGAAATACAATTGAATACATCATAATTTTCCATCTAGGCAAAGATACAGACCTAGTTTGCATGAGCTAGACCTAGACAAAGAAATGCGGATTGCAAATATTCTCCTATCAAATTATATTCTTCCTACGAGGATCTACAATTTACCGTGGTACCGGTGTCGTACTGGTTACGCACTGCTCATCACGGAATGTTCCGCCACTTTCTTCACCTTCCAGGTCGATTATACGCAATTCGCTACTGGATGCTGGCCGGCAACTTGTTGATTTCCAATGAGTTCGCAAACCGGACGGAGAAATATACTTCTTTCCTGCAAATATACCCAATTATTCTAAAACTGAAACAAATCGTTCAATCTTCGCGTAACATTTCCGTGTCATTGACGTGATACATGCAAAACTAGGGGAATTTCAGAAGTTACACCATGATATGCTCAAATTGAAGCTAAATTTAAATCAAATAAAATCAAATTAAGTAAAATACCGCAACATGAACAATTATACGGCCGCTCATTGGTATGTAAACGTTTATGAAGCTTCAGATGGACAAATTGGGTAAATTTAGCGCTACAAAGATCGCATGGATAAGGTTTCTGACCATTGTGAAGACGTAAATGCGTCTTCAAATTTGACATACTGCTAAAGCGTTTCTGACAAACTTCACACTGATGCGGTTTTTCACCTAAATTAATTATTGATTTAATTCTCAATCAAACCAATGATCCATTTCAAATCTTTCAACTCAATAATTTGATAAAAAATTTGGCAAGTAAAATTGATAATAAATTAAAAAAATATTTGAATATGAGAATGCTGGATAAATATTTTTATGAAAATGCTCATTTTCGGGTTTCGTTCTGTTCAAGCTAAATTAAATCAAAATTTTCAAGCATATCCAATAGCTAGTGGAGTGGAAAACTGGATGAATTCTGAATAGCAAACAAATTAAAGAAACGATATGATCACTGACGTCATTCATCTTAACGGAATGATAATATCTAATCTGATATCAATGCGGTATCAGCATTAGAAAAGACGTTATCATTCACGTATACACATATCTTAATTTCGCCTATGGAACGAAAAATTTACATTCTCCATTGCAATTCAATGTTTTAAATTTATTGTTAACGTAAATAATTCGAAAAACTTGTTTGGAATAAAAATTTTGAAATTAAATAAAAGAGTGATTGGAATTTGAAATTGAAATTTATGGAATTCAATATTGAATTGCAGCAAAATGGAAAAGTGATGAAGTGTTAACTATATCCATATAGAACTGGGATTGGTAAACAAAACTTAAAAACTAAGTAATTTAATAATTTTTTAATTTTTAAAATTTAAATCGAATCATTTTAATTTCATTTAAAAAAAAAAAAAAAAAAAAGAAAATTATTTACCGGTATGAACAAGGTGATGCTTTTGAAGATGAGCCAATTGAGTAAATTCTTTAAAACAAATGCTACATTTAAATGGCCGTTCACCGGTATGTGTCCGCAAATGTACCTTTAAATTTGATAATTGCCCGAATGTTTTGCTACATTCTTTGCATTCATAGCGGGTTTTCCCGTTAATTTGAGACTGAAATTAAGTTTTTTTGTTCATTAATTCTTTAGTTTCAGTTTTTATGTCTCCAATTTATTAGTTATTTATTCGAAACAAAGCATAAAAAAAAAATGAGAAATAAGTTCCAATTTTTTTATTTTTAAAGTGAAAATTCCAGAGAAGAAATAATTTGTTGAATTTTTCAATTCACATTTAATAAATCTGAAGAGATCTAGATAAAACCTAAGTTGAAATTCTGAATTTATAAATTTCTTCATTTTCAATTTTAAGTTTTTTGAGAAATCTGGTTAAAAAAAAAATGCACTTTTTGCACTGGATATGGTTGTCTGCTACGTGAATACGGCGAATTACTAGACGCAGCTTGGAAAGCGGTCGGCGAAGTTGCTAGCGGCGGATGCGGAATACTCAACGGAAGAAGAGGTTGCGGTTGGGCAGCAAAAAATGATGCTTTTGTAGGAGTAGTTGAGGGATAAAGTGTTCCGGCAAGTGTGGTACCAAATGGTGGACTTGCTGTTGCTGCGAATGCAGGTGCAGGTGAGCATGCAGGTGGTCGTCCAGGTGAACATGATCGTGCAATATGTGGCGTTGCAGCAACACCATGATTTGGCTGTGGTGGTACCCAAATTCCGCCTGTGGCAACACCCAAAGCCGAACTACGCCGCCAGAATTCATGCAGTAGCGTATTATAAGGATTGATAGCATTGGGTTGTAATGGTGGTAATCCGGTTGCCACCTGTGGTACCGAACTTTGCGGAATTTTTGTTGCGACCGGACGATGTACAGGATTTTGGATTACATTCGGTCTCGTAATCCTCTGTTGTCTTTCGTTAATGACGAACGGTGAAGTAGGTGATGATCTGAATTATTCATAGTAAATTGTTTGCATTACCTGATAGCTTTTCAAAAGAAAAAAAAAAGAAACTGAAATCCGGAAAAAGAAACAAATCAATCTCACAAAAAGTTATTTCACATTAGGATTCCGGAAGATATGTATGGATCTTAAAATATCATATTTTTTATTTGATATCTGTTCCGGATAATAACCGGATATTTGTTATTTCGAATTCGACTTCTCTTTCTTTTCTCTTGCTTTAATAAACTTTATTTTTTGTATCCGTAATTGATGAAGTAAAGCATACAATGTTGATGTAGAATTAATGCTCGATTCGCAATCATCACTCAGTAATTGCGTCAAATCGCTAGCAGTCGATGATGTAAATGGTGAATGAGCGTCCATGGAATGTTTTGACGTTGTGCTTGCAACTCCTACAGCTAATTCCTTAAAATAAACACATACGTTTTAAATGATTTTTTATTGATTTTAATTTATCGAAAAAAAATTCGGAAATGAAAAAAAAAGTATTTTATAAATCAATGATAAATATTTTTACCCTTTTTTTTTCTTGCATAGAATATTGTAGCATAAGATTCTCAGGTAATTATAACATTTTTTTGATGTGAACTTTAAGTTTCTATGATATTTCGCTACTTTGTTGTTATTATTTCTACATACAGCTCAAAAAATCGGATCAGAATTCGCTGAATAATTGACTACTTTTCTTTACAATCCAAAAAAAGTAGGTTATCAGTTTCATTTTACCTGCGTGGCTTTTTTCAGCGAGAAATCAAGAGCTTCTTGTGTTGACGTCAATTGTTGCTGTTGTTGCGGTTTCACGTCAGAATTCCGGCTTGATCCCGGAGCACTTGCTGTTTCAACACATTTCAGGGCTGAAATTTCGCATACAAATCATTACGAAATGAATAGATAAGAAATCCGCTGTTTAAAACTGAGAATCTGAATCTCAAAGATTGTTGTATAAAATTGAGAATTTGAAGTTTTCCATATATGTATATGCAGATTCCTTGAATCGAAAAAGTTGGACAAAAAGGTTTGTCAGATTTTTCCAATTTCTAGCTTCTAAGTACTCGCTCCTTTCATCAATTCAATCATATTTCATACATGATGTTGGTGAATTTCCGGGAAAATAATTTCCAGCAATTTTCTGGATTAGTCCGGTTTTTAAGATCAGTCAAAGAACTGCACCTTCCTAATGTTTATCGGTTCCTTACTTTATATCATGATCGATATTTGTAATGATAATTTTAACATTTGTTCTCAACTTTTATCAAAAAATTTTTTCCAGAAAATTATTTTGTTTTTCCATTTCTGCTATTATCAGGACACTGTATAGGTGCATAATTTTTTTTGGCAGCAAATCAATATTTAATTATTACATTATTTCAATTTAAAGACATACGATAAGTTTTTAGAAAATTTTGGATAAGACTTTCAGGTAAATAAAAATTTTAAATTCTATTTGTGCTAGTATCATTTCAGAATTACTTATCTTTCAGTTAGCTATTACATCATTTCTGCTTGATAGTTTGGTCCGATTCTTTTGGTTTACCTAATTTTTTTTTAACTTATTATATGTCATACATCCAATTTTTTTATCACTGTTTATCAAATGATAAATTGAAGAGTGTAACATCGATAGATAGCTATTTCTTTCTTATCTAGTCCGAAAGATTGTATTTACATTTTGAGGATAAATAACTTTTTTTGAGAAACCTAACTTCATGCTATAACTAGTATAAGTTGACAATAAAACTATACTACCGCATTGATGTTGCAAAATCTCGATACTTTATGCTCGTAGAAATATTTGCAAAGTTTATCAATTTAGCTCGATCATTTCATGCCAATTATTTTTCATTAAAAAAAAAAAGTTTAGGATAATTTTAAGATTTCTTCCGAGACAATGTTTACCAGAAGATACCTTTTGGTGAAGGAATTTTCCAGTAATCGCAAAAAGTCGGAAAATTGATCCGCTGTGCGTAATCTTTACTATACCAATACAATAATTCCGTGTTTGGTTTAATTGGTTTTACAGAATAGAAATAAATTTCACTTTCTACCTGAAATCGATTATGGAATCGGATAAGTTTGAAAAAATATATAAATGTAAAATAAGAGTATAATTTCTACTGAAATTTGTGTATTCTAGTAAGATTCTTTCAAATTTATATGTAAATTCCTTGAAAAATTGTCATTTATGAAGATTAATTTAAATGTTGTATGGGGTTATATTTTTTGCTTTGTTTTATTATTTTTTGATTATTAATTAAATTTTATTTTTTACATCGCTATTAAACTTATAATCCTCCGGATATCGGTACCATTACTTCCAACTCTTCGTACTCTTTATCAGAGAATTTCGAAATTGAAATTAACCTGACAAGCGACTAAGTTTTGCGAATCCTTGGTTCGGGCCCGGTTGACAAATTTCATCCAATTACTTTTGCGATTTTCGCTCACATCCAGCAAGACTTACTGTAGCTTCGGTAATGTCTGGTTTCCGGTGCTCACCAACCAGAGGTCCGAATCGTGCACCGCGTGGAATGTAATCCATACTCCAGACACCCATCGTCTATTAGCAAAGTATTATTACTTTAAAAACTATCAATTTTGTTAAAAAAAAAGAAATCAAAAGAACTAAAATATTCTTTTATTTCGTGTTTTATGTAAAAATTCGAAATTAAATTCGAGACTAAAACTGATGTATGATTACATTGCACGAATGGTTTGCCAATATTGGTTTTAAAAATTCTTTTTTTTTAAGTATAATCAATCAAAACAAACATATTTTAGAGAAGAGAATGAAACAAAGATAATTAATAAAGGATTAATTACTTTGGGTAGTTCATGAGAAGATCGAATAGTCAAGTTTAAGGGTAGCGACGTTGCGGCACGATTGTTCGGATCCTAAATATAAAATATATTTGGTATTTTTACAGTAATAGCTGAGGAACAGTGTTTATATTAATTAAATATTGCAAATAGATTGAAATTAAATAAATTCCATTAATTGATTCAAAAAAAAAGGCCAAAGAATTTCATTAATAATAAATTTCAAATATGCGTTTTTAAGCAACAAAAAGTTGTTTCAATTGATATTTTACGATGAAATATTCAGGAAAACATGATAAGGAAGATTAAATTTAAATTTGCAGCCGAAATTAACATTTCTACAAAATTTGACTTCTTGTATTATAGTGCTTGTATTTTGCATATATAAGTTTAATTATATATCAATCGTAAAATTAAAAAATAATGGACAAATTTCAAACTTTTCATGAATTTTTTTTGTTTTTGAAGAGATAAAAGTTTGGAGAAATTCAAAAGGAAATTCTGGAATATCCACGAATATAATGCATGCATTAGTCCGATTTTCCAATATATGAATTAATCCGGCATCATATGAATTTAATATTTCATTAATAGAGATGTTGAAATTATAAAGATTTACGGATATTAACAATCTTAGCTATAGTTATTAAACAATAATAAGTTTTGAATTTAGTCAAAATTATTAATAAAATAGGTTTAAAATAAACTCAATAAAGTAAAAATGATCATTTTACCTGATATTCTAATGGTTTATCAGGTACATGAAATACACAAAGTTCGGCAAAATTATGTTCTGACATACTAGTCCAATCCCATTCGTTCATACCTTCAGGTTTACTTTTTGCACTTTTGTATGTTAATGAAGAACTTGAAACTGAAACTTTTGGGTGTTTAAAAATTAAATAATTTTTTAAGATTTATTTTTGAATCAAAGGTTAGTGTAACTTCTAATTAAGCAAGAAGAAAAAACGTTGAAAATCTAATAAATTAATAGCGAATTTGATTAAATTATTAAATTTTAATTATTTAAAAACTTTGTACCATAATTTCGATGTCCGTAATCATCATTGATTGGTGAGGCGGTAGCGCTTGAAGAAGATGATGAATTGCCAATTTCGTTGGAATTATTCGCAAGTGTTGCGGCTTTTATTGTTGCTACTGACGAAATTACTGTTGTGGTATTACCAGATACAACCATTTCAGGCTTTGTACCCAAGTTCTGCGGTTGATTAACGACATCCCGCGGTGTACCAGCATGGAAGACATTCGACTTTGGCCCATGTTGCATTATATCTTCGCCCATTATAACTTTTATAACTCTTGCAGAAATGTTTGGCAAATAATGCTGCTGATGATGCTATTCTGGCAAAATGTTCAATCCACTGAGACATTAATAAGAAGTATCACACGAAAGGTCAAAGGTTATATTGTATTAGTTTGATGATTCGCTCTGACGGATTTTGTCGTTTCTTCTTTTCTTTTTTTGCGAATTTTATATGAACCAACAAATGTCAAATGAATACTGAAATTTTATTTATTTATCAAATAAAACAATTTGATAATTTCTTGTTAAGAAAGAAAATATGTCCATTTTTTTTTCGAGATTCTTGTTCAATCATAAAAGTCTCATAATGGTCACGAGAAAGAGAATAACGTGAAATAGGAAATTTAAAATGTACGTGAAATTCATTTCATTTTAATTTTAATATAAATTTAATGTAACTTTTTTCCAAACTGAATGTTAGCTGTAGAAAATTTAATATTTTACTACAAACAAGTAAAAAATCAATGTTCATTCCAAAAGTTATAAAAAAAATTAGTACAACTTTTTCTAGCACAAATATTCATCATTTTGCCGTGAGATTTCATGATGTTATATGTATGATATTTCTTTTTCATATGCTAATTAGCTCAAATTTTATTTCTCTACTTATTAATTTGTTTATGTTTTATCCGCATGAAACACGCGGCAAGATTCTAATCTTAAGTTCGAGTAAATTTAGAATTTTTTTTTTTTTTTAAATGAAATAAAGTATTGCAATAGTTAGAAATAAGTAAGAGATTGATATTAGATAAGATACAGTGATTATGGTCACTTTAGTATGATAAAAATTCAACCTTGTAAGCATAATTTTCAAATCATTTAGTATCATTGCGACGATTGTACGTAACGGATACGTACATACGTTTAAATGATTAAAGATATGAATAGACGGTTGGAAAATGAAAATTTTGCAAAAGCTTATCGAGAGATTTTTTTCTTAAAATATGAAATCAGCAAAAATTAAGAAAACAATGTGCGGAGATTTAATTGATCGAAAAATTAAATTTTCTTTCTAAGTTTTAAAATTAAAATGAAAATAATATACCTTTTGCCATTTGTTGGTTGGTTAGGGACAATTGAGAAATATGTGTAGAATTTTAGTTTACAATAAAATTATTTCAATACCTGAAAATTTTCAGCTTTTTTAAAGGTATTTAACAACGAAGTATTATATTTAAAACGATTTGAAATTTTGCGCAACTAAAATTAAGTAAAGAAATAAAAATTAAACTGAAAATTTGCATAAAATTGAAATTTTCCATATTTAATAGAGAAATTTATTTCAATTGTCATTGGTGTGAATCATTTCAAACTTTTATAATAGAGGAAAAGAAGTAGTGGATTCTGCAAGGATAACAAGAAAATCTCATTCAGAAAAAGAGGAAGGGAATTGTTTTGATGTGAAATTTGTTTTTCAATTGTTTCAATTTGAAATTTCATTGTTCTTTTGAAAAGGAAATAAAATATGATATTCCGATATTTCAATTTTTTTTCTTTTTTTCTTCTCATTATCATTTCGAATGAAAAAAGAAAAAAAAGAAAAGGAAAAAAAGGAAATGCAAAAAATGATGTATTAAATTTAATTTGAAAAAAATCGAAATTTTGAAAAAAGAATTTTATAAGATGAAATTTTCTTTCTGTTAAATGATGATTTGTCGAGCGAAGAAATAGTTGAAAAGTTGGATGAAGTGATATGAAAACATTATGATAATAATAGCACGAGTAGTTATGGTAAATTCTGAAATGCAGAAGGCAAAAGCCATCTATCCATCCATCCATCCCTTCCATCTATTCTTTCCTCAAGAAAACAAGTTCCGATCAGAAGCGGATCTATCCCCTTCTTCGCCTCCATCATTATCATCATTATCCAAACTATCAGATAGCTGAATTCGAAAATTAACAGGCAAGAAGATCGGTGCGACAAAGAAGCGACCAAACGCTGAGATCGCAAAGTGATACAGCGTATCATACGGTAGATACAGCGTAACTGAGATTTTCGCATTTACCTTGTCGAACCGAACCATCGTTAAATTTCAGTAAAAAAGGGAGCTATATATGAATGATTATGATTTTTTTTTTTTTTAAACATTAATTATTATTAACTGCCCTAAGCAATGTTCAATTAAGAGAAAAATAGAATTAAAAACATAAAATTTCAAAAAATAAAATAAAATAAAATAAATAAATAAAATCAGAAATTTGAAAAAGATTAATTGTTGTTGTTAGAAACATTAATTTTATAAAATTTCACCAAAATTCTGCTAAAAATATAAGATTAAAATTGAAATTATATTCGAATTCATATTACGTCTTTATCAAAATTTCGCTAAAAATATGAGACTAGATTTGAAATTATATTCGAATTTCATTCTAAGTTTATTTTGAGACGAAAAGTTAGCTTGCTTGCAATTTAACTCAATGAGTTTTGAGTTAGGAATAGAATACAAAATAATAGAATCAAACTTATAACAAAAATAAAGAGGGAAAAAACAGCCGGAAAAGAGCTATTTTGGAACTTTTGTTGATTTGATTGTTAGAAAGCATAGTAATAATTAAGTTAATTTAATTTATAACCAAATCATTGTTTAGTTAAAATCAGATTTTGATTAAAATAAATTACAAATTATCGCTGAAAGCAACATTTGCAGATATTAGGAATGGTCATTTAAATGAAAGAAATTAATGAACTGAAAATGGAAATATTTTAGGAATGAGAAAGTATTGTAATAACTAATATACTATAATTTATAATCAAATATTGATAAACATCATTAACAGTATATAAATGATTAAATGAATATTCAAATTTAAAACATTTCATGTATATGTGAGGGATTTATACGAATAAATTCGTTTCAATTAACTGACTAGATAATTAGAAAATAAACAAGGGAAATTGAAGAGAGTTGAATTACTTTTTAGATATATATATATATATATTTAAAGAAAGGGGTCAAAGTACCAATTCTTCTCTATACAAATATTGATAATTAAATCGAATGGTACTTTCTCGTTCCATCCTGTTTCTCATCCAGATTTTCTTTCAGTTATTTACTTTTTTCGTCGAAAATTAAGAGTAACTTACCTTGAAATTTTAGTGAAATTTGTGGGTTTCACCACTCATAGCCTATCCAAATTTCTTTCATTTACTCTACCTATTTTTCTCATTTTTTTCCCGCTTCCGAGCAAAAATAGATGGAAATTTTCAAAGTTAGTAAATAAATTTAATCCAAGATTGTATATAATAATAGACTGCTTAATTGCATTACGATTAAACAACAAAATAACAAAATGAGTGAGTGATTTAAACTGCTTTTCTTAAACAGATCAACCAATACTTTCAAATTGTTTGAAATTGATGTAAAACTCAAATTGTTTGAAAGTGGTGATCATTGATCAAAGCATCATATCATATCTAATCATATAGATTGAGACTAAAAGCACGATCGAGATATTCTATCAGACTGCTTTTACAAGAGATTTCGAATTTGTCATTTGCCATTGAGTCAGTGAAATTTATTCATTTTATAGAGAAAAAGAAAAAAAAAAAAAAAAGGAAAAAATGGAAATTTCATTGGTAACATTGGTCAATAGTGAAGAAATTATTGTTCTCTAAAAAAAAATTGAAAGCTATCTTCTTCTAACAAAAGCGAAAAAAGAAATAATAGAAAAGGATATTAATTGTCAGTAGATCAGCTTTTGCTTTAGGAAAAGTGAATGATAGCAGGCAGAAGTTTTTGGTGGATCGAAATGACGAGAAATTGCTTTCGTTGTGACAATGACAATGACAATGGCAATGATCTAAGAAGTAGAAGAAAAAACAAAAATAAAAAGTTACGCATAAGAACAAGATTTGGTGTAATCAGTAGAGATGAAGAAGTTTGGAAAGAAAAGAAAAGCAGAAAAAGGCTAAGAAACCTCGGGGCTTAATTCTGGTTAAATCAAAAAAACTGGTCTCGAGATCGATTTTCAAGGTGATACTTTCTACCGATTGTTCCAAAGAAGTACATAAATGTAAAGTACATAAAATTTATGTTAATTAATTAATAGATGGAAAATTCGGGGCTTCATCTTCTTTATTTCGATATAATTTCCTAAACTACTGTTGTCAAAGCAACGATGACAAATCACAAAGTTTTGATATCAGGGAACAAGAGAGAGAGAGAGAGAGAGAGAGAGAGGGGGAGAGAGAGGGATTATTATAAATTCTGGTTCTAGGAAGATATTTGCTAGAAGTCTTGCATAAACGGCTCACCCTGAAGCATCATCATCTCTCGGGTCTACTAATGGGCATTCAACAAGGAAAACTGGTTTCCGTTCAACAAATATTTCTTCTGCTATTGGTTACGTAAAGATTCACAGCATTTTCACGGATCAAATGGTCATCCATCCGTCCATCTTTTCCTCTCTGATACACAGAAACATCAAATGTCCCAAACTTGTCGTTACATTATTGCTGTTTGTCAATCAATTCTAATCAATCATTTCGCAAGAAAACGAGAATTTTTCTCGCCATTATGTTAATTTCATACATATTTATACATATACATACATATATATAGGCAAATTCTTCTGTAATATTCCAAATAATGCCATTCTTTGCATCTAAGCTATAACCAATATTTACGAATTAATAAATGTTGAAAATGATTAAATTCTAAATTTTTGCCAACAAACTTTCAAAATATCGAACATTACGTGACATTTTTTTAGTATAAGAAAAGTAAATAAACAAAAAATAAATAAATAAAAAAAGGAAGAAATTAGAAAGACATATCATTTTTCTGTTATAGTCTGTTTCAAAATTTTCATGTTTAGAGAATAACTTTTTTTTTTTTTTGCAAAAAATTATTCAAAAAATTTTTCCTCCTAAAAAACAATTTGTATGTATTGGTGGATACAAAATGACCGAAGAATTGTAATAGTCCATGATTCGAGAGTTCGAGAGTTAGGTTATTTCCGTTCAGAAGTTGAATCGTTTCCTTACGTCCGAATGTTGGGTTATTTTCGTTTCCTTACGTCCGAATGTTGGATTATTTTCATTTCCTTGATGAAAAATTGAAATTCGAATTTATTTTTTAATTTTACCATTGAAAGAAACAAAAGGAATTATAACAATAAAAGGCAATAGCAATAGCAAGTAACATAATAACAAGATTATAAAACTTAGCAAAATTATTTGTTTCGAATGTCAGAGAGTTAGGTTATTTTCATTTAAAACGGAATGTAAAATTTCCGCCATTGTCATTTTCAAAAGTTTTAAACAATTATGCAATCAAGTTTCTTCTCATTCTTTCCATCTTTCTGTTTCTTTCTTTCTTTTTCTCTCTCTCTCTCTCTCCCTCTTTCTTCGAGAAGAAAACTTGATTTTGTTTATATATGTAAGCTTTAACTATCACACCAATATTTCAAAATTTAAACAGAGGATGGACAAACAGAACATTGCCACTCGGTTGCTCTGTTTAATTGTTTCATATTTGTTATTGGTCAGTAACTGGTCGAAGTTTTCAATTAAAATTTAAATATATTTAAATTTAAATGTACTTTTTCAAATGAATCATCTGAACATTAGAAAAACACTGAAAAATGACTAGTTATTAAAAGATTTTTTTTTTTTTTAAATAATTTGAAAAAAATTTCACTTTATTTCGCAACAAAATTTTTTATAAATTGGAAAAAATTTTCTTTTCTTTTTTTTGATATTAATCTGGTGTTGATAAATTATTTTGAAATTTAAAAATGTTATTTTAGAAATGCATGAGCATTTGTAAGATTCGAAGTAATATCAAGTTGTAATATTTCTCTGATCAAGTCAAAAAACTATTTGTGCATATTGGATGTACGATGGTCGAAAAAAAAAAATGAAATTTTATAAATTTCGCAAATTTCGCACTCTTACTATTTCAAGAATTTTCCGACATTTCATGATAAAATTTGTATCTATCAGAAAAGTCACTTGCAGATAGATATCTGAGAGTTCCTGGATACATCGTAGCTTATTTCGCTTAAAATTTCAAGTAAATAAAATAGTTGAAATAAATTTTTAGTCACATTTACCATTTGTGATTTGTACTTTTGGAATAAAAAAAAGAAAATTCTCAAGCGAAATGCAAACATTTGTGGGAAAAAAAGTTATTTGAAATTAAAGAAAATTCGGTCAATTCCTTTTTTTTTTTTTCGAGAAATGAATCGTTCTAAAAATGATAGAAATGAGAAAAAGAAAATTGCTAAAACTTTCGTTACGCAACTTACGGATTGGTAATTGACCTGATTTTTGTCAACATACATGCAAACAGATAGAACATACCGTGACACCTTGCATAGAGGTCATTGCAACGCAAACATTCATCACATTCAACTACTGATCACAAAATGAAATAACTTTGAAAATCATTGCTTATCATTGTGCTTATCAAATTAATTTGTGCATAAATTATGATTTTCCTTCATTTAAGCTTTTAAAAGCTCAATCAGCTTATCATCAGTTATAAAATTATTGCAAACTTTGGAAATTTTCTTTTTTGAGGCAACATATAAATAACTGGAAAATATTGAATTTTAAAAGAAAAAAAATTTTTTTTTGAATTTTTTTTTTTTTTTTTTTTTGAAAGAAAATTTGAAAGGTTTGAAAAAAATTTCACAACTATCATCAAACGATTCGCAATGAAAATAAATTTTTTTATAAAACAAGATTTTATCTTTGTTTTCAGTCTTATAGACGAGAATTTTTTTTAGTAATATCATTAAGAAAATTTCGTTTCAAAAATTATTAAAGTATATAGGAAATTTACTTATCAATAAGTTATATAAAATCAAATAATGCTAAATCTAAAAAAAAAAAAAAAAAAAATGAATTTTATGATATCTGTAACACATGGCATATATAAATGGCATAATTTGCTTAATTTGATGTTTTAAAAGATTTGCTAAATTTACTCTCACACATTTCAAGAAATGAAATGATAAAAACAATCTTTTTAAAAACATGGAATCTGTTTCAACAGATGGCAATTGTATCTTCCACGTATTTTCGATTGATTTTTTTTCGTTTTCCACAATTAATCTTATTTTTCTGCCAAATCAGAATTCATTCAGTAAGTTTTGGATTCTCGACACATACACAATTCGTTCCATATTTTTTGGCGCAAAAGATCTGACCACGTTATCTTTACGGAAACATTCACGTTATCCTTACGGAGGCATTCACGTTATCTTTACGAAAGCAACCACGTTATCTTTACGTAAGTATTTTATTGTAACGTTCAGCTAATACAGTCAGATGATACGTCGTTTGAGATTCACTAATTGGATTGCTATTTCAAATTTACTAATTACCACAACTTCGAAGAATAAGATAATCTTCGAATACCGTTTGTCAGAATTTTCGGTACAACTTCAATAATTTTGATGACAGTTTTTTAAAGAATGTATCTGTTGAAAATCATTTAAGAATTAGAAAAATTTCGAATAACACATTTCTACAAGTCATCGAATTTTGCTTCAACGTATCATCATTAATGCTTGAAATTAATTTGCTTAAAGAAGAAACGAAATTCTAAAGATTACATTCTTAAGTACAATTTATGATTAATTCCAGAAAAAACAAAAAAAGTGAGTGAAATTTGAGAAAAAGTTGAAATAGAAAGATTTGAGAAATGAATTTAAAAAAAAAAAAAGAAAGGAAAAAAAAAACAGCAAAGAAATGAGTGGATTTGAGAGAATGGATGAATTTGAATTGAAATTCTAAGCAAACGATAGAACAGAAGTTTTGTGATTGTTGTACGAAGTGGGATGAATCCGTTGACCTTGCTTGTTGCCTTCCTCCCGTGGAAAAGATTCATCATCATCATCATCATCATTATTATCATCGTCATCGTCATTGTCACGCAGAGAATTGGAACGAAACGAGAAAAGTTTTGCTGGGGACAAGAAAAGGAAAGGTACGACGTGTCACCCATCTTGTCATTATGGCTGGCTATTCAATCGCTCAACACAAGAGCAGGATTGTGTGACAAAAATCGCATGAGCTTTCCATCTCATGTCATCTTATATTTTATCAAAAGGTAAAATTATACTTTATTTGGCCTTGGCCTAGCTATCCAAATTTTATGGCATACAGTTATAGAGTATGATTAAAATTTTCCCAAATTTGAAAATTATTTTTGAATCAAAAAATATGTCCAAAAATTTCATGCTTATTTTGGGAATAGTAATTTCATTTGTCATTATCATGCTTATGGAAGATGTCATAATTCAACAAATATGTGATTGATATGATTCCTTCGACCACAATTAATTGAATTACTAAAAATCGTCGTCTGATAATTGCTAATTCAGGTAAGTAATAATGGTAGGAATTTTGGACAAAAAACAAAATTGATAATTGAAATGATACATCAAAGCTATAATACAACTTAATTAGCAGAAGGCTGTTGCTACAATTTCATTTTTCCATTTCAGATTCAGAATGATATAATTGCCATCAGAAAGTTGCTAACATGCATAACAGAGCATTCATTCCATCAATTCATTCCCATGTTACATTTCTTATCAGTCGGTAGATTCGATAAGAATTTGAGTTCAAAGAAAATTCCCGCTTCCTCCTCCATCAAAATTAGATATGCATCAAAAAAAAGAAAAAGAAATCCCGAATATTTGGAAAGAAGGAAGAACTGACGTCAATGACACTTTATGCCAAGGTCATTTTATTCTCTAGTTATACTGCTCCATTTTTTTTTTTTTTTTTTTTTAATTTAAAGAATTTGAATTGTCACATTTTATTATCGTATATCTTGAATAACATTTTTGCATTCAGAAGATTTTGGAGTTAAAAGAAAAAAAAAATTTTAATTAAAAAATTCGAACGAAAATGGACATTAAAATGTATTGCTCAATTTCTTTTCAATTGCATAATAATCGGTAATTTTTTATTCCAGAAAAACAGGAGAAAAAAGACCAAGGTCATAGTGAACTTTTCGTTGTTGTACGCTAAAAGGGTAATCTAAAATTGAGGATATATATCTTGTGGTATTAACAATGAATTTTGAAAATTTTGAAAATTTAAATTAGATGGAGTTAGACGATCGGATCGGATAGGATGAGAGATAGAGAGAGAGAGAGAGAGAGAAAGAGAGAGAGAGAGAGAGATTGCGCCATGCGGATGAATGAATGGGGTTGCCCTTGGCCTTGCGCAATGCCATTTTACTCCAACTAAATTTTGAGGCGATGTGCGTAATTCGTCGCAATTATGATGATCGTCCATTGTCGGTGTCGAGACGAAATAGGTCATCAGGTCTTTCGTTTTGTTCCATCCCGTTCAACAGGTACCACGCGCTACCATCCCGCATTCCCATTGATCATCATCAAGATTCCGCACAATAAGCTACATCTTGACCTATCCGTACTACTACTACTACCGCTAATCCCCAATTTCTCGCCATTATCACAAGTGATAAACTGATAACATTTCTTTTAGCAATTGTGGAAAAGATTTTTTTTTTTTTTTCTGGAAAAGTTTCATCTCATTCTTCTTTGTTTTAATTGTCACAATCAACATTGTTGATGACGGAATTCATGCTACTGCTCAAATATCCGGTTTTCCGGAATGGTAAGAAAGAAAAGGAAAGTTCACAGTCTTTTCCCAGCAATATTAAAAATGAATAATTGAATGAATTGAACGCATAATAAATTTACATATGCACAACCACAGAAACAAATTATTTATTAAATTGCCAAATTTTTTCGGAAGAAAACAATTAATTCGAGAATCTCGATTTCGATTTTTGAGGCTTGACGTGCATTTCATCAAGATAATTCGATGAAAAAAATTGTTCAGAAAGAAGGATTTAGCCATTGCTTTAATGAATTATCTCTAATTAGCAATTAAAAATAATTCATTTCGAATTAAAATACTCGAAAATCTTTCATTGTGTCACTCATTAAAAAAACGAATTTCCAAGCTCCAAATAAACCAAAGATTTGTCTAAATTAACATGAAAATAATTTTTTTCATTTATCACTCTCTTTTCGTCTCACTTTTTTATGTCAGTTTTTTTTTTTTTTTTTTAGAAACATTAATATAATTGAGGAAAATTGTTCGAAGTTTCTT
This sequence comes from Onchocerca volvulus, assembly GCA_000499405.2. Lineage (NCBI taxonomy): Eukaryota > Metazoa > Nematoda > Chromadorea > Rhabditida > Onchocercidae > Onchocerca > Onchocerca volvulus. Next base: position 9,595,874 of record HG738137.1, on the reverse strand, counting down.
TTCTTTCTGCTCTCTTTATCAGAAGAAGGTTGAAGAAATGGAGCAAAATTTAGAAATTCAATTTAAAATGAATGAATCCAGATAAAATTTAGCTTAAATAGCTCAAAACTGTCAGAATTGTTCATTAGCAGAAAGAAGAGTATTTCAGGTTTTCTTTAAGTACCACATTTATTGCAGATATGTGGTACTTAATCTTGAAAATATAAAATTGAAAAGAGACTTGAACTAAATGAGCGTGACTGTTACTTGATTTTACGCAGTAATCAGTGAATTGTTTCTTTTTTTTTCTTCTCAAAAAACGAGAAAAGAAAAATGAAACATCAATTTGAAATGTTGTATGCTACGGTGCAAATTAACAACGAAATTAAGGAAACTTACGTATCTTCTCTTCCCTCAAAACACCTTTCTGATCGAAAACAAATTGATTTTTGTGACAGTTCGTGCTATTTTAAAAACGATAACGCACAGGCTATCGACCTTTTTGGTATCACACATGTTTGCGACAGAAAAAACAAATCTTTATAAAACACAAACAAATAGCAAAACGTTTTACGACATGTTCGATGTCGTTGATCCTTGCGAAGCGTAACGCATTTTTTTGTTCAACGGAATCATCATCCATTAAAACACGCCATCTACGCTTGAAGTTCAATTTCAGGACTCGAAATTGAATTTGAATACAGGATAGGAGTTGAAAAATCTTGCCAGATTGTTGATTTATCAATCTTTACCTTCTAAGAAAGTGAAAATTGTTCACTATACTTAGTGATTTTCACTTTCCTAGAAGGTAAACAGCTAGGAAGTGATAAACACGACTAAATATAAGTTTCAGATGCTTCAAGTAAATCTAGAAGTGATAAGATCAGATGATTTGTAGTATCAATTCAACGAGATAATAAGGAACTCTTCCCGATGAGCGATTATTTGCTGTAACAAAAGTTGAAATGTTCAATCGTAGGTTCAGATACAATGCATAGAATGATCAAATAGTGATGGCAATGAAAATTATGTAGAATTAATCAGATAACGTTGTGATTACCAGATAAGCAATCGAAATTATGATCATCATGCAAAAGGTCAGATGATATCTTGATTACTATGTGGATATTTAGATAATATCGTGATTAATATCCAAACATCCCGATTACTTTTTGTAAAATGCAAATAATCATGAGATCGATATACAATCAATAAATATTATCAGTGGATGCATTAACTGATAAATTGATAAAACTAGACGGCTTGCAAATTAGTGGTGTGAGCTTAAACGAAAACTTATAAACAAAGTTAGCTTTCTTTTTGTATCATATTAATTTTATCTAAATATTTAATTTCAGAGGCTAAATAATGAAAATTTAATAAATAAATAATTTAATGGAAGCTTTTCTGGGAAAATTGGAAGCATTAAAATTGAATTTTATTAAATTAAATCACAGCTGTCTGAGATATAAGTAGTTCATATGTTCAAAAACTTTTTTCTACTACATTTTAATTGAAGAACTAATATTAGCTTAAATTAAATTATTACGCCTGGCTTAATCAAAATTTTTTCAACTCAAGATTCATACAATATAACATGCGTAAAATTACATAAGTATTGTAATTTCCTATACTGTATCATTGAAATTGCAGCAAATCTCGCATTTTATGAATAATTTTAAAGTTTGCGGTCAGTACTAAAAAGTTTTCTTCAAAGCTATGTATATATAAATATATCAATTTATTCACTGATATTTTGGACAGTTTGAAATTGATTGAAATCAGAGCCGAATGATTGCTTCTTTCTGAAGCAAAATTAATCATTCTTTTTAATTAATGCAAACTTCTGCAGATACGGTTGATGAACTGTTGTTCAGCAGAATCTCAAACGCTAGATATCTGCGTGTATTTTGACGTAAGTATACGTTTACAATGAAAATTATAATCGCAACAATTATGTTGCAAATTAAGTATTGTGGAGTATCATTTACTCAAATGTTCGCATATCGATATTTTCAAAAAATGATATCGATGCAAAATTTTCAAAGCAAAGTTTTGTATGTTAACTGCTGAGTAAATGATACTTTTATTTGAGAATAAAATTTAAATTCAAATTTAAAGTTTAATCTCAAAATTTGTCCTTATCAAATACATGGTTAGTAGTTTTATGGTTGCATTTTAAACTAATCAATAGCAAAATTCATAAATATCATTTGCATTTCTTCCTTCTTTATATCATCGCAACATGAATTAAGTAAAACTGTCATCAAAAATTGAATGGAAATTCATCGATTGTAAAGAAATGAAAGAATAGAATAGGTCGTGGCAGTAAATGTTTTGTACATTTTGCATTTTATTAGGAAAGGTTAAAGAATATAATGGCTGTGACATGGCACCAAACTAGAATAATCCAAATTTGATAGCACTTTTACACTGGACATCTCAGGGCATAAGATTACTCGAATTATTCCGGTATTTCTATTTCATCCTACGGTGATAAAAGTAACAAAAGTCATGACTGAAATGCATTTTACCTTGAAATACAAAATTCGACAATATTTGAACCTTATAAAGGGAACATTAATAAGAGTTGAATATTATGAGGGATTTGGTAGACTTTGTAAAATTCAAAATGAAATTTCAAATTTCAGACAAAAAGTTTGCAATGAATTTGGAAAGAAACTCAAGATTATGGTATTCATAATTACGATAATTTAAAATTCTGGTAACTATATCTTGCGTCCCAATGTTTTGCTTATCATATACGAAAAATTATAGACAATTAAACTTTCTCCGATTCGCATATATATATACATAATGATGTTGCTTCGATATTTCTGCTTTTGAGAGTGCAACTATCAATGAATACGGTACTGCTTAATATACGGTATTCCTTATTACCGTATTCATTGATGGCAATTTATATCAAAACATGTTAATGTTTGGTATTTTGCTTATAGATTAATTGATGTTCGTTGTGAAGTATATATTAAACATATCGAACATTTCATTATTTTTGTATAATCATCAAATGATTATTTCATTATTTCACTAATAATAGATAACGAATTAACGACAATTTAAGTAACAATTGTCAGATAACTTTAACAAATCTTATCAATTACGATTTTTTTTTTTTTTAGTATTTGAAGAATAAAGTAATTGGTTAATTCATACTTTAAAGCTTTTTTGCTTCAGCGATCACTGAAAGATTTTATCACTTATTCTATCATTAAAGCAATCACTGAAATATTCCAAAATTGAAAGGAAGAATTGCTTAGTTTTAATATTTACAATTTAGTTCTATTCAGCTTCATATAAGGGGAGGGGGGGGCTTTAATTTTCTCAAAGTTTTTTTTTTTTTTTTTTTATTTTCTCCTTCTTATCATTAGATTGTTTACCAGAAAATTACTTAAAATTCGATTCTTACTCTTACATATCCATAACTATAAATTTGTTTAAAATTTCTTCCAATTAGCCATAACTTCTAGATTTTAAAATCCTTTTCAGTTACTAAATCTGATGGTTTTATAGAATTAGAATCATTACGCGTTTTACGTGAAATATCCCTGCGAATCGTCAAGAAGAACTGTAAAAACAGATAAAATCGTGCAATTACATATATATCTCCTCTCTTGTACTTGAATAACATATCCAAAAATTTCAATATTTTAATCAGATAAGTGATAAATGGTCAAATAACTGCAACGTAAGACACTTCACGTATAACACTTTACATCTCTGATAATAACGTAAGATAAATTGATCCTTGCATCTAGCAAACGGTACTTTGAACTTTACTGTTATTTGAATTCTTTGTGGGATTGAGGTTTTCATGATGGGTCAGTGATCGTCTAAGTTTACAGACGTAAGTGGCGGTTGTTCACGTCTTCCAATTTCTTAATTATCAAGTGCTAATTTCGGGTCCTTTTATGCAGCGCAGTAAATTGTGCAATTTTACGTAATGTAATGCCAGGTACGTGTTATGTATTAGATAGGATCAAACATGACCGTAGCCGTTGAAATATTTCATTCAAATTCCTTGTTGATTAAAGTAGTCAAAGATGTAACACAGATCAACGGGAATGTGGTATTGCTGACATAAAAATACTCAGCAATGCATCGTGATAATTGCTTCTGTATTGCACTATACGTGGAAATTGTATTATAACGTATTGCAGCTTGTATAGTGATTCATTCCTAATGGTTGAAGTCTATTTGAATAATTTCCGAAATGCAGCAAATGCGGAAGAAATTGTCCAGCAAATTTGCTGTATAGTGGAAGCCAACGATATTCATGCATTCGCTCAATTCCTAGCAGAGCCATCGATAAAATCGCTGAAAAATGATCCAAATTATTATAAATATTACAATTTATTACATCTTTTTGCTTACGGTAAGTTAAATTTAGTGATTTTATTTGCGAAGAATTTTGTGGAAAAAGTTTTTCATTCAAATTCTAACAAAGAAACTTATTGTCTTAAATGGAAAATCGATGATATCGTGGCCTTATCGTATTAATGCACCTCCTCGCTCTGGTATTGAAACAAGGCGATGAAATAAGTATTTAAGAAATCGATTTAAATAATGCAGTTAATATCATTTATATCGAATTAATTCACTTAGTAAATAAGAATTTATGGCGTTTAGGAACGTACAAAGATACCGTTGCACGTAAAGACGAATTACCTGAGCTGAATGAGACAATGATACGGAAAATACGGCAGTTAACGCTGGTTACGATGTGCACTCGTTCAAAAATTTTCCCAATCGAAGAAGCGATGCGTGAATTGCAAATCACGGATTTACTAGCATTCCAACGTCTCTTCATTTCTGCTGTATATGATGGTATTATTAAGGTTCTTATTTATTTATTTTTTCAGTTGTAATCTAATAATGGAGATAGCAGCATTTATTCATGACCATCATTAGTAATTCTATTCATTCTTTTAGATGTTACAAAAATTCATCTTCTCTTTTCATTCATTGTTATGTTAAGATACTTAAAAATTGTTTTGGCCCTATAGTAGGATGGAAATTCATCAAATATGAGAAGCAGAATCCACATATATGGATCAAGTAAGCCATAATTTTTTACACTGTCACTGTTTTGACGATTATTGTTGCTGAAGACAAGTGAGTTTCTGGTCGACTTTCGTGTTTTATAAATTAGTAGAGAAAGTAAAGTAGGCTAGTAAAAAATGTAATTTTTTTAAAATGTCTGCAATCAAGTAAATAACAGAATTCACGCATTGGGAATATTATTATTGCTTATGCAATATTATGTCGCAGGTAATGCTATAGCTTGATATATGCGTTTATCTTCATTGGCTGGTTTTTTGCGTCTTTAATTCAAGTAGTTGTTGAAAATCAGATATATTTTAATTCAACCTCCATTTCATCTTGAAGCAATTTTTCTGATGCAAAAAAGATTAAAATAGCACATCATTTCATGATTTTCTAATAATTTATGGAATCTTATGCTATTATTAATACTTTGAAATTTACAGGGTCGGTTAAATGCTCAGAAAAATGAAATCGAGATTTTTTCATGGAAGAATCGAGACATTTCCGATGATGAATTAGATGATATTTGTCAGGAATTACACAATTGGATACAACGATGTACAGATATCAAAGAAGATTTGAGTCGTGTAGCAAAACTTACTGAAAATGCTATTGTAGAAGCAAATGAACGTGAGAATAAGGTACTCCTTGAAATCTTTAAATAATAAGTACTGTGCATTAAAACAAGACACCCTGAGCGGAATGTTGAATAATGGTATTAAAAGCAATTTGATTTGGATGAGTTGGGGATGCAAAAGAAACTGTGAATCAAAAAAATACAGAATAGCACAAAATATGAAGTGAATCTTAGCACTTCAAATTGTATTAAACAACACATTGCTGATGAGATTTATTAATTTCCGTTTAGATGTGCAGTTTTTATTGCTCTGAATCCATTATTTATATTCAGTTCAGTTTTACATGATTAGCATGATCAGTGTATCATCAAATTAGTAAGCCTCGCTCAGTAAATCAAATGTTTTAATGCTTTAGATTTTTGAAATCAAAATTATCGATCATGTGTATCTAAGATCTCAGTCAGTTTTCAAGTGATGCATTTAATCGCTTTGTTATGCAGGTTGCGGAAGAAGCGAAGAAAGTGCAAAAAATGCTTGAGGAAGAAGAAGAGCAACGAATGCCTAAGGAATTTTATCGACGAACAAAAACTCAGCGCGGGAAAAAACATTGTTAGATTTGAAATTACATCCATCCATATAGGTATTATACATTTTTGATGTAAATATAAAAGAATGCAGAAAATCAGAATCAAGCTCTATGATTATTGTGGGACATCCCTTCAGTCTCTGATCCTTGAAAAATATCATAACGCTTCAACTTCTATTTTAAAATTTGGCTGCATTCCATGGTATTTCAAATTATTGTATTTATATTGTTGCTGTTTAATATTTTCTTGAAGAAAATCTAATAAATTATTTATCATAAACTACATGATATCAGAAATATCTGCATAAATCGTTGCAAGTCAGGATTTGTCTGGTGATGGAAGCAAAAGGTATTCTTCCATTTCCTAAAAATATTCCATAAATTTCTCAGTGATTCATGGAATAAAAAATTTTACTTTATTTGTCATTATCTCTATAACAATTAGTTGAATTCAAAGATCCGGCACGGTTTTAAAATAGATAACTATTTTCATAAATCGTAGAATCAATGGATTTCTGGATTTGGCTTATCCCTTCGCTCATATTTTACAAGTTGAAAGATTTATTAAAATGTCATAAAAATTCGAAGACTTTACCTTGATTTTGCAATCTGAACTTGTTGGCAAAAATCAAAACTCTTTTAGACTTTTATTGGGTAAATGTTGGTAGTTTCTCTACCAACATTGTGGGATCATGTGGGATGCAAAGTGCAGTCTCCCTTTTAAAAATATCTTAAAGTAATAATAAGAATCGATCAACGTCTTACATTTGATGGTGTAGAAGAATAGTGAGCTATAAATTGAAGTGAATGCATAAAAGTTGATTGTTTCATACTTCCCCGTGTTGTAAGTAAAATCGCTGATATGTAAATGTTGCAGAGGGCAAAGAATTCTTGCGAAACATTAAACTGTAGTAATATACATGCGAAACCGGCACAAAAAGCCGAGATATCCGTCGAATCCGCTTTTTTAAGGACTAAAAAAAATATTCTAAAAGTAGAAATTTTCAATGAATTTATGCTCTCCGATACAAAGCCCGAACTATTTTTTTTTTTTTTGCACAGAAAAAGTATTAAATGAAGTCCTTCTACCTATCAGTTGTTATAACACCAATTAAATAGGTGGGATAATAAAAGTATAAAAAAAATTAGACGCAAATTTAAAAATTTTTTACCATTGAACTTGCTTATCGCAGTCAGAAGTACAAGAAGCATTGCAGGTATCAGCAATTGTGGTGTCTCTCTTCTTATATATATCTACAACATATAAAAAAAAATCTGAATGACAAATAAGAATCTTGCTTAACAACACTTCCTACAAAACACGATAAAAAAAGTGATCTGGAACTAACTTTCATAAATGGATCCGTTATAGCGCAATGTTCCAGAAGTGTCGATAATTCACCGAGAAATGTCGCATCGCAATTACCGTGATGTCTGTGTATATCACTAACAACACCTCTGAAAAAACAAATATTTTCTCATAATATATAATGTTCAGAACAAATTAAATAGTCATTGAGAAAATTTCCGAATCAAGATTCAGAAAGAAATTGAGTCTCCTCTGAAAAGTTTCCCAAATTCCTTTAGAAGAACTTTTCTAGATTCACTCCAGAAAACTTTCTTTAGATTCTTTCTCTGTAGTTTTTTAATTTGTTTAGGAAGAATTTCAACTGAAGAGAACAGAACTCATTGAGTGTTGCAACCGCATTGAAGATATTCGATGAATGTTGTCGTAACGCTGATTGATTAACAGCTAATATTTGCTGCCGCAGTAGCTGTAACTGACCAATCTAAAATTAAGATATTCTGTTAGTTCAAAAAAGAATGACTTCGAGCATCCAATTTAGACTATTTCGATACCTTAACGAAAATAAAGAAAATAACGAATAAGAAAATTAGCAGTAAGATAAATCTAATTTTTTTAGTGACAAATAACTTTTCTATCAATTAGCGCGTGAATATGATGTAATTTCCTGCAGCAATTATTAAGTATCAAAATGCGCAATATTTTATGCGAGAAACCATTTGTATTCAAGCGAGTAAGACCACATGACAACATAAGACATTTCCTGAGACAAACATCACCAGTCGATTGAGTTAAAAATCAAATTGATGAGAAAGTAAAACGAAATGTACCTTACTGATAGTACTAATAAATCGTGATGAATTTGGCACGAATTTTAATAAAGCAGAGTCGAAAATTTTAAGGCTTCCAACAACCATTACATCTTTCACCGATGCAACGTCATTTAACAGTGAAATCATTACAGGGCATAGTATTTCGGAAAGTTGGTCACAAAATGTATACAAATATTTCACGATGTGAAATGATGCAATCCGATCCAATGCATATAAAGCCATCGGTGAAAGAGCTTCCTGAAAAGAACGAAATATTCTTTTTATCTCAAATAAAAGATCTGAATAACAAAAGCTCAAATATTAATTAAAGATTAAAACATTTGAACTCACGGAAGGATCAAATAAGCATATCGCTCTTTACCCAGTTTTACGTATTTATCGATAACTTATCAATTCTAACTGATTTGCTTTACTAATAAAGACGGGGTCAAACAAATATGAAATAATAAAGCAAATCAAGAGTTCCATTTTGCTCAAAGAAAATTCTCACATTATTCTACCGGATTCTTATAATAACAGCCGAAATAGAATGTATAATCAAATCTAAACTGCTTATTTCAAATCACCTGTATAGCATTCAAAAATTCGTTAGATAACACTGTCTTCTTCGATCTTAAACTACACCATATCCTCATCGAATTTACAAAATACGAAGATCTGAAAACAATTATGAATTAAAGCTCAAAGTTCAGAGTCCAATCAATTTTGAATTTGAAAATTAACTTTTAAGTTTTTAAAATTAATTTTTGTAACTCCTCTCGAAGTCAAAATAAGAATCTCACTTTGGATCTGAAGCATTCAAAATTCGAATAAATAAGCGATGCAGAGGAGTTAACGATCCTTCAAATACCGGGATGTTGGGAATAGGAGCTGACTTGGATTGATATAAGCTTTCTTCCTCAGTGATCTGCAACGTTATTCCAATTATCAACCTCAATCAACAAAACAGATTTTAACTTGAAAACGAAAAGAATCCGAAAATATCCTTCCTATTTTTTTTTCTTCTTCTGAATATCAAATATACTGAACCTACGAAAAGATTAGTTCAAATTTTTGAAACTTTTAATAAAATTAAATAAAAACAAACTGGATGTTGCAGAAAGACGTTACACTCTTTCTCAGTCATGTAACCGATTACACGAGCTAATTCGTTGTGCCATATTACAGCTCCGTTAATAGCAATATGTTCACACATATAAACAAAAGCTCCACGTAAGTGAGCAAATTGATCCTTTAGTTTAGCCAAAAAACCGCCCAGAAGCAAATCGGAGGTTAACTGGGAGCACAACGTTGTGCAAATTTGATTCACTAATTCTCTAAAATGAAAAATTTCTACTTAATTAAATTTATGAATGATTTATTTCATATAGTCATTAAATAATGCTATATCGATGATCTATGAAATCTCTACAGTTAATATAGAATGTATGACATAACTGTTCTTCAGTAATAACTTCGAAATACAAACTTTCTGATTCCATCCACAAGAAGATTTGATGGATCTACTCGAAGTGACCCGAGTGATGTTAACTGCATTGTTGAGATACCAGAAGAAAGCGTTGAGATTGCATGAGTAATAGCTGCAAGTTGTAAACGACGTTTTGCATCTGCAAAGTGACGGACATCAGCTTTATTGATAGAACGTCCCTGTGGTGGATTCAATAGACCAGCTACTTTATCCAGCAGTGCAAAGAGAGAACTTGGAACAGCCTGCAAATAAACAAGTTTTTCATTCATAGCAGAAGAAAATTTAAAATTAACTTCAATTTTGTTTTTCTTCACATTTCACTTTATATTTCAATTCATGTCTATTCTTTATTGCTCTTAAATGTAATTAATTTTTAAAATTTTATTATGGTCAAATCCAATAATTTAAGAATTACTACACATCTGTTTTCATTCTCAACTGTCATGAATTTGCATAAGAAACAATATAAATGTGAGAGTAAAAACACATGTGTTTCATAAGAAACAATGCAAATATGAGAGTGAAAACATATATTTACTAATTTTTAAGTCTTTGAATTCAACTACAATAAAATTCTTAAAATGAATTATATTTAAGAGACTCGTACCTGAAGAATTTCACGCAATCTAGTTTCAATTAAGCGCGAATAACACATTGATATGGAAGATATCCTTTCCGGTGTATCTAAGCGTTCCAATGTTAACTTAATTGAGCTGGCTATTTTGACAAACAGTGAACGTACTGGAAGCGGATCGATTTTTACCAAACTTTTCATATTTTCAGTCCATCTATAAAATAAGCTATTAGAAATTAAGAACATAAGAAAATACTTATTAGCAAATTTACTTGATTCTGCATTTTTTATTTCTGATTTCATGCGAATGAACCTAAGTACTACCTGACATAAATTTGCAAAAATTGTCGAACCAAAAAAACTTTGCTTTAAACATACACAATTTCAAAGTTCCAAAAAATTTAAATGAAAATAAAATGATTATTAGTAAAATACAATTAAATGAAGAAAATACTGATTAGTAATTGCCCATCCATATGAAAAATTTGTTGCTGATTCTATTTTTTTCAAAAATGTTTTATCCAACACACAGTAGTGCGATAGGGTAGTCAATAAAGCTTGAGAATTTTGCAGATACTGTGATACGGCAACTATTTCACACAAGTTATGCATATCGTTCACCTGTAAGGCCAAAATTTTCCTTTTTTCAAATGCACAAAAACATACAAACATATTTTTTGAGTGAACAGATTTCAATTATTATCCTTTGCACAATTTAAAAAATGCTTATAAAAAAACTAGAAAAATTTTTGCAGAAAATATTTATTATGAATGAGAACTAAAACACTCTAACACAAAACTTGCTGACATGTTGCAAAAATTAGATAGATAGCTGTGAGCATGAAAAGTAAGGAACGAATGGGATGATAGAGAAATACCCATCAATGAATCATATCAAGTTGGAGGGAAGATTAAATGCAAAAACCTGATCCAGTCGGTTTTTCAATTCTGAAATCAGGGAGGATGCATCTGCATTAAAAATATCCAGTTCTTCAATAGTTTTCTTCAGCAACAAAAGCCATGATCTCAACTTTTCTGTAAAGAAAACTACTTTGTAATCTCAACTTTCGTCATTGGAACAGTGCCGAATTATAAAGGCATTCTTTTGTGATCAAACTAATTAATTGCAGGATGAACAAATTTTCATCTCTTAAATTTTACTTATCAAAATTCTAAACGCTTATGCATCGAGTAAAACAGATCAAAGTCTAATAAATACCATTTTTTTTTATCCTTTGCAGAGGTAATTCGCTTGCAAAAAGTTCGGCTACCTGCATTACATGATCACAGATTTCTTCCTTAAGTTTCTGAACATTCCTTTCTTTGTTGTCTAAAAGCAATTGAGCAACCTAAAAATCCAAAAAATTCCAATGAACTATTTAAAACATGCAAAAGAAAAATGTAAATTGCTTAAACATCAAAGATAAAAAGTAGATATCAAAAATCCGAAGATCTACATTCAAAATGTAGATATGTTCAAATATTTTATAACCAAGAAAAATTAATACTTGTGAGAAATGATTTCATAATTTGAAAAAATAATAGATCAAACTTATTTTGTGGGGAATATGATCAATTTGGAAAGATACCAATTTCAAAATTTCCCAACAAGTTTACAACTAACGGCAAGTCATAAAAATCTCTCACTTTTTTATAATCATATTCAAAGATTGAAATTTCGAGCAATTTACTAAACAGATCAAGTGAAGACGATGTAATTTGATTGTTCACAATCTCATAAAACTGTCCGGCTCGTTTGCAGCATTTTTCGGGTTTGTCTAAAAAACACAGCAGCAAGTTTTTCCCTTTTCTTTTTTAGTATGATGCATTTCTACGTAAACAGTTGTTATAAAATGATTGAAATATAAATCAAGGCTTGAACATGCATCGATTCAACGATAGCAATAGGACTTACAAGCATGCAACATAAGCCATTCGAGATGCTTATTTGAAACAGCTATTAAATCAGCAAACAAAATGACATCGGCTATCGAAAACTTGGCAGTATGGGAAAAGGATGCCGTTTTTAGGGCAGATATATGGTTTGCAGCCAATTGCTTTATTATTTGTGCATTAAGAGAATGCAGAAGTGCATTACTTGCTGCTTTATAATTATCCCAAGCATCGAGCATATTCATCACTATTCCCATATGCAAATGTACCACCTAAAAATCAGCTAATTTACATATTTCCATTGCACTATGTAATTATTGCATTACTTCGTTCAACTTTAAGGAACAAAAACCATCATTTTCCATATCTTAAATTCCCATATTTGAATATTCACCAAAAAAGTTATCAGTTAATTAATATATATCTTTCCTAAATACAGAATTTATTGAAACATACCCATTCCTCGGTGAAAAAAGTATCCACAATATGGCGCATTACAACATGATCTGAATGTAGCAATTTTGGAAGAAAAAAGAGACAAACAGAAAGAAATGCTCGCTGATAACGTGAAGCACGAATGCCTCGTCGGGAAAGTTCATGTGGTACAAGTTCATTCTGAAAAAATCACATAATTACATAAACCAACAAAATGAATTAACGACAAGAACATAAACTGAAAGGCAAATATATGCATCACACAGTAACTCTATTTTCCGTCACATCTCTACCAAATAATTTCTCCAAACTTCAAACTGCAGGCTACTAATGAATAAATTTTCAATTGGAATGTCATCGCAAATCATATCAGTCCTTAACAAATGATTACTATCGTTATAATAAAGAAAGAGACATCATACATAACTGAGAAAAACAAGACTTCCACAATAAATAATAATATGAAAGATTTGAGAAAATGAATTTTAATATTTAATTGAGATTTTTCCAAATAATAATATATTTGAATTTCATAATAGGTGTAAAACTCATACTTTTCCAATATTTATAAAATTCACATTAATTTTATCAAATCCTATAATACGTAAGAATTTAATTTAAGATTCATTTTTTGAATCTTTTGTTTGACAAAAAAATAATAGTTGTGTACCTCATCAGGAAACAAAACATCCGTATGTAATACCAAAAGCATATTGCTGACAAAAGCTTTATTTAATGGCAATCTTCTGAAAGATTAGAGAATAACGTGAAAATCCAGGAAGTTGAAATTCAAGTGATACATATATGCAAAGTTTCAAATAAACATAACTGGCATATAACTATATATATAGTATTCACGAAAGATTCAAACAAAATATAATATGACATAAAAATTGTTCATGTAATCCTTTATGACTGCCACGATTACCAATTATGCGGTAGTACTAAAACTACAGAACAACGGCTTTCTGATAAAAGCTTATGATGCCAACACCAAAAAAATAATGAAGTGAAAAAGAATGGCGAAAAATATTTTAGAACCCTAGTGACTTACCCGAAAAGCTCTTCTCTACTTGACGCTACTTTTAAGATATCAACCAGAAGATCAAATCGTTCACTGCTCGAAGGGCTGAAAAATGTAACAGTTCTTAAAATGTGAATGTAATTTGGCATCTTTCACTATTATTTAACTGCATATCATTCTACGTTCGATGCTTCTTTACTATATAAATTAATTTATGCTATCTAATAACATGCCACTATTCCAGTATTTATATTAAATTATTTCAATAATGATTTAAATCACATACTTGCTTCGGTAATGCGCAACAAACAATCTTTGCCTTACTGCATTTTCAAATTTTTCATCCAATGCTAACAAAATGACGCCTGCAATATACATTGCTTCTGCCTGCAAATTGTTTACATTTGGACACTATTTTTTGAAAGTATTAAAAGAATAGGAATGCAGTTCAATAAAGAGTATAATTTGAGTCAAAAAAAACTTGGAAAAAATTAAATTATTAAAGATAAAAACAATATTGAAAAATCGATACTACAACGAACTTCATGCTGACATAGTATGAGAAAAGTTGTTGTTCGACGTACTGAAAAAACGATATCACTGGGACGATTATTTTCTGAATATCTACAAAAAATAATAGACAGTTGGAAATAATAAAGTTAACAATGAACTAACAATTGTACTGATTTTCTAGCTGCACCGTGAAATAAAACTTTCCCATTGCTCAGGAAGGTAAATCACAAATATTTCAACATAGCAAATTAAAAATCAAATCATTCATTTGATATGCTTATATCTTTAACGAAATCATTAAAGAAATGAAAATAACATACAGGAGAACTTACTCAATTAAATCAGCAAAAAAATGGGCTATAGCATCGAAAAGAGCACCAAAGCGTTTGATTTGCCTTTCAAATGTGAATAAATATTCGTCTTCTAATTGTGCTCCTTGCTGAAAAGTTTCCTATAATATAAAACGAACAAAACGAAATGAAAAGTGCAATGTGTGTTAAATATAAGATTTCAAAAATTAAGAAGTAAGCAACCGACCTCATGTGAATCAATATAGTGATCGATAATGGAAAGATTATCAAAATATGAGAAATCAACAATGAATGGCTTAAAACGACTGCGGGCTGGATTCCTGAAATCATCCGGAACACAGTCAGCCAATCGAAATATTTCGGCAAGAATTGCATGACCCGTCTCAATTAACTCTTTCAGGAAGTTGATTCCAAATACGTTCCCAACGTTACTCATCTAAATTAAAATAGATGTAAATATTAGATTCTTTTCGATAAATCCAGGAAATTAAGATCGCCTTTACACTTGTTTACTAATTTATCAAATTTCCAAGAAAATCCCTCCTCAGAGTTATCACCAAAGCCATAGACATGCCATAATGGGTTTATCGAAAGGGATCTAATTTGATAGCTTCATCCATCTTCGCATAGCTTCATTCTAAAATTATAGCAATATGAAAAATTTTTGCGCATCAGTATGTAATTATTGGCTGACATACTAAAAGAACTACAATCCAAATCACAAAGCAAAAATGTATTTTGAAATATTTATTTCAATCAATAGTAATAATTAATACATGAAGATAATTTTTACATGGTTTATTATTGACAGATAAAAGTGAATTTTAGAAATCAACGCAACGTCCTTTGCGTTCCCAATCGCCGAAACGGGTTGGTTCTAATCCAGCTGGTCCACCGATTTCCCCGGTTATCGGATTGACGCCTAGAATCAACATTTCTATGATTCACACGAAAATTACAAATGATTCATTGAAGATGAAGAACTGTACGCACTTCGCTCATCGAAATATTTTTAAATGTTTAAAAATTTAGACAAATCTGCAAATATCCTTATCCTGCACCAAACCTTTCCAAAGAAAAAAAAAAAAAAAGAAATCAATTCTAACTAGTTCTTTTCTCTATTCAGGAAATTAAAATCGATACCTCCTGGATGCTTCGGGAGATTTGGATCTTCATAAGGTTTTTCCTCTTCTTCCATTTCCAGCTCATGATCCAACTTGCCTCGTGGTGTCTTCTTCTGAATCTCACTGTCAATCTCTTTTTCACTCACAACACCTTTTCTAGTTCTACAAAAACGTTGCTGGCTGCAAAATAATTGTATTATGCCACGACCACGAAATACTCGCAACATCTGAAAAAGTATTTTGCAATAAATTACATAAAATCAATAATACGCAAGATTATATTCGAAATGCAAACTCCTTTACGTAAATTAATATGCACTGATGACTATATTGCACGTAGATGTTTACTCAAATATATGCTGCGTGTGATGTCACAAATAAAAGTGTAAATAATCTCCTAAAATATAATTTGCGAAAAAAAAGAGGCAAAAGCACATCCGTAATATGACAAAAAAAGAAACACCAATTTTTAGATTTATCCATAACTCAAACAAGCAAGAATAAACAAGAGACATTTTCAAACGACATGAAATTATTTTAAAAGTTTGAGTGATTCGCAAAAAAAAAAAAAGTATTTGAGAATATATTTCATATGTACAAGGACAAAAAAGTTGTGAAAGTACAATGTGAATCTTCATAAAACCAAAGAAAAAGAAAAAAACATCATTTCTAACAGCTTCCAACAATTTATCCCAAACTGATGCATTCTCAATACGATGATCACCTGAGAAAGAAACCTAATATGAGAAACATCAGAAATAACCGTTTGATGTAAAAAAAAAAGATTAAATTTTATTAAAAGAAGCGAAGATTGAATAAGGTTCAATCACTGGAATAAATCTTGGCAATATTATTGTTTCAAAGTAACAAATAAATTGGAAAAATTTTCCAGTTCAATGAGGGCACTAATTGACACCGAAAATTTCTTCATTTTTCGAGACATAATTTTTGACAGCTTGTAATAATTCATTCCAAAATGACATATCTTCAATACAGAGATCACTTGAGAAGAAAACCTAAAATAAGAAATAAACGAATCACTTCCAACATAATTAATAACTTGCAAAATCTGCCACTTTAAATCATACTAATTTAAAACTCAAAATCAAACTTATTTTCAAATAAAACTTCAATTTTTTTCTTCAAAAATGCCAATCTTTCCTTGATTTCCCTTGATCCAGGACAGTCAAAACATTCGACACAATATTTTTGCTCCTGATTTATTTTTGTTCTCAAAACGATCACGATACATCTTTAATTAATTCTTTTAATCCATTCACTGATTAAACTATCAATGATTTTTAAAAATATTACATAAATTATACTATAATTCTAATTCAATGCAATCCGCTTGTGAAATTTTTACACATTTAAATAGCAACAAATTCAGCACCTTTCATTATCGGATAAAGCGTGCAAATGATAAATAAAGATTTGAGGACGAGATTTCGACGAATAATTTTCAGATTTTTTAATTTAAATTGAATTTTTTGAGATTTGAACGACACAAGAATTATTCTTGGCATATTATTAATGATATATATCAGACATACCTGCCTATCGGGAAATAGTTTATTAAGTTTTATAGTAAAGTTATCAATTAAATGATTTGAATTCGGTGATTCGATCAGATTCATTTCCCGGAAATGTTGTGCAAAACACAAGGTATCTAGGCGCTTTCTTCTACCTATCCAAATAAAGATACATCCATCCATCACAATACTCATGAAACCGACCACATGTTTCGCAACGACAAATTCAGCTTGATGAGAGCACATATTAAATGACCTTAAACAAGATCAAAATATTCAAGAAAGAAAAAAAAAGAATTCCGGAATTAAATTTTCCCCATGAGATAGAACAAATTTACTATGACATACAATTTCATAAAATACATAATCTATTAATTAGAATATAGTAATTTTGGTAGCCAAAACGTGATCTTGCGATTGATAACAACATTTCCCCAAAATATATATAGATATTTCGAGAATTATTTGAAATGATAATTTTTCTTACGAGAAAATGCATTGATTGCAACAATAAGATAATAGCAACCGAAATGATTTTTAATTAGAATACCGTTTAAGAAATACTCTATTTTTACAATACTTGAAAGATTTTTTGGCAACATAACCGCATATTCTTCAACCAAATATATGAATAAACAATATTGTACTAAACTGAATCGAAATCCATTCTAAAAATTAAAGTTTCTTCTGAAATTATATCAAAACAAACAAAATTAAATAAACTAATTTATACGTATGGGAAAAGAAAACACATGTTTTACATATATATATATATATATAATTAAATTGATTTATTGACAGAAATAGAAAATCAAAAGCACAAACAATAAAATAAACGGAATTTCATGCGTCAGTATTTGCACAATATTAACGGAAAGAATTTTAGTTTCAACTATAGAAATCACAAAAAAATCATAAATGATATCTTAAACAATTCACATAAAAGCGATAGATAGCATATTACACAATTATAATATCAGAATAATTAAATGAAGGGATACTCCACAAAACCGCAGAGAAACTTCTGGATAAGTGTCCGAGGAAGCACTTCTCAGACAGAATCGGAGCAGTAAAGTTTATAATCTAAAAATTACTGAATAATGTTTTAAGCAAAATAGCTGCAGCAAAGTATAGCTAGTAAAAATATTGAAAAACTGCAAAACATTTGTTTGGAAAAGAACAAAAAATTATTAAAGCATTCAAGCTTTGACAAAAAATTTGACAAAAAAGGATTTCTTTACAGAAATTTTTGGTGTGTTGATGTTTTGATGTTTTTCAAACACTTAATTAAAATTCAAAAAAACAACTGCATTATTTGAAGCTCGCATTATGTTGAGGAGGAATTCATAAATATAAAAGTAGGACTATTAATTCTTTTCTTTTATCTAAAGTTTTTCAGTCAATGAATTTTCCTGGCTTCGCAAATATTATTGCAATTCATCTTTGTATTTCCAGCCTTCGCCTTCTTTAACAAACAAAAGCGGATGATGAACGATTCGCTGCTCCTAAAATATTTTAAATAATAATTTTGGAAAGATTACTTCAAGTTATAACCCACAGAAAAAAAGAAAATCCTAAACTACAATATCCTTTTAAATACCTGTCGAATTTTAGCTTCCTCGCGTTGCCTTTGTTCAATCCATCTCTTTGCATTAGTAGCAAGTTGTATATTATTTTTCTGTAAAGCGACTGTAACATGTCTCCATAAACGACGCGATTCCCTATCACCTTGCCTCGCTATTGGTTCGCATTCCTAAAATTTCAAAATACTTGAAAATATTGCAGAAAATTTTGATATTTTATAGTAACACTGCTAGAATAAAGCATTTAAATCACTGAATTGTTCAGCATTTGGAACAGAAATTTTTTTCGAAATTGCGATTTTTTTTTTAAAATAACTCCTGAAAAATTTTTTTCTTTTCAGAAATGACAACTTTTTTGCGAAAAGGGCTTAAAAATCAACCTTTTTCACTTCGGGATAATGCTTAACATCAACAAATAAATATTCGTCGCCATTCAGAGGTTTTGCAGTTATTACACCATTCCATTCTCCTTTTATTATAAGAATAGGTTTTCTAAAGCCCGAGCGGTAAATACTTCCGTTTATACGATGTGCTTTTCCACCGAAAAAAGGTTTCGTTAAAAAATCAATCTCAGCCGAATAACCCGTTTTGACGCAATTAACTGTGACCTGAAATGATGCTATAATTAATATAAGTGTTAGATCGAACACTGAAATAAACTAATTTCAAATAAAAAGACAGATGTTGGAATCTGTTTGTTTCACATTAAAAGACTTACTTTTCCTCCAAGTTCAATCCACGGAGTGCTCATAATGGAACGCCCATAACCATTCGGGAATGTCAAAACGTATTCTTCATTGTGATCGTGCAGCTTCACTGTCCCCCAACCAATATTAGTAACTCCTTAAAGTCTCTGTTAATGGTGACTAGAAAAAAGAAAGAATATATCATTGATAATGAGATCAAACCATTTTATGTGCAATTCGAAACTTGATATGGAGAAAAAAAGTAAAAATCAAAAGATTCCTTTATTATCAATTTTTTATATACTATTGCTTAATTACCATAATTAATTAACAAAATAACTTTCCTTAAACAAACGAAATTCTAAACAGTTAAAATACTAGTAAAAATAATTTCCAAACTTTTACTAGTAAAAATAATTCCCAAACATTTAAAATAAATTTCAAATAATTACCAATAGAAAGACCCAAAAATGAGGACTTCGTCCAGATGTGTCCTGTAAATGAAACTCGTTTACCAGGATGTTCAGCGTAAAAAGCCGACACAGGTGGATGATGACTGACCTGCTCTGCGATAAATGTTAAGTCATTTTCATCAGAACCAGGAAAAGGACCACGTTTGGTGAATTGTTTATTTCTTTTCATACCAGGTATTTTCCATCGACCTACAAAGAACAAAGCTGATTTCCTTTCATTGAGCAAAACAGTTATTTGCAAATAATTTTCGATTCACTAAAAAAAAAAAAGAGGTCATCTATTCTAGTTTCCTGAATTTATAGCAATCACAAAACTTTTACATTTAAAATAATAGAATAAAACTACTAACAACGAAAAGTTTCCCCAAGGATAGGATTATATGGCTTTTTAGCCACTCCGCTTTTACGAGCGGCATAAAAAGCTCCTACATAGTAACGGACCACAGAGATGAAACGTTCTTCCGGTGATGAATAAGTGGTACAACCGACAAAACTATCGGGATGTGCGAAGAAATCTGCATACATTTCCAGAAGAGAGCGGCGTTCGAGAATAAATGTTGGTAGTGTGACTTTGGTTAAGTCCATTCCAACACTCACCTGGAATTAAGTTGCTGATTTAAAAAAGCTATTCCAGTATCAATTTTCGATAATTATCTATTCCAATATCAATTCTCGATAATGGGCAAAACAGCCAACTTCAAAATATGATGCATAAAGGATAATTCTAGTACAACAGTCATAAAATATGCCGACAAATCATATATAATGCCACAATGTCAAAAGTGCTTATTGAAGACTAGTCCTAGATCTGACAAGTAGGATGACAAAGCATCTTACTAATTATAATAACTACTAATTTCTAAGGAGAAGCAGAAGCGTAAAATTCTTGCTGCTATTTGGAATATCCAACTAAAAACTGTAGACAAAAGTGAAATGAAATTATCAATTTCTGAAGTGCCTTATTCAAGTGAACGGCATTTTCAAGCTAAATGATGATTTCCCATATACAATGAAACTTATTCTTATAGTCAAGATCGAAAAGTACCTGTGAAAGAAGATGCATAAGTACAGAGCCATGCTGCTGTTGCACATTGCCAACATCAAGTTCCTCCTTATTTTCATAAGCCGCATCAAAATCTTCGTTCTCATCTCCGAAATCCGGTTCTTGGGTCTTTCTTCTTGAATGAGAATTTTTTCTACTGGGATTGCTATGTCCAGGATTTTCGAAACCATTTGAATTATCGTCACTAGGCGATAATTTGTCATCACTCGGAGTTTCGGCATCGAAAAATTCGTCTTCACTACTTGAGTATGATAATGGAGGGACTATAACTTTTGCCTAAAAAGTGGCATAGAAAAATACAATTATGTCTTTTCTGTTGGCACACAATATTTTTAGAGAATTTTTTAGATTTAAAAGATTTCAGAAGGGCTTAGGAAGAACAATATTTGATAAAATATTTCCTTCAAAGTACAAAGTACTTCACTTAGCATAATCAATAACGTAATCAGACATATGCTAAGTATGATAATCTGCACTTTTCTTTCCAGAATTTTCCTCCAGCTGTTAAAATAATCTATTATATTATTTTGCTTTCATTTTCATTGTGCAAGATGAATTTACTAGAATTCAAATAATACATCGGGATGACAATGCATAGCATGAGGAGAATAATGGAAAGAGCTCTTATACAGTAGCATCAAATATAGGATATGCGATGCTGAAGGATTATTAAATTTAAAAGTAAATTACTAACTTGAGAAATCTCAGATTCCTCGTTATCCACATTGAAATCCAACAGTGAAGCACCATCTAAATGACTCCTAGCCATCTGCAGCAATATAACTGCATGCTTCACCGTATTTAACAAACGATTCGCTGATTTAATCAAATCATCGATTGTCTTTTTCATCTCAGTATTTGCTGATGTAGACAATCCTTCCAATTCTCGAACCTGCAGTATTTGACTAAATCAAAATTTTTATTTATGCTTGAAAGATTACTTCTAGTAAAATAGCCTGACCAAATAACCCAAGAAAAAAGATACTACAATTTAAGGAGAAGAAACCTGGGGAGCAAAACTTATTCAATCTTATCAGTCATAAATTTACTATATACTATGATACCACTCTTAAAAACTAGTACTCACCACGAGTGTTTGTTACTTGAATCAATTTCCAAAATTTCCAAAGAACATGGCGATACCTCATTGATCATATCTTGCAAATGTTTGTCGGCTTCAATAGCTTTTGCCTTCAAAATTGCTGGTGAATTCGATGGAGTTATACGATAATAACCACTCTGCTCATGAATGACAGCCTCCAAAGCACGAATCCAACTATTGCGTTCAATTTCATCTCGACCCTGAAACAAGCAGTTTCTTTATCTTTATTACCCTATAGAACAATCTGTATTTCTAAACATTTTTGTAGATCCTAGGCCGCAATATTAAAGAAAAAATTTGATTTTTACAAAACTTTAACAGCAATACAATAACGCTATTTTACATAACAAAACCCACTCCAATTTAAGGATCTCTTGGTAGAATAATTTAACTTCATATTAATATTTTAGAATTCCAAATCTCAAATTTATATCTATCTTTAATTCAATATAAATCTTTTATGCAAAATTAAGTTTTCAAATACCTGTAAATGGAATGTCTTGCCATCAACGGTGACTGTAAATAAAGAATTATTTTCACCATCGATACCGATAACAGCACCACGAAGACGTATGCAACCACGTTGTTGTCCTTTCATCATTTTCTCCCTAGAGGTATAATAATGAAGTGCATCATCCCTTAAAACGAACCATCTGTATTGCCATCCATGAACGACATTGGTCCACTTTGAGAGCGGACCTTCCATTTAAAATTCCCTCTGTAATGAAAATTTCAAAATTAATTAAACTGAAATATTTAACAAAAACAATATCAAATCTAAATATAAAAAAACATATCACGAAAATGCAAAATAATAAAAGCAATTGAAATCGTTCAAAACATCAATAACTGATATCCAAAACAATAAACAAAGAATTCATACGTCCTAAACAAACATGTAAATATTTTAAAATGGAAAATAACTAAATAGAAATGAAACATATGAAAATTTGCCTACAACTTCAGACATATGCAAATTTTATCTTATTGCCTTCTTGTGTAATAAACGTTTATCTTTCGCTTATGAATTTGGCTTAACAGTTCAAAGAAAAGCTCAGATGTTTTTAAATTTTAACATGATTTTCAATTTCCGAAAATCACAAACCATGAAAAGGCCTGCAAATCTTTCAATTCCTATCCCAAATTTGAAAGAAATTTAAGAATCTACATCCAGAACTTGTCCAATACTTGCATGAATAAACGCGATTTTCAATCACAAGCGTCACGGCGGAGTCACTTAGCTTTCCTGGAAGCTCAGACCGCATTTTATTGTTCGAATATATTTGAATCTAAATCAATTCATTTCCACCGATAAGTCCTCATTCGAATTTAAATCAATTCATTTCCACCAATGATTCCCATAAAGGAAACTGGAATTTTTAAAAAAGAAGTTGATAGCGCAATAATAAGCTTCAAATTAAAAATCCACAAATAATAATATTTGCTTAAATTAAATCTTTTTTTTTTTGTTGTTAAATAACACTTTCTGCTGAATGAATTTGAACAGTCTTCGTCGAAATTACAACTGCCAATTAAAAAATCAATATTGCAAAGCTAAATCTAGATAGCCATTTTGCATTATATATTTTTCATATTCCATTCTTGCAAGGACTTCAATTCCAGACAATGCAGATACATGTGCAAAGATATGCTTATTAATCAAGCATTTTCTAATTATCAGTGTAGAAAAGCATTTTCTAATTATCAGTGAAGAATATGTATTCGGTGTTAAACGCAAATTTCACATCCTGAATTGACGCAACAGTACAATTAAAACAAGAAAAAAACAATCAAAAAATTTGAATTATCTGACATTTTCTATTTATATATAATAAAAATGTCTGGATTATCGATTTTTTCCGAATTACTGGAATTTTTGTGAGCAGCATAATATACCCTCTTCAGAAGAAAATTCAAAATGTCGTTTATATGTAGCGTGAAGTTAAATAAAAGTAAAGTAAACTATAACAGAACAACCATTAAAACATAACCAGAATGAACCATTGTTCGACCCTTACTAGTACTTCAAATTCATTCCAACAAAACAATTAATGAAATAAAGACGGCATAATTACTTAAAATAGAATTCATTTTTGATCTGCTTTATTATACGAATACATATATAAAGTTATTATATGTAAGTTATTATATATTATTATATGAGTTATTATATATTATTATATGTATATAAAGTTATTATATATTATTATATGAATACATATATAAAGTTATGCACGAACAAATAAAGCACATAAATGTTAATGTCAGGACATACGTCATCGTAACTTCTTCAACAAAAAAAGACAATTTAGGCAAGCGTTGTTACCTGAACATATATTCATGTAGATGAATGTTTAAACATAAATTCTGCAATAGCCATTTTCTTTGAAGTTGAAAATAAACAAAGAGAATTGAAAATAGCTAATCAAGCGTAAAGAAGCGGAATCTTTATTTATTAGTAAAGTAAATAACAACTACTGCTTTTTGAAAATCCTCTCAGGAGTTGGAAAGCAGAAAGTAACGATTGAGCTGAAATGCTTATGCATATGTATGTAAGATTGGTTGAGATTTGTCATGATTTTAAAGGTGAAATTGTGGAAAAATTGGAAAAGAATCAACTGGAATAAAATCTATAATAACAAAAATCATTGAAGAAAAAGCTTATGGATGGACAAAAAGTTAAGATGATATTCACAGATTGATTAGAATCTAGCCATTTGATGCAAGCAGTAGATGTCATATCAGTTCTGCAAGTGTAGAGTTAATCCGTATAGAAAACTCATTCATATTGCTATGGATGAGAAAGATAATCCCAATTAATCACTAACTCACCTGCACTAATTAAATGTGAAAAGTTCACGGAGTCTACTTTTCATAATATTCACGGACCGTATTAAATTCCACGTATGAAATTTAATTTCCACTAGCAGCCTTTAACCGATTGGCTTACAACTAAAGTTCATGAACCATTGATTGGTGTGCTAAATTTCTCAGGAATTTTTTCTTTTTCTCTCTTTTTTTTCTGAGTTTGCTAAGATTAGAATAATCTTTTGAGTGTTACTTTTACTTTGAATTAGCAAAAATTTTAATTATTCTAAATATTGACCTCCACCGTAACCATTTATCTCCCGTAGGAGTAGCTTTATCATCAATATTAATTTGTCATGTAATATGATGTTTATAAAGTTTTCGGTAGACTTTATTTTAAGTAAATAACACATTAATCAATGGTTGAGAATAAGTTGTCCTTTTCGTAATCTTTTTTTCTATTCTGTTAAATATCAACTCCGATGCATTCCTGTGAATTCATTCTTATGGATTCAGTTGTTGTGGATTCAATACTCACCTCTTACATAATTACCTTTCTCTAAGTATTGTTTATGTATATATCTATGAATAGTTCCATGTGAATGAATGTGAATGAAATATAAGAGGTAATCTCTCCTAATTAATTATATCTTTAATCTAGACATTTTGTTTGGATATACGTGAGAGAATAGGTTGGCGATTAGACTTATATTTTCTCTAATTCTTTTTTTATTCGATTTTCTCGATCCTGGTAGCTTATCAAATTGATATCTTGTAATGTCGGTTTTTATCATCTATTGTACTCTATTATTCAAGGTAATTTAACACATTTTCATTCCTTCGTTCGCTGAACAATCTAATTTTTATGACGAGATTTTATAATTTGTAATTGTACTTCACACTTTATTAGCCTATATAGAACCATTTCCAAACGAAAAAAAAAAATAATGGCTTCTCTGCACCATGAATGTATTATTTTAATTATATTTGAAAACATAAAATATGTTGCAATAGAATGTTTTATTCGTACATTTTTAAAATTTTTCAAAAAAATCGAAGTTCACATGACATTATCGAACGGTGTACTAAGAATAACATCACAAAAAAGCAAAAATGACATCGCATGACGATGTACTAAAAATGATTACATAATTTTTAACTTCTCAGCAAATTTTATTTAAAAAAAAGTTTTGTCGATAAATTTTATCAATATATCATTTTCTTTCTCTTTTTTTCTTATTTTTTTTTCCACTGAATAATCAGTTGTCAGAAAAAGAATGATATTATAAAATGAATAACAGCTAAAGATGATGGATTATTCGAAAACACATGGTGTACATTTTGTGAAGTGACTTCTCCTTAACTTTTCATTATTTTTTCTATGTCTCGAAAGCGGAAATAAACATATTTTTTCTCTTTTTTATTTTCTTTTCATTCAAACGTAATATTGTTTAATCGTCTAGCTAGGAAAAATGATATTGAATCTAAATGCTATGAAGAAATTGATCTTTCTTTCTCTTTGAATATAAATGTAATAGTTAATAATACCTTTCTGTCTCTGTTATTTTTTAATGAATTTGATTTTTAAAAAAATGAGAAATTCTTTTCCTTTTTTTTTTTTTTTAGAATGATTAGAAATGTTGTTTGTTGTTACACTCGCATTTTCTGCTTCAAATAATTTCTTGTTGTCAAGTATAAGAAGAAGAATACATACTTCAATTGAAGTAATTCAAGTTTTCTAATTTTTTATGACTGGATATTTTATTTAATTTCAGAAATAGAAAAGAACTATAAATTTTAAATATTAGTCAGCAATGAAGCTATGTTAATATTGAAATGTTGCAAAAAGTTCAACCCAACGTCTGGCGGCAATTGCGCCATCATACGCGAGCTTCACGAGCCTATACTGATGCACAACTTCGATCAAGCGAACAATCTTGTACAGTTGCGGATGGAGCAATCGCTCGAATTGATATCGCACATTTACCTGCTAATCATCCTACGGAGGATTATTATGCAGCTGCAAAATGCTTTTCATCCGAAGCCTTCCTTTTTGGTAACATCGTTATTTTCCCCTTTTTTTAAATCTTTTTAAATCTTGAGTGCAAAAAATAGAAATTAAATCAGAAGAGTAAAGATAGGCATGTTATTGATTCCAGACCAACTAAGAAAGTGAACTAAATGTTTTTTTTTTTTTGAGAAATGAAAGAGGTTCATTTGGCCATCGAAAATTGCCCTTATGAATTGCAACTTATAAATAGAGGCAAGACTTCTTAGTGTATAGTTAGTGTACCGTTGAATTTAGAATTTATGCCATCACAGTGTCTTTCCAGGTGTATTTGATGGGCATGGTGGTGGTGCATGTAGTCGTTATATTTCGACACGATTATTTGATTATATATCTGCTTCTATATTGAAAAAACATGTTATCACTGATTTACCTATCAGGGATAGATTACATTGGTTTTTTACGAATGGTGATTTATTCGATGAAATATATAGGTATAAAACTTCATTTGATTCTTTTTTTCGCCTCTCCTCCATTTCTCTTCCACTTTTAAAATTACCAATTTTTGCAATAGATATTGTAAAATGCAAATTTGAAAAACATTTAACTTTTGAAGTTTTTTATTTTGTTTTTTTTTTTAGTCCTCACTGTAATTTAGGATTTTTGAAATCTAAAATATTTCGATTAAAGGATACTGTCATGTTTTAGAGAAAAACATTTGGAAAATGTCAAAAAATTTCATAAGGAAGTAGTGGATGATTCGACCATGACAACAGTTAGGAAAGCTTTAGAAGTCTCTTTTAATGCATGTGACAGCGATATGTCGGCTAATGCACTGAATGAAGAACGCAGTGAGCTATCGAAGTGAGTTCAATTTAAATCTTTGAAGAAAAAAAGTGATATTTGATTTGTTAAGAAGTTTGATTGGATTTCATGTAGCTCCATAAATAAAATGCGATCGATGGTAGAGCAGCAATAGATAGTTATGACTGTGTATGCTCATACGTTAAATTTTTTTTTTTGAAAATGAAGCTTGAAATAGCTTGAATGACTTGAATGATTGAATGAAATGAAGCTTGAAATGTTTTACAATTCGTAAAATAAATTTAAATTTCAAAACTGAATAGGAAATTTTAATTTAATTTCGAAATTATTAAAGGCAATACGCTGGAATGGTGATGGCAGGCTCATGTGCAACTATAG
This sequence comes from Onchocerca volvulus, assembly GCA_000499405.2. Lineage (NCBI taxonomy): Eukaryota > Metazoa > Nematoda > Chromadorea > Rhabditida > Onchocercidae > Onchocerca > Onchocerca volvulus. Next base: position 9,567,725 of record HG738137.1, on the reverse strand, counting down.
CTCATATTCGAGGTGTAAATTTGAATGTGGCAAATGTAGGTGACAGTGCTGCGGTGCTAGGATTACATAACCGAGGTGTTATCTCAGCCATGCCTCTTTCGAAATCACATTGTGTTGATAATGCTGATGAAGTGGTTTTCCTGTTTCTGTTTTTCGTCTTAATTTAAAGATCTGTGAGACAAAGAGAATTTGTTTGATGGAATTTCTAAAAAACTTCGGAAATTTAAAATTTTCATGCAAGTAAAATTACATAGTGATTTTAAAAGCTTGGAAATAGGAGTTGGACTTGTAAGTAATCATAGTCGAATAATTTGACGTAAGTTTTATTTGATAATTTGATTTATTTTCGCCAAATGCATTTTCAGTCACTCACAAGATATTTCATTTTTAGGTACAACGAATTCGAGACGCTCATCCACCTAGTGAAACGAATAATGTTATAATCGGTGGTCGGCTTTTTGGTGAATTATTTCCTTTCAGAGCATTTGGTGATGTTAGATATAAATGGTCAGCTGAGCTGCAAAAGAAAATTTTTGGTACTGATTACCATTCTGTACCATATGGAATGAACACACCACCGTATCTTAGTTGTTTACCAGAGGTAAGCACATGTCGTGTGACTTCGTATTATGTGTATAGATGTCTATCGTGTGGTGAGAAGCAATTTATTTAAGTAATAACTTGCAATAAATAATGTTAAGAAAATATGATTTTTCTCAAATAGTTTTTAAAACAAAATTAGAAGTTCACGTTCAAGGAAACGTACTCTGTACTCCATCTCTTATTTTTTAAAATATTTCTGATTCCTGTCAACAAGATTTATTTTGTAGGTATTGTATCATAAACTGACTCCTAATGATCACTTTATGGTGCTTGCTACGGATGGTCTTTGGGATTGCCTTGACCCCGACACAGTGGTGCGGCTGGTATTTGATCATACCTTGGGTATGCAAACTCTCACTCCATATACACCTTTTGCAGGAACTACGTTGGCACAGGTGCTTAGATTCTCTCCCATATATTATTCATTTTTTTATTTGAAAGTTGAACTTGCTAAATTCAGTCATTTTTCTCCAGACTACTCTTATTTTTCAAAATCACATCTTCCAAAATTGAAGAAAATCGACCCTTATAATACATGTTGTTAGATTATATAGTTCGGATAGTACTATTTCTAAAGTAATTTCATTCCAGGTTCATGAAGATTTAAAACAACGACTGGATAGAACAAGGAAAAAACCACTGGATGAAAATAGCGCTACTCATTTACTTCGACATGCTTTGGGTGGTCCTGGAGAAGTGTCGGCTCAGTATCTACGACTCATCGAAATGTTACAATTACCACCTGATGTTACGCGTAGGTATAGAGATGATATCACTATTATTGTTATACATTTTGACCAAAACTATCTTCATGATCCGAAATTGCCTGAATCTTTAAAGATTCAACCTAGAATTTGAAAATTATAATTTGAATGGAAATGTACATATAAGGTGAATTTCAATATATATATTGAAGTTTTATTCATCAATTGAACCTCACTTTTACTTCACGAATTACTGAGAATTATATTTTCCAAAGTTTTTTTTTGATTCTTTTAATTTTCTTTATTCGAAACTTTACCACTTTAGTTGTTCTGCTGATGCAAATTAAACAATTTTAAATGTTGTCCGATAAACTAACAATTGATATTGATCATCCAGTGAATACTATATTAGTTGAGGTTTTTCGTTAGTTCTACAAATGATCTACGATGAAGTTCTAGATTTACAATTCGTGAAGTTTTTATACAATCACAGATAGCTCACTGATTCCGTTGTCTTGAATTATAGTACTCAATGATTCTGGTATATAGGAAATTATTTGAAGTAGTAACTTTTCATTATTATTTATCTCTTCCTATATGTATCTATGCAATGAACCGGGTACAAAACAATCATTTTTTATATCGAAATGTAATATTTGCTGTTTTTAGAATTTGTGCAATATTTCTATAATTATGTGTTTTTCTGTAATAAAGATGATACAATAAGTAAGCCTAATATCTGAAAACAGTTCTCTTTTTTTCTGATTTGCTATAATTATTTGAGTTTATATTATAATTGTATTTGATATTCACTTTCACTTCATTCACATAATGTTTACTATGTCAACAAAATCTTTGCAGATAATTTTAAAATATCAAATAGAAATCCGGTATTTATAATGCGAGTATTTAATTCATCCCGGTGTCACTTTGGTGCTACATATGCTGCAATCAGCTTCTTCATTTCAAGTTGTGATCTTTTCTATGGTTTCTGTGTCTTTACATGCTTTTGACTTTTTCTTAATTGTATATCATTTCAAACTTGTGAATCAGATTTTTTTAATGTGAAAGTACAATTTATTTTTGTAAGTTTATATCCGGCTGATGCGAAATTATGCATAGTTTGTTCAAAAATAATACATTGAGGTTCTCAATTGATCTTACTGATAAAAACCATTAACAGATCAAAAGATAGTATGATAAAATAATCCTTTTCAAACGAACCTGTCACATCAAATTTCAAAACTGAAAGTCTCGAAAAGAATATGCACAAGTGCTGAATATGATCCTAAGGCTATCAATAATTCGTCTAGTTATTTTGTTGATTTGGGTTCAAATCCTGCCTCGTAACATCTCTTTTTATATTATCATTCTGCAAAAGTCATTTCATGTTCTATATAAAAGAAAAAAAAAAAAATAAACGAAAAGAACTAGGCTATCTGATGCAAAACTTCAAATATAAAAGAATTTTGCAGGAAAAATCTAAAAAACATGATGGAAATGATGATACCTGGTGTGCAAGTTCTTGCTGGATATTAGCATCCGCTAATGAAGCGAGGTAGACAAGATTTCGATGAAGAAGTTGCTGGTATTGAAGAGCATCATTTGCTCTGAAACGAAAGTGCATCTTACATAAATTCTTTAGTGACTTTGCCTTAGTTTCTATTCTCAGCAATCTAAGTATAGAAAAATATGTGGGAAATATGACTTGCATGGGTTCAAGAAACGCAATAAATATCTAATTTGATGGTAAGTTACAATGATCAAGAAGCATGAACTTGGATGAAAACTACTATATTGCATAAGTTTGACCAACAACTTTATTAAACATTTATCCTTTGATTTTTACATTCATTTATCAACGAATCGGAAATTTATACAAGAGAATGTGAAAAAAAAAAAAAAAAATAGCCTTAAATGTACCTTCCCATGCTCTGGTATCGCACGATAACTTTAATCAATTGACCATTCTCATCCAGCAATTTCTGAATCGTGGCTTTGTCCGGTTTTGCTCCCATTTGAGCGCTTCCCGCAAATGTTAATGACATTTTCCCTACAGTCATTCTTTCGACATGGAAAAGTCGTTGAATTGTATTTGTGCGAGCAACGTTTTAGCTTGGATAATGAAAGGTCTAGAACCATCATTTCGACAGTCTGATTTTTGATAACCAGACTTTTTATAATTTTTTCTCAATTAATTTTTGAAGCTGTTAAAAAGATGGCATATCTCAAATATTTTCCAACGAATAAATGCATTTTTTAAGAGATCAGGAGCTATGTAATATCAATAGTGATCATAATCTGTTTTTTACAAATATCGTATGAGTGTACTGATGGAGATAGCAAATTTAACAGTCCCGAAAAAATTAGGCCACAATATATGAGAACCCAAGCAATCTTAATAATGAATAAAATTACCTAAATTCAATTTACAAAGCTGTCTTCATCTAAATAGTCCTATCCACTGTTAATTATTTACTTCAGCCCATTCTTCTTACTCTAAGTTGGCAAATTACAAACTGGAACAATAAATTTCAAACTGGTTAATAACCATAGTAAGTATATAAATAAAAAATCATACATGAAGAAACTTTATTAATAAAGGATATTTTGGAAGCAAATGTATAAATCGAATTTTCTTAAAAATATATGCTAAACCTAGAATTTCTTCTTTCCATACTGAAGTAAAATCTATACTTAAATGGAATCAATGAACATTTCTGCTCAAGCACTGATAATCCTTTGACGAAAGATTACTGTACTTTAGAATATAATACAAACGCATGACTACTTATGCGCTGCCAAGACTGAAAGAATATTTAACTACCAAAAATGTATCAACCAAAATTTTATCACTTAAGGAAAAGCAGAAAGTGATAAACATAAACACCTAAAAATGAAATATGATGAAAAAAGAATGATATAATGCAACCCATCTGATCTGATTTGATCTACAAATGATTTATGGTACCACAGTACCACATTTACGTACCACATTCGAAAATCGAAAATCAAAAGCATATTATTTATTTGTAATTCTTGTTCGTTTATTCCACGAAAAATTTTCTGCATAACTTTTTGGCTTAATTATTCGTTCATTTGGTTCAACCACTTCATAATTCAAATTATTAGTTTCACAGTACCGAATAGCATCTTCCTTAGAAGCAAAATCCAGAGCCATAGAAATATTGCTTAATGGGTCACCCCTGCAAACAAGAAACAATAATTACTATATTTATCATAATCCAATTTATATGTATTATGACTTACCAAGATATGTAATCCGTTCCAAATAGAACAAAAAATCATCAGGTGTTCTAGGAAGAATGAAATGAGATTTAGTATTTCAAACTATACTATTCTTCATTACTGCATACTTAATACATCTTCCATATAAATATTAGTAATAGTTCAGATTAGAGATAAAAACTATTTTATATAATTCATTGACTTTCATATCACAATCAAAATTTTTCGGATTTATATAAAACTAAAATTCACTTCATTGAAATTTAAGACTTGTTAATCTTTTAAGCAAATCCTAAGCATAAGCAGTAATAATCTATGGCCTTATTTCAATATAGCAAGCCAGAGAACATATAAAATCAAGTTCGATGACCAAAAGCTTCAATCTGAATCCACACCTCTATTTCGCAATACGGAGAAAACCGTCAGATCATCAATTAGAGAGCAACCAAAAATTTAAGAGAAAATTTGATCCCTGTATTTAAGAAACTGAAAAAACCTCCGTCAAAAATAAATGTTATAGTGTCCATATGCTAAAAGAACAATAATTTTTTTAACTTACGTGCTAGACCAACCAATCAATGGATTCTCCCATCTTTCCAGATTATCCAGCTCAATTTTCCATGTTTTGGTACCCGCCCAACCTGATTGAGTAGCTTCACGTGCCGGTCGATATATACGCACTCGACGACTGCGTAAAAAATCCTTAGGTACACCGGCAAGATCTACTGCTTGCTAAAATATTATTGTAACTTAAAATCTAATTTTTAAATTCAAATGTTTGCTTCTTGTATATCAATGATATCATTTACAATTTCTAGAAAACTAAATCTCGTAATTTGAATCATCCATATATATGCTCCCTGTAAATGGTATTCATATCCAGATCGATCTAGTTCTAAAGTTGACTTCGAAATTAACAAACTTTTGACATTCCGTCCGAAATTTTAATTTTTGTTGGTATTTGTGGTCGTTCTAATATATCATCAACTGATTTCTGGGTTACTGTTGAAACCGGATGGTGAATACTATCGGTACTATTCGCAAAGCAACGAATTCCACGAGCACGCAATAAGATAATAGTGCGTGAAGATAGCATTCCTGCACAAAATATGCAGCATATATTATGAGACAACAACAAATCAACACTACTATTTCGCATATCCTCTAGCAATACTATATTTTGTTATGCCTTTTAGGCCAACTTAGAAAATGAATAGCACTCATTCCGGTTTATTTAAAAAATTAAAGTGGATGATCATAGTTTGGTCCTAGCCGAAAATTGACAAGAGGATAGAAATGTTCCATGCTCCTTTTTTCTTCCACTTTCTAATTCTAATTGAAATACCTTCAACTTTGACCTCATCGTCTTTTCCTAAACAGCCTTACTCCTAAGTCCCCATCCGGAACTGCTTATTTACCACCCCCCCCTCCTCCCCCCCCCGACAATTTTTAATAAGATTGATACTGCATCATTTCACAATTTAATGGACGACTTGCGGTACGTTAGAAATTGTTGTTGGGACCATTGTTAGCATGGAAGTTTGGCATACTTTGATTGATTATACATTAACTGAGTAAATGTTTCACTCTTTCGAAGTATGGTTTCAGGACAGTGAATAATCAACTAAACCTTCGAGGCACGGCATAGAGCGGGAGAATATGGTAATTATTCACTATTATTAATTAATTAATATTTGTTAGATAGAATAAATTATCTTCCATTATAAATTATCTTGCATTATAATTAATTTATCTTATATTATAATTTCTTTTATAATGTAAGATAAATTATTTTATCCAGAATGAAATGAATTGATTTATTACATGACATTCAGACACTTTTCTTATTACATGCCTGTTCAGCAAATATCACTGAATTATTTCAGGGTAAACTCAAGAAAACTCAAAAAGTTGCCACAAAGTTGGCGAAAATGATCAAGCCAACCGATTCTCGGATGTTTGTCTATTTATCTGTTTAAAAATTTAGTTTTGTATCAGGAAAAAATTTGTTCAATTTTATGAATCACTTTTTGGATAATGATTAATGCGTACAAGCATAGATCTAATCATTCATTATACCGAAATACGTTATGAGGGCTAATTTTCATATTCTAGGAAACTGGACAGGGGATTATTTCATCTACTTTTTTGATGAGGCAATAGATTGTCAATTCGAAAATATGATTGAATATTAACTTATATTTAAGATAATCGGGAAAAATCTAGTATTTAAGCTATCGAAGATCAAGTGGTTTGAATCAATAATATGTAATTATTATGTAAATTAAAAATATAGTTACTCATGATATATTAATCAGCAAGAGATTGAATCAAGCATTTTAAACCACTGAAAGTTATGTATGGGTTAAACTGGATGTTCTACTATTAATACCGTAATTCACGTGACAATACACAAACTTATCAACATTAAGAAATATAGTGAAGAAAAATGATTTAATAAAGTTTTAAGTTGTGAGGTTGCCTTTAGTTATCCAAAATTATCAAATGATCATTGAGCCATTCACCATTATTTACCATCTTCATGTTTTCAGCAAAGAAAGTGACCGCGTTATCAGGAAAAAAGACAAAGACGATAAACAGGCATTGAAAATTACCGAAGCGTATGTTGTTATCCTCTTCTTTTTTTAATTTTCATTTCTAATTCTTTAGTTTTTTAATTTACTTATTCTATCTCATAGTTTTCAGGCCTCTAGTATCAACGGCAATGTTCTTAAAGTACAACACCCAACTTGGACCACCATTTCATGTTATTATCGACACAAATTTTGTCAATTTCTCCATTAAATATAGGATAGATATTATGCAAGGATTTATGGATTGCTTATATGCAAAAAGTTAGTTTCAGAATAAAATGACATCTTTTCAAATTAATTTTTTCGCTGAAAGTTAAGGTTGATTAATTCTAAGTCACAATAGTTTTTGATTTGCAGCAATACCGTATGTAACGGATTGCGTGTTGGGTGAATTGGAAAAACTTGGACAGCGATGCAAAGTTGCTCTCAAAATTATTAAGGATAATCGGTTTAAACGTTTGTCGTGCTCTCATAAAGGAATTTATGCCGATGACTGCATCGTGCAAAGAGTTACGCAGGTGTGCTTAATAATTTTTATTTCAATGATGGAAATATTCCTCAGACTTCAAGAAAGCGCAGACCAGACTCCTTATATTATTTGCCTTATAGCCCTCTGACAAATTAATAAATTTAACGAACATGAATGAAATTATACCTTTCCTGAAACTCGCCAAAATCATGTTTATCGTGCTGTTACGATGCTTACAGGCACGCACTACGCTAAGTGATTCTCAAATTTAAGTCACTAACTTCTAGGAAGAAATTCTTGGAATTTCTCGAACATCTAGTTAACTTTTTAGAATAACTTCTCAACTTCCTAGAAACTTGAAACTTTCCTTGTTAAGAAGAAAATGAAAGTTGTTCCCGTTAAAAATATGGATTTCCTTAATCTCATACTCATTGTTCTTTCTTTTTTTTTAGCACAAATGTTATATCGTTGCCACTTGTGATAAGGATTTGAAACGACGGATTCGTAAAATTCCGGGCGTTCCTATTTTATATATCAGACAACATCGATTTTCAATAGAACGCATGCCGGATGCATATGGTGCTCCTGTGAATTAATATCTGCGATTTCGCAACATTTCCTGGTGAAGAAAGTCACTATTTGTTATTAGAAAACTTGGTGGAAAGGTATTACGTTCTGCATGGTAAATCGCTTCTCACGTAAATTTTTAATAGCTTTTTTTCTAAGCTATGCTTTCATTGATTCAGTCAAAATTCATTTATCTAGCAATACTTCATAGCTGAAATTTTTTCATACTTGTGCCTAGAAATCTGCAATACTGTAACTCTTATTAGAAGCCGATTTCATAATATTCTCCTTCTGGAATACTTTTTCTTGAAATTAAGGACTATTCTGGGGATAGACTGCTGTTATTATTGATACTACTTAACTTTTATCTTGTTTCCGATATTACTACAATGCCCATTAGGTACAGTTATTCTAGACTTCTTTCCTTGTAAGATCTATTCTTGTTACATTTCATATATATGTTTATGCTAAATAAAAAATCTTATATCTTTTTTCAAATAGAGTGGAATATGACGTAAATTATGAATATATCAAACCAATAAATGATAGCAAAAATATTTTAAAAATAAAAAAAAAACATGAGCATATACGACACAGTATTTAATGGTAATAAATTATTTTGTTAAGCGTAGAGTTAGACTTTGGTTTTATAATAGAAATAGTCGACTGTACATCATCGCGCTCTTGTATACTATGCGTATAATCCGAGTCGATAAACTTTTGTAGCAAGGAATGAATGAAGAATGAAAACAACTGGTTTTGGTGATGACAACAAGTCAATTTCCTGAAAAATATGTAGATTAGTGTCTTTGACTTGATTCTTATCGCAGAATTTGAGTTACTAAGTTGTAATTCATTTTATGTCTCGAAAAAATGTGATACATCAAAACCTGTTCGCCAGAAGGTGGACCAAAATCAATCCACAGAAATCTGTTTCCGTCATCACCGGTAGCTCGAATAGTTTCAAATGGATATTGCCATCGGATTTGTCCATCATTACTGATCAGACTTAAGCCTTTATCAAGTTGCAATACCAACTCGCACTGCTCGTCTTGCCAAATACAGGCTGCAAGTTACCATTTAAGAGCTACTACTATTTAAAAGATTTTTATTTTATGTCTAAACTTTTTGAAAAGTAAGCACTGTTTTCTGTTGTGTCAATAAAATATTAAGGAAAGATACATAAACAAATCTAATGACTTAGATAAGCCTAATCTGAAAAAGACTTGATGCTGAGTGCACAAAACATTATATATTATATTACAGATCATGCTTCGTGTATTTATATGTGATATAAAGAAATAAAAAACTGACGGCAAGAGACTTGACCAGTTTGGGCACACGCCTCATAGGTGCATGTAACGATACTTTTTATCCATGAAGCCAAATCTCGATGTGTTTCCACGCGCAACACATGTGAACGAACACCTTGCTGTGTACCTGTTCTTGTTGTAAATGATATCACATCTGATAGACCACTTATGACAGGAGCAGTTCTAAAATTAATCTATTATGGTTTTATTTGTTTATATTTATTTGCTTCACAATAAAACCAATTTATGGAGTGCAACGTGCTTGCTTATAAAAGTACTTCAATTAAATGACATGAGAAATCCATAACTCACTATTTATCCAGATGGAATTTTAAAAAATCGTTATTATTAAATAGTCACTTTCGTGATTTCATTTTAAAATTAATGGGATGGAAAGTACAAAACACAGAACTTCCAAGCTAACTAGAAGCTTTCAAAATGTTAATCTATGGGATTCAGACATTTGAATCTTTGTGAATTCATCCTAAATTCACATTACTAGATAATAATTAACTTAATACATCTTACCGTGACGTTGTTTGCACCACGCGAGTAGCTATGAGTGGTCTAGTGACTTTTGGAGAAGCCCATTCTGATTTCAACAGTGGGACGGCGTCATAAAATAGTAAATCATTGACAGTTAATGCTGCAAACATCGGTCTCCAAACAATTCCATTTTCATTAAGCACCTGCAAGAAGGAATGATTAAGATGGAGATATTAGAATTTTTTTGATATGTAATTTAGTTAATTTGAAAAAACTAGGGACTCACGGAGAGCTTAACATTTTGTTTTGTAGATTTTGCCAATAATACCGAAAAAATATTTCTAATTATTCCGTAATTCTTTCACATGATTCGTTATTGTTTTCTCAAACCAGAAATTACGCAGGATACCATTCACGAGAATATAATTGGAACCAACCTGCTCAACAATCCAACCCATTTTGCGCACCTGTGGATTATTCCCAAGCATCAAATTCACTTGTGCCAATGCTTGCGTTAGCAGTGCGCATGAACAAATGTGTATAGTTTCGAACCAGGCATCCGCTTCTGCTGAATTACTACACCTGTAAAAAAAGATGTTGCAGCTAATTTATGAAAGTAAGAGAAAAAATGCTGATGAAATTTTTATTCATCATTTTACTTTGATTTTCTAGCGCTGTCTACTTTGCTTTGTGCCTTATTCCTGATATGTATTAAAAAAATAAAAATAAAAATAAAGTGAAGTAAAATAAAATAATTATTAATATTTTGGAACATGTATACTTCAGTGTATTCAAATATAAAGCTAGATCAAGACATTGCTATCACGTTGAGCAACTAATAGAAGACCTGAACAAGAGGCTATAACGTGCCGAAGGCGATCTTATTTCAAACATTCTATTTTCGATATCTTCAATTTGAAGAGCTGTACGTGTTACAAAAGCCAGTTTCAAACCAATGCTACGAATTCGATCGTGCGAATCATCATCCCATTGAATACGTTCTATCCAATTTTCACGTTGAGCACATATGTCCCGCATGAAGCGAACTAAAATTAAAAAAATTACAAAAAAATTATAGTAAATAATTCTCCTAAATCAGATTTCAAATTTCAAGAAAAAAAAAAACCTTTAAAATAGCAAAAGACATGATCTGGAAAAACTATTTGAATCCTAATTCCAAAAATCTTAAAGGTCACCGTGAGAAAGTTAAAGAAAATAAAGAGAAATAATTCTTAATAATGTTTATGACTTGTGAAATCAGTTCCACAAAAGAAACTAACCATGCAAGTCGACGACACGTCCAGCTTTCTTAAGTGCTCTGACAGCTTCATCATGTGTAGCATCTTCTAACGATTCACCATTTACTGCAACAATAGTATCTCCAACAAATAATTGCCCTGTATCATCTGCTGCCATGCCTTTGAAAATTTTGCTGAAAATATTCTTTTCAGTCATTTTTAAAACAGAATCTAGAATTAATAAAGCTTAAAAAATATATATATAAAATAACCAGTATAATGAATTATTAAATGATAAATTACATCCAAAAAACATGTCAAACTAATAGAATCTATAATTACATAATGTACTGTCAAAAATTGGATACAATCAAGTAAACAAGCCATTTAAAATAATTGAAATGAGAGATACCTGATGATAACGGGCATATCATTATCACGGCCACCTTTGATGCTTATACCTAGGCCACTGCCATCATGTTTTACTATTCGAACTGAACGTATATCTGCACCTTGTCCATGATCAGCATCTGCTGGTGCACTTAGAATTAATGCTGTTTCATCCAATGTAGCACAAACTTTAACCCATTCACCAGTTATATAAGCATCCAGGAATGATCCTCTCACCGATGCCATCCTTGCATCATCATCATTCTGCAAATCACATGCCATAAGCATTAGACGTCAATCAATCCCAGCTGTTTTCTTTCAACTTTTTTCTCAATTTCATATTAATTCATCTCTAAGAGTATAAATAGCTTTTAAATCTCGCAAACTTTTTTTTTTACTTTTTTAGACTTTTTCTTTAGTTTTTCAATAACTTTAATCTGGAATTATATAGGGATCTGTAATCAAAAATTTCCCTTCTCTTCTTCCCTACTAATCTATCAAGACTACGTGATTCCACGATGCGTTACTTTCTATGATTTTGTCTGTGGAATTTTCTTTTTTCGGTTAATTTGATTTGTAGACTGTAAAAAATCGAAAAAAAAAATCATTCTTCCAATGATTTTAGAAATTTTTGATTGAAGAAAAATCAAAAAAGGCTTAGGCGCAGAAGAAGAAAAATGTATAGATGTAGTGGGAAGAAAACAAACAAACTTGGAAGGCTTATCCATATAGCATAGGCTTATTTCCTCGAGTATGAGAAGAGAAAAACACTAAGCCTAAATAATTTTATCATTACATTTGCACCACTATTAGCTCATGGGAGAGAGGAAGAATGAAGAAAAAAGCCTAATAAACAAGAGAAGTCTTACATTCAAAACATCTCTCCATCCTAGATCGATCAAATTCAATCAAAAGAACTCTTCGTTGACAATATTCCTTAAAAGATATCGATGATGTGTAGGTATTGAATTTCATAAACAACTACAAATGATAAGAATGATATGTGTTATCATTTTTATCATTTTTTGTCTTCATATGTTATCACTTCCATCACTTTTATCGAAATGTTAAATTATGATTAACACTTAGATAAGAATGATAAAAATATTGATCAGAAAACTGTGATTGTTTTTAATCAATAATATCCAGCGTTTTTATTCAATTTTTTTACGTGCCGAATAATTTACGACTTTTTTTGGAACATGTATCCAATACTTCTTGAAATATTTTAATTATTACGCGCTCATTTTTACAAACATCTGCAAAATTGTCATTTCCTTCGCTCTTAAGAACTCAAATACGGCATCGACTGTATGTTATCTATAATGTTCATATATGATTGCAACAAATTTTAACAAAATTTTTCATTAAAACAATGCAATGCTGTCCTATTCATTAATTTCTCAAGTAATCAGTAACTGTTAATTAAAAAATCTTCAATTTCACCGAATTTTAAGGTCTTAAAATATTAGAATTTTTCAAGATAGAAATGCTATGATATTACATCCTATCCGGAAAATTTCTCTGCAGAGAAGAAGATCCCTTATATTTGCAATGAACTGATAATCCTTCGTCTTTTCCGTATAATCTCATCTCTCACACTTCTCCTTATAATATCGCATCTCTTTCGCTTCTATCTCCTTCCAAAAGAGCTTCAAGATGAACCTTAGATAATCAAACACGGAGAAAATAGGGAAACTTGACTAGAAAAGGCAAACTTAACAGAAAAAACAAACAAACAAACTCATAAGTTATAAAAAAAAATCACAACAAATCTAAGAAACTTCCTTAACAAAATTTAAAAAGACAAAAGACACCCTAATGCAATAAATAGGGCACACCATGAAATAAAACACAAACTATTTAAAGCGTTTCAATGGATTTCTTCTACTTCAAATCGCGACTGGAGAAGTGGCCGTCGTTAAAAACTGCATCGCCAAACTCAGATTCGAACCTAGAAGGTTTTCCTTCGGAGGTTTTCCTTTCGTTGTAAATTTATCTAGAATTTGGAGTTTCGGGAAGGGCTTGAAGTTGGCATGAAGTTTTGGAAGTATATATTCCGTTGGAAATTGTTATTAGTCAATTAAAGTGGAAATTATTTTTATTATTTTCACTTGTTATGAAATTTTATAGCACCCCTATGAGCATCAAGCAGTTCCGTGGATTAATTTTTATTCTATACATTGCTCTTGCACTTTTTCATTGGAAGAAGCAGCGAGTATTTCATTCCATCGCTCGTCAGTGAAACAGTTGGAAATAAATCGATCTGATGTCTCTAAAAATTGACGCTTGACACAGGTGCTGGTAATGTGTTTGTAGATGAATTATTTCAGCTTTGGTGCCATCCATTTTGCATTTGTTCATCTCTCTTCTATTGTTACGCATTGTAGTTATCTTTGTCTGTGAAGAAAGAGATAAGTAATATTCATCTCTCTATTCCCATGATAGTACTGAATTGAGCAATATTGATTTTAAACTAAAAAAAAAGCTTTCACCATTATTACGAGCATAAGAACTGACAATCGGTTCACTAAATCTATTCTGCCTGTTGTTTATTACTTGTTGTTATATCTATTTGTTTCCTTCTTCCTTATGATGACGCATTCATTTACTTGGAAAAAACATCGGAAATAGCACTTTGTTTGCACTTTTCAGAAATGAATGTGACAGGATTCTCACATCAAGTTGGTGGACATTTTGGAATATTTACATGTGGAGGACACATTTGTAAGCCGTTGAATTCAAAAGAATTGGCTTTTTACAAAGAGATTGGCGACCGTTTTGCGCCATTCACTGCGCAATGTTGTGGTTTGAGCTTAATTACCTTTCATTTATCCTTTTACTGTATTATAATAATGAATGAAGTTGACACATTTAATGTCTACCTTCAGTTTCACATTGTTGAATCTCTGTCGATTAAGCAGATCAAGTTTTTTCTTCTACAAAAAAACTGGAAATATGCAAAGGAATAGTGTTTTACTTATCCGAATGCTTTTGTCGAAGATTTCTTAATTTCGTGCGCAATTAAATAATTTGCTTTATATTGTTGATCGTATGAGAACCATCAAATCGTAATTTTAAATTTAAGAATTTATTGTTTTGGCAATTCAGGTACAGTAAGTATTCAGCCTCGGAATACTCGAGATGACACTTTGGTATTAAATACTGATAGACCTGTCTTATGCCATCAGATCCCGTCATCCAGTGAAAAGCAGCTTATTTTTCGGTTGAACAAAAATGGTAGAGTTGAATCGGATCAGCATTTCAATGAATGGGCAAAGCAATGTCAAATTAGATCAGTACAGAAATTATTAAAGGTAAGCTCTGAGAAATGTTTTCTCACGAAAAAAAAAAAAAAAAAGAAAGGAGAAAGGAGAAAGGAAGCCTTGTTCGGTTGAAATATTTCACGAATACAGCACTTAGGCAAAGCGAGAAGGGTGAATCCCTCTTCTTCACT
The DNA here is from genome assembly GCA_000499405.2 of Onchocerca volvulus. NCBI lineage: Eukaryota > Metazoa > Nematoda > Chromadorea > Rhabditida > Onchocercidae > Onchocerca > Onchocerca volvulus. The sequence continues at coordinate 9,552,655 of HG738137.1, read as the reverse complement.
TTCTCCTCCTTTTTATGTCTGTGTTTTCGCTTTAACATTATCATTGCAGCCAGCAAACGGTCTTAACGCTTTCTTCTAGAAACAGAAGAATACCCTTGCCATCAGTTCCTGTTGGATACCCGCTAAAAGTGCCCATTCAATAGTGTTGGTCTCTATTTATTGTTGCTAATATTTAAAAAAAAAATGCACAGATTATATATCCTGATGGAATATAATTTCTTTTTTTATTCTAAATTAGCATATAACCTCCCTTTTATAGGGTTACGCATTGTTTTTGCTCTTAGAAAATACGGTGTCCCGTTTTTCACGTCCATCTGTTATGGATTTAAAAATGGGTACACGGCAGTACGGGGATGATGCGACTGATCAGAAACGACAATCTCAAACTAATAAATGTCGTGAATCCACTAGCGCTTCTATTGGGATTCGTCTCGTTGGAATGCAGTTATACAGGTGATTTGTTTTAAAATTTTCCGATAGTTTGTTCACGCCATATTCTTATCTGTTAGCTATCAATTTCGTTGCAACTGCATTATGTTTTAATCAAATTTAGTTATTTGCCTGCTGATTAACAAAATTTATTTTCCTTTTTTTATCTGTGTTTCTGAGGAACAAAATTTAATCTCCCCTCTTTTGCAGTTGTTCATTTACAATTGTGAATTCAGGTGAACTTAATGTTTAGGGAAGAAGTTGGCACATACGTCTATGTAAACAAATATGCAGGCAGACAAATGAGCTGTGAAATGCTTCGCGAAACATTAGCTGAATATTTTATTAATGCTGGAAAGATACGAAGCACAGCACTGCTGAAAAAACTAACCACGTTAAGAAAGGTGCCGTAACTTTGTATCGTATGAAAATGGTGTGAACATAATAAGAGACAGTGATATTTTTCTGGAGAAACGAATGTGTCATTAACATTGTTTTGAAGCCGATTGAACTGAAATTAATGCAAATTATTTAATAATTAATTCATAATTTAGCAAAACAACTGTGCCTCTATGTGACATAAGTTTCTGATTCAATCGTTATGGCACTTTTTTTCTTTCATTCCTTCAACTTATCAGTGCTTACTTTGCAGCGACTAGCCGAAGCTAATGGCTATCGATTCTTTTCCAGTTCTTTGCTGATTGCATTTGATGGTAAAAAACATGATGATACATCCATTGATTTACGAATGATTGATTTTGCTCATTCAACGTGCTCCACTTTGGTGGATGATGTAAGATATATCGGACCCGATGATGGCTACTTATTGGGATTGGATTTCTTGATTAGCTCGCTTATGGATATCGTTAACCGATGCTTAACTTGATATCATCGTTTTCAGATTTTGGTGTACTTAAAGAAAAAATCGTCAATACCTCGTCTTTTGTTTTAGCAGACTTACTTTGGTCTCTTTCTTCAGAGGCTGCACATTCCTGCGTCATTGAGTGAACTATTTCTCCATAACTTGATTCTTCTCATTATTGCTTTTTCTCTCCTGTTCTCTTGTACATAGCATGAAATTTTCTTATGTTTTGTTGTTTTTGAGTGATGAAACTTATTATGGAATCATGCAAATTCGAGTGTAGAGAAAGTTCATTATTTCCCATATTTTATTTATTAAGAATTAATCTTGACCCCCATTTTCGACAGTACATGCATATCGTGCATTACCAAGTGGTATTCGGGGGGAAAAAATGGAATGGATAGTGTCTATCTACATTAAACTTACAATAATACGACAAAATTGAAGGTCTTAACAAATAAATATCTTGTAATAAAAAGCAAATAAAATTAAAAACATACATCAATACAAGTTATATAAGATCAATATCGCAAATCTTTGCTTTATTATCATAATCTGTTGATCTGATTCTGTCTTCGTATTGGTCGATACTACTACTCTTTATTAATCACTACCACAATCATGCTCAATTAATTTTTGTCATTATATTATTAAATCGTTAATGATAATAACAACTTCAATTAACACAGTTATGGTAGTGACTGGTAAACAGTGATTGCAACTGTTAAAAATATAAAAGATTTGAAAATAAGGAATTTACACAAATAATAAGAAAGGAATGGTTCAATGTGTAACTGAAAAAGTAGGGCCAAACAGAAAGTGCAGTTGAAAAATTGCAATATGTGACTAATCACATATCTCTAACTGAAAGCTTTGTCATTCAAATGATGATAGTACAATCGATAGTTTAGCCATGGATCGATATCAAATGATTAAATCTCTTTTTGTTAGAAATTATTTCAGCTTCCAAACTTCCGCAGTTATCATCTCTCTAGAGATCGAATTGATATAAAAAAGGAAAGAATGAAACAAAATGACGTTACGAATCAACATCCGTTAAAAGTCTTCTTCTATCTGGCGTTCGTGATTCTGTATGAGCCTTCAATAATCTTCTTCTTGAAAAAGCGTGCAAAAGCATACCACCGAAACACAAGAATAAACCAAATGTGTTGACCTACAATATGAGCAAGCAATCAACGTTCAACACTCCATTATTTCAAATAATTTGAAACTTTGTGATTTCGCATGGTGCACCTAGCTAATTAATGAGAAATCTGCAGGTTACAAGTTGACTTACCAAGGAAAAATAGTCCCCATTAATAAAATGTGCCAAAGACAACGTTACTACTTCCTGAAATATATCTAAATAAGTTAACACAAAATTTCTATTTGTCGTTTTTTAAAATTAAGATTGATTTTGAGAGGAATATATCTTAAAGAGGACTTACTTTGATTATTCCGAATATATTTAGCGTAATACCCGATGTATATACAAGAAGCAGATATTCTGAAACATCTGGAGTAGTAAATTATTTTATAAAAACAAGAACAGCACCATCCATTATTTTCAGTTCCGTGGATTAAATTTATTGATGCATAACCGGTCAGCTTCTTTCCAGAATCACATTAATCCCGGCTGGAAATGCTTTATATTGCAGTTCAGTCGATGCCTAAGAAAATGTGCCACTTGTAGATGGTTTAAGCTAAAATATCATGCTCGAACCATTCCATCCAATAATTGATTAGTTTGCGAATCAAATAATTTTTAAAACAATATATAAATCGTGAATGTTACCTGCCATTTCCATTGCAAAAGCCAATAGACCACCAAATGAAATAAAAAATAAAACATAGAATGGCGCATGTTCATTAAGATATTGCGTCACTTTATCAAAAGAAAATTGAGAGCCTGAAATCGTCAGTCTCAAATTAATTCTCATTAATCAATAGTCGCATGCTATAGATCTAATTCAATGTTGAATATCCAGGACCAAATAATTTGATGCTTTGAGCAATATTAAATGATAACCGCATGTGAACAAGAGTTCTTAATTCGACTGCAATTAAAAAAAAATAATTTACATATGTAAAGCAGGCAGAATGCTCAATAAAATCAAGAGAGTAATGAATCATGCAAATACTAAAATCAGAAAATGAAATTTAAAAAATCCTCAAATTCAAGTAAGATCATATACTACATTGGATAAAATATATTATCTCAATTAAAGCATGTTATTTATAAATTACAAACCATGATAATATTACGAAATCAATCCATTTCTGGTAAGAAATCAAAGTATTGTTCAACTCACAGATTCTTAAATTACGTCAATTTTTATCTTCTTTAGAGAAAGGAAATTGCTGAACTAAAAAAAAAAACAAGCGAACAAGATGAAATACTAAAGTTTATACAAAGTTGAGAGTGAACATATTTTACAATATATTTTATCCGAAGAAATATTTTTCATCTCTGGATAGCTGATTTTGAGCTAATTAATGGAACTTGTTTATCTGTTACCTTCGTATAAGAAGAAAAGTGGAAGAATAGCAAGAAACATCCACGGCTGTACATACGCAACCATATCTAATGGATGCTTGAGTAATTTTTGTTCTCCTTGCATAACAATTTGTGAAACTGTCCATCGCAACCCTGTACATGCTGCTGCTAATTCAATCAGTAGTAAACCACGAAGTTCGAATAAAGCTGATCTGGAATATTCATAAAAATATGTATAAATCTTTAAATCTTTTTCTTCTCCCCCTGCGAAAAAGAGAAAAATAGATCGCAACTAATTTATTAATTTCAAGATAAGAATAAAGACAAGAAATGCTTTACTTCGCAACATTACGTCTAATAATTTCCGCCAGGATAAATATTATAAAAAAAACAAAAATAGTTAAATTTATATGTTTCTTCATCAAAACAATTCCAAAGACAACCTCCAAGTGAAGAGAAACAAGCCAAACGTAATAAGTCCAGTAGATATGACGAGAACAGGTCGCCATCGTTCCAAATTTAATAACAGAGCAAATGCAACCATAAACAAAATGCTGCTCGATTTTGCCATCGTAAAAAAGCTTACTGTCACATATTTAAGACCCCAATTTGATAGACCTTTAAGAAAAATTTAATTTGAACTTAATTTCGCTACTGATATTCAATACGCGTTATTGCACTTCAAAACATTTGAATTTCGAATTGCTTGACAACTACATATAGCAAATAATATCTTATTTTACATTTCATTACGCTGAAGTGTGTTTCATGATTCCGATTATTCAAGCAAAATAGCAGAACAGATTAAAAGAGACTATTAAAGATGCTTAATTTTAATAAGTTCTGTTTACAGAACTTATTAATCATTCACAAACAAAGAAAGAGAAACGCACCAATTTCCAGAGAAGCACAAATGCCAATTGGTACCAACCACATCAGCTGATCTTTGAACGAAATCCGAGTGTGTCTATCTGTTTTACATTCCATAATAAATCGGATAATCATAGCAAACAAGTATTTGATCATGTAGTGACAAGTAACGACAAAAAGTGGAAATTCGTAATTCTGCAATATGAATTTTTAAATTCAATTTAATTTAACAAAATTAAACATTATTGAAAGTTTAGCTTAAATTTTAGAAAATATGTAATTAAAAACTTGGAGAAAAAAAACAATAATTGATAAACTGCAACCTTAATGAACCATTTTTGAAAGAAAGTAAGTCCAATGGAAAGCGGATAATATATGCACACGCCTACCAATATGTTCCATGTATTAACGCTTTCCGATATTTCTCCTTCCTTTCTCTCATTTCCTGATCTTTTCTTCATAACGACAATTATGTCATCTAAACATTTTAATATGTTTTTGTTATGCAATAACAAAGGTTGATGAACTTTAGAGCAGACAAATATATCAACTATGCGAATTAAGCTTTACTTGCTTACATGAATAAAAAGGCGTATTAAAATAATTTTCCAACGTCGGCCATATATAAGAAACAAATATCCAACCTCACAAAACTTCGAATTCATGATTAACAAATTTGAATAAAACTGTATAAACTGAAGGAAATCTATATTTCAAGAAAAGCAATTATTCATTTCTTTGAAAATTTTTCAACTCGACATATGAAAATGGAATGTAAATGGATGGCAGGAAATGAAATTTCCAGAAATCCTTAACTAGAAACTTTAGATCTTCTGTCGAAGATTGTATGAAGCAAAAAAAAAATTGCTATAAAAATAAAGAAACAAAATGTTAATCTATTTGAAGTATCGATTGATTGTATCCATAAAGTAAAGGATATACACTAACAATATAATTAGGGAATTTGAAAAAAGTTTCATAACTTTGCTTTCATAAAACCTGGAAAAGTTTCACGACTAAATTCTCGCTTAACTATTTGCATACTGATTTCTCAATCGATATGAAAGTTAACGAAGCGATAAGTAATGCTATCGATGAGTTATCAGTCATAGCAATAGCAACAAAAGCTTTTGTCTAACATAAATTATAGCACGAGATAATGATGATGAACGAAAAGATAGTGTCATTGATTTATAGAAACTTCGAAATCTTGAAATTATTTTCGGAAATTTGAGATTCAAAAGATGAGATTCGAACGTCGACTAGAACGTGTCCCGAAATAGTTGTCAAGATCGGTGAAGTAAGAAATTGGTTACTATCACATGGTTGGAAAGCATTTTCAGCGAATTCATTCTGGGCGTAACGCTTTTAAAATTGTCCTTATTCTAACTGATAATTAATAGGCTGTCAACTAAAATACGAAGTTCCGAGAGTTGTCACTTATCGTATTGCTCTCGCTTATTCCGTTAACTTTTCAAAACTGTCGCGCCGTTACGCGCTCTCTTCTGTTGCCATATTCCTTTTCTAGCACTCGCTTTCTGTCTCGATAGTTTAGCATTGTCTTGGTAAGTTGCAATTTTCAGGTTGAGGAAACGCGCTGCGCGGAAAGAAATGGAGTGAGGATGCCTGCGTGATTGCGTGTGGGGGCGTAGACTACACGTATTTACGTGTGAATGCATGTACAGGTGGGGATGTTTACACGTGTGCGTGATGTGTTGTTTATACGTGTAAATGAATGTATCTGTATTGGGATGTCTCATATGAGATGAATATGATGAAGAAAGGATTGATTCATGGAGATCGATGGATTGATTAAATGACTTTATTATCATTCACGTGATCATTCTTATCGGTCACATGGTAAGCTTTTGTTTGCTGTCACCGTGACAACACAAGTCTCTACTGAGCCTAATAATTTGTTCTAGGCTATTCCACTAATAATGGTTTAATAGCATTGTTGTTGATGCTTATTGTCCTAGCACTTTTCTCTCTTTACATGCTGTCATTTATCAGCACTTGCAGGTAGCGAAGGATATAATGTGATGCTTTGATATAACTTGCATAATGCATAATGAGATCACGCTGCTATACGTTGTTATAGTGAGATCATTCAGGCTATGTGAATATGCTTTAGCTTTGTCGAATTGCTTTTCTCGTCTTTGTTCATATTTATGAATTATCACTGAAATTGGAAATGTCTTTCATTGATTTTTCTTTTCAAATATGCTTTAAATGCGAAGAAATTAAAACGGACTTTTCTCTTCCTTCATCTTCACTAGCCTGTAAAGTAAATCTGGATGATTTTAGATCAGAGATGATCTAAAAGAGGAAACTAGCTAGAGCAAGTTTATTTATATACCTGACAACTTTAGATGAAAATTATCTCTCGTGGACAGCATATAGTCTGTACTATGTCTTCAGTCATTTTCATTGCAGCATTTGATCTACTTTAGCACAACATCAAATAAATGGTTTTGTCAATGGCGATACCATTCATTAATCATTCCCCGTATCCTTTATTTGCTGTATTTTTAGGTTATTTTATTACTTTTCTTCAAAATACTTTGCATTGTATGAGTTGTTTTTATATCTCATAGCTTCTTTTTTTTTCAGATTTTACGTGTTTGTCATATGTAATATGTATTTATTTATAGCTTGCAAAGTTTGACAGTTTTATTCGCAGTTGATTTTGAGAACAAAATTTGCTAATAGATAGAGTCTTGTAAAATTGATTTTTCAGTAAAATTCTATTGGAAGGATTCTTCGAGAGATACTGAAAATGCTGTACTTTAATTTACATGTATATATTCCTATATGCTTAATATGATCAAAGTAGTAGGTAGTAGATATTTAGATATATAGCATCAATGGGTACTGAAAGCAATTTGTAATTTATATACTTAAAATAGAGATGCATCGTAAGGAATATGTAAATGTCAGGCGTAATATCGGTGATTATTATTTTTCGTTGATGTATTGTTACTGCTATAACTGTAAAGTAGTGTATTATCATCTTCAGGGTAAGTAGGGATTATTCATTGTGTTTTTCATTCTGGCTACTTAACTAGCATAATGGCACAGCAAACTCCTTATATTGGCAGCAGAATAAGTTTGATTTCTAAATTGGATATACGCTACGAAGGAATATTGTACACCGTTGATACCAATGAATCAACTATTGCTCTTGCTAAAGGTTACTTTACCAAATTTCCTGTTTTATAATCAACGTTAGTAATCCAAACCAGAGCTGAAATCGATTATCGATCTTATATGTCATTAATACCAATCTATAAGGTTGTTAGCGATTTACATGTATAGTTGTTGCAATTATTTTACTTATTATGTCGGCATCTAGTACAAAAGATTAAGCTGGTAAACAGATTAAGATTGGGTAATAAGGCTTGATATATATATATTTATATATACAGTGATGAACATTGATTCTTGAAAAAGACGGGTGGATCACGATGCGATATGAATTATCATCTCCTCTACTGGTTGATTAAGCTGTATTGGCTCATTTTTCGTGTTCTCTATCTAAAATATAACAGGGACTTTACTGACATTCTCAAAACTTTCGTAATATATATCCGGTCGTAAATCATTGTGAACTTTTTCACAATTTTAGCCCTATAAAATGTCGAAATCGGGGATTTTTATCTTAAATTGTCCATCAATTGCTACTTTAAATGTTGGATATCAAATTGCTATTCTGTTTTATCATAATATATTTCAGTGCGCTCGTTCGGGACAGAAGACAGACCAACACCAAATCCAGTTGCTGCTCGTGATGACATATATGAATATATTATTTTCAAAGCAACAGATATCAAAGATTTGATTGTATGTGAGACACCAAAACCGGTACCTCAGCTTGCTAGCGGTTTGGCTTATGATCCGGCCATCCTATCGATTTCTTCCGGACGTACCATCCCGATGCATCCTTCAGTTCCAAGTTTACCTATAGGTAGCAACATTATTAGCGCCGGATGTGAGTTTTTCTCGGTTTGACCAGCTTAATTAATTTTAAATTTTTACTTTCCAATTTTTTTAGGAAGATTGTGACGATATTTCTCCATGAATCGCAAGAGGTATAGAAAAATGGCTTAATTTGAAAAATAACTTTGCCACAAGTTAACCTGATGAGAAATGAATTGTCAAATATGGTGTATCATTGTCAAGCTTTTATATATTTATTTTTCACAACAGCTGAATTTAATATATTTGAAGCATCGCGTTCTGGCACGCCAAATCGTATTTCGCCAAGAGAAGATCATGCACATTCTCGCGCTCCTGGTGCAGGGCGTAATCAACGTACAGGTTCATTGCCAAATCCAATGCAGTCGGCAACAGGTACTAAAAACCGTGGTGGTTTCCAGCAACAAATACAGCATCAAGGTGGACCTAATACCGGACGTCAGTTTACACATTTTAAAAGCTTTGTTAGTACGAGGAAGAAGATCATACTTCCTGATTTGAAGTGTTTCCTGTTTAACTTTTTCTTTTTTTCTGTTTTCATTTCGCAGAACAGCTTGAGTCTAATTTGATTAATCGTGTGCAAATTTTCCTTTGATTTAGTTTTTCCAATTTCAAAGGAATCGTTTTTCTAAGTAGGAAAAAATTATGACACTATTTTGCTATATTTCTATTAGATTCTGAATCATATTTCATTGCTTACTCTTTTCTTCGGGAGCATTAGAATGTGATAGCAAGATTACTGTGGAATCTGTCATGTCAGCATCACTGCTATTTCGATGCATTTTATTTTTCATGCTGATTAAAGCATGCTACGACTTGCGCTTTGACCCTTTCTGTCGTATATCTTGGATGTACTTACTTTATTTTATTCCGCTAGCACTGATGATATTATCATTAGTGAAATAGACGGCGTGTGTTATACTATTTCAAACATCTTGTGTAACTGTTTTCAAACTGTGAGGTATTTGAATTCCAGGGCCACAAAATTACCCAAATGTTGGTGGGACTCATCAGGGGAGCTATGGACGAGGTAATCAGCAGAATAATTATCGTGAAGGTCGCGGAGGTTTTTTCGGTCGTGGAGGTAACGTAAATTATCAACGCGGTGGAGGAAGTCATCGTGGTGGGATAAGTGGCAAGCCGCAATCGAAAGAGAAGCTAAAGTTTGAAAGTGACTATGATTTTGAGAAGGCCAATGAGCAATTTCAGGAAACACTAAATCATATCAATCTTGATCTCAAAAAGACCAAGTTAGAGGGTTAGTTTTGTATGGAATACAAGTTTATACAGTTTCTATAAGTTATACCATTATTTTGATAACGATCAAATTGGTTTATTTGAAGAGAGGACGAGGAATACCATGATTTCTAGATAGCTTTTTCTTTTTATTTATTACCTGTATCCTTTATGTCATTTATCACGATGCTTAGAAACTATTGCATTATATCACATAACTATAAGGGCAGTAACATTGGAAGGCATCTAATAAATTGAACTGAATGATTGGATAGTTGTTAGTTATTCGGTACTGGCGTTGTTTAAACGTTTAGTTTTATTGCAAATCGAGGCTACATTATTTCGTATCTTATACCCTGAGTAAACAGTGGCCTGTACTATTTATCGTTCTTTCATTCATTTGTATGGTCCGTTTTCATTCTCAAGGTCTTTTATTTATGTTGTATCACAAATATTTAATATTCATTAACAAATAATTTTTAAATGGACAGTTTTGGATAGTTGTGCATTAGACATAGAGAGAATCTATACCCCTTCATTGTTTTTTTAGATGGAAATAAGAAGTCACAAACGGGATCTGATGCTGGTTCAGATGTTATTGAAGAAGAGATCGCTGAAAATGGCCAGGAGGAACAGGAAAAGCGGTACTACGATAAAAGCTCATCATTTTTCGATCGAATTTCATGTGAAGCGCTTGAAAAACAAGAAGGGTATGTTGGCAGTTTTCATTATCCATTTTTCAGTTCTCATTATCCGTTTTCAATTTTTTTTCATTAAAAAAAAAAAAAACTGTATTTGTTTGGAGATCTTTCTAATGCATAACTTAAAGCTTTGTGCCATTGTAGAAAACCACGCACGGATTGGAGAAAAGAGCGTGAGACAAATCAAGAGACATTTGGACATTCTGCGGTGCGTTCACTTGCGTATCGCCGTCCTCGAGGATTCTTGGGTGGACGTGGCGGCCGTGGTGGGCACATAAATAGTGGTTATCGCTACAATTCTGGTAAGCCTTAGCGCTTACGGAACAGATTATCCCAGTTTCACGAGCCACATATAAGATTGTTAGTGCTTTTTTGATGACTTAATGTATGTAACTGCATTTTTCAGTTCTCTTAACTATGCTCTCATTAGATTTATTCGACCTATAGCTCGAAACTGGGAAAATGGTTGCTTTAAACTTGTTGGAGCATCTTTTCTTAGAATTTATTAATCCGAATCATCTCATTTTTTCCATAATCCACTATTAGGACTTACCGAGACTCATGCTTTCGCTTTTTAGCATGTTAGAAAACTTTTTTCGTAATGAAAGAAACTAATTTTTTGAATTAAAAAAAAAAAAAAAATTACAAAGTGAAATTTGCAAAAATTATTTTCAGTCAAATTTTATTCCTAACTTGGAATTCGATTTTCCTAAATGTAAGTTTTCCTAAAACCACTCTTTTTAGGTTACAGTTACGGGAATCAGCAGCGAAGTAATTATGGTAATTTCCACAATAATTACAATCGTCGTAATAATTATCGTAATAGCACCAGCTATTCCGGTCAATAAATAGAGTAGAGTTATGAGCATATGAAACATTTTCTTTATGTTATTACAGACTGACTATTGTTTCGCTTTATTTCTTAGTTATGATTATAATTTGTTATAATCTCAGAAGTTTTTCTTAGTTTTTTTTTTTCGAGAGTTCCTTTTTTCTTTATCGTTTTACCGTTTTCATTTCAACTTGCCAAAGACTGCTGCAAATTTTTTTTCTTTTTTGAAGCTAGTATTTTGTCTCTTGGAGGGAAAAGGTAGAGAGTATATGTTTGTTTTTTGTTTCCAGAGAAAGTATGTTGTAATCTAAGGAATTGACTGAATGCAAACTTTAAATTTCCGAAATTTAATTTCCAAAATTCAATGAATGAATTTGAATAGATTGTGTTCTTCCTACTCACTGTCTATTTAAATTCTGGTTTATATGATTGATGGTTTGAATAAGCTTGGAAACTGATAAGTAATTCATCGACATCATATACCTGAAATGATACGTGACTAGATGTTAAGAAATTGGTCCAAAAAAATTTGTGGGTTTAATTTTAATTTATCATAGTGGTTAATAGCAGTAAATATTCACTAATTTTAAAAAGTTTGAGTAATTTGTTAACTTCTTTTTCGATAGAATTTTGATAGCGACACATTTTCCTTCGAGACTATTAGTAAAATCTGTCCGCATCTGCTTTGTTGATGCAGTGTATATTCCTTTACTTTCAAACAAGTAAATGCAGTCATAAATGCTCGATTTCATGTCGTATTATTTGTGAAAATATTTTTGAAAACGATCAGTATATTTGTTTTATGTGTGGTTCTTCCAAGTTTTTCTTTTGATGCATAATTTAAGAACTTATTCTTTGCAAAACGACTGGCTAGCATTTTTTTTTTTTCTTTTTTTTCAAACCATTTCTTGAATAACTGAACAATATTGCGCTTCTCGTTTTGATAAGTTGTTATCAGTTCCAAATATATGTGGCATGTTCGATTATTTTGCTATAAAAGTATGGTTATTTCCTTTATGTTTGCGTTTAATGGTTCATTTTTTTTTTTTTAAATTGTTGCCAGTTCAGTTTCCCAACGATCACATTTATGTAATGAATGCGTTCTTTGCTCTGTGCTGTACAGTGGCACATATAAAGAAGGTTTTATTGATATGATATACTTTATTGTAACTAATAAAAATGTTATTAACTGAAAATCGCACTGCTTTAATCACCAGTAAATTATAGAAATTATAAATTATTATAATTATAATAATTTATAATTTCTATAATTTGTAAATTATTATCACTTCAGTTTGTTGTACTTCAGAGTTGTCTTGCTGAAGTACAAGTACTGAAGTCAATTTTCATAAATAGTTTGTTTATGTAAATATTATTTATATAGAATTTGAGAAAACAGAGAGGTAATACGTATTTTTCGCATTTTTCATTTTAATTCATATCCTTTAAAATGTTCGAATCCTGACTGGCTGAATAGTGAAATAACTCCAAGATATTCGGGTACTGCAAAATATTATCTCTGTAACAGTGAGCATATGCTTTTATATTTTTTGCTGAAAGATAATTTACTGTTTCATAATAGTTTTGCTGAAAGATAATTTACTGTTTCACAATTTTACTGGAAGTCGGGGAATGGTCATTTTACTGCTCTACTTTCTCGAACTCCACATAAACAAATGACAGGTAAACTGTTTACGGAAGTCGATTTCAGTATTTTAACGACGGTAATATGGTAAAACTGTTTCGAGATATGTGAAAAATGCGGCATTCAGTATGTTTTTTTTTCCTTAAAAATTTTTTAAAAAACATTCTCACTGTTTAGTCAAGAGATCATGACGATAGATGTTAAAGTGAAATTGCGGAGATTAATAATGACGTGATTTTAAAGTGAAATTTTTTAAGTTGATAGAGCTAAGAGTGTAGCCGTCTGAAAAAAGTTCTGATCGACATTTGTGATAACTTTTTTGATATGAAACAGTGATATGGGAACGAATATGGGCGCATCATCTGAAGGGCCGATCGTCGATTGGCTCTCAGCTAAAATCATTCCTTTTTCTAACGAAAAATTTTTTGAAATCATTGGAATAAATCAGTGGGAGAAATGATAAAAGTGAAAGATGAAATCATTCTTTGTTAAATTCTTTAACCGCTTTCTCCCAAGTTTCCTAAGCGTACGTCATTTTTCTGCGTTTTTCTCTCCTAAGTTTGAAAGTATTATCAAATCGCTCATTGCTTCAGTAACATGCTTAATAGCAATTTAATTCAATTCATTTCGTATTAAATTTTTTCTACAAAAATTTCCCTTTTCAATATGCAAATTAATATCAGTTTTTTCTTTTCATTCTAGCTCGGAATCTAAAATTCGAACTAGAGATTGTTTGCAGAAATTTGAAAAGAGTGCAAATTCTCAATAAATTCAATGATCAGGAATCGAAATTTTTAAACTTCAATTAAAAAGGCTTTTGAAGCGAAGTTTATCATTATCGATATGGATAAACTATCGATAGTGATCGAATCGTTGACGAAACCACGATATGAGGAAGATTCCATCGATCGATTGAATTATCATGTTACTACATTTATATTACTCCTTGCTGCATTTACAATAATCGCCAAGGTTTCTCAATTTGATTAAATCCATTTTCATGATAAAACATTTTAAATCACTCATCGTCAATTCAAAATGACACTCGTAATGCTTAATAAAACTTGGAATAATCATTATGTTTCCGTCATTCAATTATGCACCAGCTGCGAGAACATTGCAAACTATTACTAAAGGAAAGCTTGGATCAGTGATACTTGAGAAAAGAAAAAACTTAAGTTTGACTTAATGTTTGAAATAAGTTCGAAGAAATACCTTTTAATATGGAAGTTATTACAAAAAATAGAAAACCAAAGTTTGAATATTTTATCTTAGAAGAATTATTGAAGCAGGCATAGTTTTGTTAAGTAGTGAAGTTAAATCTCTGTGAAAAGAATCTGTCAATAATCGTTTCAATCCGAATCTTTGCAATAATCCAGAGAAATTTTGACTTGAGAATGGGGTGGTGAAAAAAGAAGTCTCATTAATCTTCGTTTTTTTTTTTATTTTATTTATTTCGAGAAATCAACTCTGATTTGTTTATTTATTTTTCATGACAATTATTATTTGAAAGAATTAATGCAAATTCTGATCACGCACCAAGGAAAGCATTAAGATTTTGGAGTAATTTGAATTTATTATCATCCTTGTTAATTTTTTTGTAAATACTTATCGCTTAAATGATGGTACAACTATCCGGTTTTAAGATAATTTTTAACTTTAGCTTTAATTGATACGTGAAAAACCACTTAGTATGGATTATATTTTTTAGCTCTTTCTTGATTACTTCTTCCATTAGTATAAATAAATATTTAGCCATTCTAATAAGTTTCGCAAAGCGTTGGATTGTTCACCCACCAATAGGAAACGTGAGCTGGGTTTAGACCGTCGTGAGACAGGTTAGTTTCACTCTACTGTGATATGTTGTTGCGATAGTAATCTTGCTCAGTACGAGAGGAACCGCAGATTCAGATATTTGGTTCATTTAGCATGATTTTTTTTTTGCTGTTACGTTTTAGGTGTCATCAGTTTCTTTTGTTTTTAAATTTAGTCTATTTTAACTGTTTTTTTTTCTTTTTTTGCAATATTTACCTTACACCTAGAATGAAAGTTTGCCAGGAAAATATCGAATCTTCTTAAGATTTTTAAATCTTAAATCAAAATCATTTGCAATACAATAAAATTTAGATGCAAGATGAAGAATAAATTAATACGCAATTAAGAGAGAGCGAATTTATGGTTACATATTCGCTTTGGACGATGTTAATGTTAATTGAGGTCAATACATTGTCATTTCGCAGTGATAGAAAGTCTAAATAAATGCATAGAATTTGCTCAGAATCCACTCATATGGAATTTACCAAAAAACCCACTCATATGGAATTTGCTCAGAATCCACTTATATGGAATTTACCAAGAATGCCTTAATTCGATTTGAATTAATTTTAAAATAAAACACTCTTCTTGCAATTCTATTTGACTAATTAAATTAATATATTAATAGGTACGATTTATAATTAGTCTGGAAGGTTATTTTGCATAATTTTTTTCCCTTTTTTTTTCGAAATTCTCTTCCGTAAATCGTTGAGTGAGAATCGTTTCTGTAATGTCCAATTATTGATTTCCTTTTCTGCAATTCTGATCACAATTCCTCAATTTTGTAAGTATTCAATTCTGATCAAAACGAAAGTCTGGAAGTGACTACAGAACCTAAAGAATCGTCCAAAAAATCTGATTCCTATGACAAAGAATTAAGTAGGAATCAAAAACTCTAACTTCTAGGCCATAATAAAGTCTAGGCCGTAAATTTTAAAAAATATTTAACTAATTTTTCAACAGTAAAACTTGCTTTTTTTTCTTCTTTTTTTTTTGCTGCTTGTATTAAGAAAGAGCTAAAAGATATAATCGATATAACCTTGACCCACCTTTCAACTTTTTCTTCTTCAAAAAACTTTCTACCGTTTCTCATTAGTTTATATGATTCAGCAAAATACTCATTTTTATGAAAGTTTGCCTCTTCTAGGGTTAACTGGAAGTTTATATTTCTCACTAAATCTTATTTTAAACTTAATTTCAGCGCTACACACAATAAAGAAGCTTAAAAGCGAAGATATTGGAATAAATAAAAGTTCAGAAAAAACTCTAAGCAATGTGTTATAGGAAATATCACGTTCGTTTAAATAGCAATAACGAATTTTAAGTAAACCGGAATCATTTTGTAGTAATATCAGCATCTATTTCATCTAAAAATAGCATTTCAAACCTATATAATAGTTACAGTTAAAAAAAAAAAAAAAAATGAATGCAAGGAAAAAATCGATTTACATCATAATTTGTTTTTTTTATTTTTTCGGTAATTTTTCCTGTTTCCGATATTCTAATATCGGAAACATACAATTATTCTGTTATTTATACTATTTTAATGCAAGAGTTTAGTAATATTGAATGGATAAATGAGTGAATGAGAGAGATACTGTAACATTACATAATGCAAATTACAGTATCCCTCTCATTCACCTATTCATCCAGCGACTTTACTGGCTTATCTATTTCTTTGCTTAACTTATATTTCGTTTAGATTCCCTTATATTATTAGTTTTCGCTTTAATTAACTTGCTCTCAATATTTGGAAAATGTTTTTTACTTATGCGAAAAACGTCATACTTTTTTTCTTCTTCGGATCCGCTACTGTATTACAGTATCTAGTAATAAATTATTTGTCCTTTTATCACAACACCATTTTTCAAATCCTTCTGAATCCCTGGTGCTTTATTCTTACAAAGATGCCTTAATGTTATTTTTCCTTACTATCACTTTATCCAACTATATTTTTGATAATTACGGTAATGACAAACAATACCATGTTATTTTTGCTACAATTAATTTCACTTAAAATATTGTCCTGAACTCATTAATCGGAGAAGAAAAAAGTTAAATTTACTGAAAAATAGAGAACTATGAAAAGAGAGAGAGGAATAGAGAGGAAGAGAGACATTAGAGGAAAAGCATCATAGGTAATTACAGTAGTCTACTGTCAACTAATATCGACCAAAAATTTGTTCGAAACTTCGCATTTTTGAATAAATTAGCCTCTGTTAATAATATTTGGTCCTCAGTGATGTTCCAAAGTCTTAACTGTACGTCATGACGAAACAAGGAGGCTAGCAAAAGGTAATTAAGATTCTGTAACTCCTACTGTAATAGAATTCACGAAAAGAAAAATGCTTGTTATGAATCTGATTCATGTGAATTTATGACTGTAAGATTGTTTCAAAGATTTCAAACAAACTACCAGTACTTATCGAAGATCAATAAAATGTACTGAAGAAGAAAAAATCCTGAAAGGATGATTTTAAGCAATGGATAGAATCAAGAATTGAATTAATATGAGTGAACTTAAATTTATTGAATTCAAATAAAATTGAGTGTAACTTAATTTGATATGAAGAGTATCACAATCGATCGAAAATCTCATAGCACCATAATACATCAAAAATCCATAATTTTCTGGAATATTTTGATAACCTAATGAAATTTAAGACTTGAAAATTGAATTTTGCAGGAATATGGCGGTGATCCGATTCAGTGTTGGTTGCCTGCCGAATTAGCATCACAAAAATCGTGGGAACAATATGCGGAAGGATACTGTTTCGTGGAGAATACTTACTATATTCCATTGGAGCAAAATATACCACAAAGTGCAAAACATCGTGATGAGAAATTGATTACTTATTATCAAGTAATATCAGCATTATCAGTAATAATCTTCATTTCTCAATGATCATATCAATAATTCTTCGATGACATTCATCTTAATCAGCTTGAGAGGAGTTTAGCCATTCAAGTTGGTGACAGATTATATAATAATATGTTATCATATCTATCTAATAAGATAATATCTGAATTGTTTTAGTGGGTACCATTCACGTTGATGCTTCAAGCGATGTTATTTGTATTACCTCATGTCTTCTGGAGAATGCTTAATTGGACTTCAAGTTCCTTTTTTCTAATTAATTTTCACGAAATAATTGCAGTTTTATCAAAATAAAACAAAAAAATCTGTCCATCTTTTGATTTTAATTCTGCAAAGAACATGAGGAAATTCCGCAAAATTATTTGCTAAATCATCTGAAATTCTCTTGCAGATGTGCAAACGCGTGCAGTGATATCAATGGCGGATAGCGTACGTCAAATGGATCCATGTAGTGATGAGGCGCGTGATACGGTAGATGCTATCGCTAGTCACATTTATCACGCTGATAAATCAACCAAACATTTGCATCAGATATTGAAGAACCACAACTTGTTTATCATATTTGCAAGGTATATCATGCAAATCTTCGATTCTGGAGTGATAAATGTTTTTTAACTAAATTGATTGTAGTTGATAAAAAATAAGGAAAGAGTTTCAATAGTTCTAGAAATAATGCATCAGATTAGTGTATCTGATTTATAATTAATAGTGTCGAGAACGTGTCTTCAACGAGATCAGAATCATTTGCGATGCATAACAGCGTGATCAATTCGCTTTCTGAAGCGAATTTGCAGAATGAATGTAAAATTTCAGGATTTTCAAGCAGTCTTATCTCAGTACAATCTATCTAATAACCAAATTGTTGTTCGTAACAAATGCAACAGTACAGGTAAGAGCAAGAAAGGAAACAGCATCGAAAGAATGTCGAGAAACTTTCTGTCTGTTTAATTTTTTGATTTGAATATCAACTTGAAATTTCTTTCAAACAAATAACAATTATTTTGCTGTTTGTATTATACGTTGTACATTTTTTTTTAAATTTGAGTTTTGGATAGTATCACTTTATTTGGGTGGAAATGGTTATGATTTGACGAAAGCATTGATGAAACAACAAACCTGGCAAAATACCGGTCTTTTCCCGAGAGTTACCATGTGTGACTTTAAGGTTTGTCATCCTTTTCCACAGAGTAGCATAGATTAGAATGTTGTCAACAAAAAGTAAATGATAAAGTTGATAAAATTCAGATTCGTGCTATGGGTAACATTCATCATCACACTATTCAATGCGTTCTGATGGCGAATATGTTCAACGAGAAGATATACATTGCTCTATGGTGGTGGCTTCTTGTCGTTATAACTGTGACAATTATCAACTTACTCTATTGGCTTTACGTGCTAAATTCGATTACTTCAAGTTATCGATTTCTAATTGAACTCGTCAAACTTGGTGTTAGTCTTAAGTTGAATTTGTTATAGATGTGGGATTTATACCTACTTCAAACTCTCAGTCATTCCTTCTTTAATGAACTTTGAGATAGGTAATATTTAATATCTGTGTTCGATGAATCTTATGCAACTTGATTTTTTAGCAGCCAAAAGAAAAAATGACAAGCAATCTCATACAGCAATTTGCTGAGCAATTTGTTGGTGACACTACATTGGTATTAAGATTGGTGACACAAAATGCTAGCGAATTGGTTGCAAGTAATATCGCTGCTCGCCTGTTTGACATTTTTGCCAAGAAAAGGTAAAAATTAGCACTTTTCCCGAGAACGATCTTAAACCTAATTTTACTCCATTTTAATCTTCAATATAAGAAGTATATTTATACTACCAATATGAGCAAATAATATTAATAAACGATACTTCTTCCATCATCTTACTTTATTTTCAAAAAAAAAAAAAGAATTTGATTTTATCTAAAATAATTCCCATCTGAGATTGTTCATCCTCAATATGCTCATCCGGTCTTCTACTTTTAATCCTCATATCAATGGACGAATCTCCATCATACAACAAAACTGTAGAGGAAATGCCTCCGCTAGAAAGGTCAATTAATTAGAGACCTCTTTTTCGGCGATAGCACAGAGTAATTAGGTACAATATGCTCTACATTAGTGATAAGTTCTATACCTGCTTTTCGCACTTGATGCAAAGAATTGAATGAATACTAACATGTTCATCCCTCGTTCTGCGGTTTCTTGGAATAATTCTGGAATTTAACTCTTCCGAGAAGAGAAAATTTGATAGATGAAGAATCTACAAGGATTTCACATCTAAGATTTGTTACAGTGTTGATAATCAATCGAAGATTTGTTGCAGTGAAGAAGAATCTCGACGAGATGTGAAAACACCTAGCATTATCTCTCATACCGCCACAAGTAATTCAAGCGATGAAACAATAGATGCTTCGTTTGACCCCAATTTTTGTCATTCCATTTAAAAATTTCTTGTTTTTCTTTCATACATGTATGTTCTCGGTTTCATTTTCAAATGAACTAATTGATTTTTGAATGTTGAAATCGAGAAATATTGCATTACAAGATATTTTCATTTGTACAATTCATTTATGAATCTCTTCATTGTCTGATTCTTTGTAATGGATAATCTATTTTGGTTCGGAAAAACAGAACTTGAAATAGATTCATTTCAGGTTTTGCTTTTCCTGACATCAATCTATTGTATCGCCTAAAGAATCAATCCTAACTATTTATTTGAATATTTCGAATGTGCTTCACGATTCAAAAAACGCTTCCGAATAAGTATTGAATTAAAAGTAAAAAACCACACAGATATTCAACAATGGATCAGAAAATCAAACCAAGGAAATTTGAGCCTAGAAACTTGGCTGAGGTTAATTTTAGTTTGGTACGTACCAACAAGTGAAAACTTGCTTTTGTGATAAGATAAGGCTGTGAACTGAAAACTGCCTATGTTCTTGCTTACTGAGAAACATAAAGAAAGGTATTGCTGTTATTGCACACATATATAGAGAAAATCTGAAAATAAAGAAAATAAAAAAAATGATATAAAGTGAAACAGGAAAGAACAAAAATCAATGCGACAAGTTGAACTATTTTTCTTAATTTTTTTCATTATACCAAAATAAACAAAATGATCATGAAATAATAGCACAAGTATCGGAAATTGAACTTAAAATAATACAAGTACTGGATATGGGAATTAAAAAGAAGGAAACCCGCAATATAAAATGATAATAGTAGTGAATGAATGTTGGGCGATACAGTATAAAATTAAGAGATTTAACTCAAAAAAAAAAGAAAAAAAAAAAAATCAAATGATAATGGTTGTTATTGACAGAAAAGAACCAACTCTACAGAATAGTACTATCAATTTGATGAAAAATCACTAATTATATAATAATAGATTTAAAAAAGGAGGAGATGAAGGTATGAAAATCCAAGCAAATCCTTGATTTGAAACTTCCGATGAAACTTACGTAATGGAGATCCGAAATTAATTAGAAATCGTTTAACTACTAATACGCAATGCAAGATTTAATAAAATAATCAAAACGCTGAACAAGAAGTGAGGTATTGACTAGTTTCAAATCAGTCATCTTTCTGCTTTTTGTCATATGATTATATCGTGTTATCAATGCAGCGCGGCATACTTTATCACGTCGAATGATCTACTGGAATATTGCGATCAATGTTATATTTTGGCAAAGCATGATATTTCAATTCGAAAAATTAATCAATATAATACATTCATGTATGGATTGAACATTGCTTTCAGAATCACTCGTAAAGCAAATAAAGAATATCTTTGCAGCGCATCAGTAATCCGAAAAAATAATAATTTCTCGAAAGAAACAATCGAGATTTCCTGTAACTTCAAATTTTTTCCTTTTTGAATTTGCTACAATTTTGCACTTTCAGAGCAGTGAGAAATTTGCAATACCAACGAATACGCCAATAAATTGATCATAAAAGAAAAAAAAATGAAGCGAAACAATTGAGGAGACACGAGAGAAGGAATAGAACCATTTGAAAAAAACCTTAAAATAAATGAATTAAGGCCTTGCTGCATAAAAAATTCTCAAAATTTATTAGTACCATGGAAATCCATTTGACTGCATTATAGTAGAAATGACAAAGAACAGCTTTCAAAAGTTATCTTTTTACATTATGAACATAAGTCGCAAGATTTAATTGAATTTCTCAGGTAAAGATTAAGATTATAAAGATGAATAAAATCAATTGAATTGATGAATCTGTAACGAGATTGAAATTCAAGCAAGAATGACCTTTCCATCCTATCGAACATTAAGAAGATAACAACAAAAAAATCACATAATCATAATTACAATGGACAACTTAAAAAATAAGACAGATAACATAGAAGCTCCTGGAATTCATAAAAATCAATAGTAATTCATTTAATCAATTCGATATCAAACAAGACCTACATCTTCTTTATTATCGTGAAAGAGTTGAAGCGGAGCGTGGATCGGTAGTTGACTGCGTTGAAGAAACCACACCCGAATCACCGTATTCTGTCAAGTGTATCATCTGTTGCTCATCCAATGGAGCAAACAAATAAAGCGGTACAGTTCTGCAAAACGTATTCATAAGAATGTTAAATTTCGACTTTCGCTTGAAATACGGTTTGTAAAAATTCCTCATTCAGAATTAAGGAATGAAATGAAACCTGTAAAGCGCATCTCGAGCATCCTGTCTTCCAAGTTCCTCTAGGACGGTACATAATCGACCAACGGTTGCAGTCAGTGGACACTGCAAAGCCCATTCCGCTAAGAGTTGATCAGTTCTCGAGAGACTCTGTCCCGTCGAATCTACTTCCGGCAACTGATCAGTGAGATTTAATTTTACTGCAAGGATAGACCTGAAAATGAAACTGATTATATTATGGTTAAATCAATTTGCTGTGAGTAAAATTTGCTTAAATAAGAAGTTTTTTTTAACAAATTTCAACAGAACCAACCAATCTCTGCCCATGGCATCTGAAGGATCCAAAAGAGCAGCAAGTTCGCAACGAGATGCAAGTTGTAGTTGTGCAACTCCAACATCGATACCAAGTGTCAATAGAGCAGCTACAGTCCGTGATCCAAAACAAACAACATCCGTGAATAGCTCATCGCCTTCCTGATTATTACGGATGGTTAATGATTCTGCCTGTTGCATCGCCATGATTGTTTCGGGAGCATAAACTGCTGGATTCACGAAATGTTCCTCAAATATGATATTTGAGTCATACAGATCATTAGACTGACATTTCTTCACAAAATCTTATTGAATATCTTTTGAAGAGAAAATGAAATGACACATTCCAGACTGATGATGAATGAACGAATGGCATCAAGTATGACACGACACGAATTTCAATTAAACATTAAGCACTCCAAAATTCATCAATCAGCTAAGTCATCAGTAAAAATAAATAAGGACAACTTCAAATAAATTTGAAATGAGCCTAAGATTAATAGATTGAAGACGAATTTTGTTGCATGGATTCATTTCATTAATGCATCTTGAGCGTATCTCGTTGAAGAGCGCCAAAAACCTGTCTTTGAATTATCAGGATAGTAACCTAAAAGGATCCCAAACATAAGTATGATTTTTACTTTTAGATGTTTAGGAGAAAGGAAGTGTCGTTCAAGCGAAATGCCCGGTGCTACTTCTTGAGCTGTTTGTTCCACAAGATTCGTTACATCCTCCAGGAAATAAAAGCACGATGTGGCTATTTCAGGTGGACCGCGCACTTGAATTTCGACTGCATCACCGTGTAAACGAATCAACGCTTCCATCTGTAAAGAGCTCATCTTACTGCAACCGTTCCATTGCACCAAATCTGCATCCATTGGATCCTAAAAACTAATGATATCTTATAAGATGAAGTATACAAACATTTATGGTACCAATCCAGTAACACAACTGGAAGCTTTACGCTAAGCATCTATGAAATTCAACAATTCTATGCAATCATTGAAGACTTGATTTTCTGAATATTTCAAATTTCATCAATTCATATATAAATAAAAAAACTAAATGGATTTAGGCTCAGATCTAATATTGGAAATTCAACAACAAATGCAATATAAATAAAATTATTGACCTGAAAATCATGCATCGACCGACGTAGCGCTACTTGTATCCGCGGAAAAGTACTCTGAAGTGAACGTTCCATTCCACGCATTGGTAAAACCCGCACACCACCATAAACATATGTCGGCCGATCTCGTTGCCAAATATCTCTAAAATTTACTTAATATGATCATAAATTAAAACTGAAAAAAAAAAAGAAAAAAAAAAGATTTCAAATGTTTGAGCTGAAGAATAGAGATCAGAATTTTGAAGAATTTCTAAGGTGATGAGTAAAATGAGAAATAAGCAAATGTAATTCATTAACTGAAAAAAAAAGGTTCTCATTGCAAAATTTAATTAGGCATTGGAATTAATGCGATAAATTAATTTAGCCTCATCGACTGCATTCTAAAAGTAACTTCATTAATAGTTCTATTCAGAGAAATAAATATATCTTTGGAAATCAAACAATCAATTTATTAGAAATTATTGAAAATTTACTTGGGCGGATCCAAAATATTAAAGGCTGGGAATTCATATTCTGCTTCGCTACCGGAATCAGTGGACGTACAAAGTTGCAGTGTATCCAAAATCCGTAGTAAATCGGCTGGATCTGCGATTTCCGGATAAATCGATGCAAAGTCATCGGTAGAATAGCAACCATTCATGTGACAACGTGATAAGAATTCCGCGGATAGGAGATTGCCGAGTATATGGGTACCAAGCCATTCCGGTGACAGTACGACATAATCTAATTCTGATACCTCATCTCGTAGATAAACGACCTAAAATGATTCAAATCCTATTTTTAAGGAAACTGACTCTTTTTTTTTTTTTTTTTTTAAACTATATAATTCTCGAATAAATCATCCTCTATCATCGCAATAAATGATTTTCAAACTAATCATGCAAGAATAGTAAGCGCAAAAACAAGCAAATTTATGTGAATTCTTACTTCATACCAAAGAATCAGTAATTTTTTTTTCTCAAAAATTTCTCTCAACAAAAAAATGCCAACTTCGCCAATAAGTTGTAGTTGTTGGATTAACTGCCTGCAATGATTATCAGCCGCCAATGAATTTACTTCATTTCGAATCAAAGTAGTGAAATGAGGCCATGTTATCACCGGAAAGGAAGCATGCTGCTTGCGTACACCAGCAAGGTATTGTACTGTCGCATCCAATAAGCCTAAAGGCTTTTGCAATCCCTACAAATAAAGTAATTTGCATTTATTGATAAATAATTTCACGAAACAAACAGACCGATTGCCGAATGATGACTGAGAAGTTTTGGGTAATAAATTTAGGTAATTTATCTATTTTTCTGTCATTCATTACAATACGCTTTTCATACCAAGAGAATCGCATATACGATATGGAAATTTTCGAAGTGATATTGCGATACTCCTAAACATCGATCGAAATAATAAGTGTTGACTTACTGAAAGTATGGATTCGCGTGCTTTTGAAAGATACGTTTTGAATGATTTCATCCCTATAAATGAGTAATAAATGTTTTGAAATAATTAAATGTTTATTACTTCCCATTAATTCCAATTTCTATCAAACAATATATCATATCGCTCACTCATAATCTTTTTTACTTTTAAGTCTTCAGCATCTAATTTGGTCACACTGAATGAAGTTATCTTATCGGTATATTCATATTTTAAACAAAAAAA
Organism: Onchocerca volvulus; assembly: GCA_000499405.2. Classification (NCBI taxonomy): domain Eukaryota; kingdom Metazoa; phylum Nematoda; class Chromadorea; order Rhabditida; family Onchocercidae; genus Onchocerca; species Onchocerca volvulus. The sequence continues at coordinate 9,527,166 of HG738137.1, read as the reverse complement.
TTGCAATATTTCCTTGAAATGTCTGTGATACATGGTATATGAAAAATATTTTTGTTTAAAACTTCAAATTGAAAAAAAAAAAAGAGTACCTGGACAATTACTTTGAGTTGAATTGAGTAGAATCAATTGATCATGTATATCAAAGTGTGTTTGGAAACGTAATCGAATAGTTTTCAGCATTGCGTCACCATCCGATGAAATGTAATCACCATCATTGTTCCGTTGCGGGAAAAGTGCTGATGTTGCGTGACTACCAATTATTATTACCTATATGCATACATACAATAACAATGCGATATTTCAAAGCCAAAATTTTCTTAACATACAAAATCCCGATGCTAAAATCATTCTAGCAGAATTTGGTACAACTTAATTTTTTGTCCTTGGATATAAAAAAAAATCAAACATCTCATGCCTTAAAATTTTATAGAATAAGAAATTATGAAAGTACTCAATTTCAAGCTATATCATGCCTGACTAATTGGTACTTCTGATAATGACTATAGGATTTCATTAAACTAAAATGAAAATAACTAAAATTTAATCAATAATACTACTTTGGAATTAAGGAATTCACTTCTATCTCTCTATCCTGTAATAAAATATCGTTTTTATGAAGTGATTATCACCTTGCTCCTTCGTGAAATGATCCCGCAATGTCCAATTGGTTCACTTGGAGTGACCCGTCCCTTCAAGAAGTTCATCCAGTAAAGCACTTGTTTGTATTGTATTTCTGTCGGATCGGTACAACGATATACAATTACATGAATACAATCAGTATTGCCAACGAAATGATCGTACGCCATGTGATACGGTTCGTAACCACCAAATTCCCAAACCGAAAATTCACCACATCCTAAAGCATCTCATTATTTTAAAATCAAATTTAAAAAAGCAAAAAAAAACTCTTTCGAACTATGATTTTACCATCAATTAATATATTTTGCTGATTCTTAATTCGCTATACCCCAATCTCATTTTCTAATCAATAATATTCCATAATAATTTCAAAACCAAAGATAAATATAAAATTTTATTTAAACCTAAAATGAAAACACAGAAAATGAGGAAAACATTTTTATCTATTAAAAATTTATCAAATTGATGCAATAAATTCAAAAATATTGCTTTAATTAGTACCTTGAAATGTGACATTCTGTACATCAATTCCACGAGTATATTGCGAGTGTGGTACCATCCGCTTTCGACTACCTTTCATGTTATTATTTGATTCCATTGAATCATCAAATGAATGGATCCCTTCATCTAGAAAAAAGTGCATAACGAATTCAGGCTACTTCGACTACATGTAAGAATATGATGCACTGATTTTAGATTTTGAAATCCCACAAAAATAACTTTCTTATAATAGACCTGGTTAATCTAATTAGGTCTAACTCATACCGAAATCTAAGCTAACTAAGATGAATAACCTTGCGAAGGATTAGATGCAGTCGTTGAGGAGGAAGGAGATGGATTATCCGAGAAACGTCGCTGAACAGCACCAATTATGGATCCAATCATGCTACCACTCTGAAGGGAACATATCAATCGAGTTTTACCAACACCAGCATGTCCGAATATTTTCAACTTTATTCGACGTAATGACATTTCTAAAGGACATAACTGCTCCACGCACGTATCACGTGTTTGATCCTAGAAACAAAGCAAACATACGCGTACCGTAATCCTTTTCGCAAACTAAAATTAGAAAAAAACCATTTTCATTTGAATCTAATATTTGCAAAATTTGAAGATAAATAAAACGAATAAAATAAGATATCGTAATAAAGAGCATGGAAAACAGGAACTAACTAATTTCATTTTCGCTAAAAGTGTACCAATTTGAGTATGTTCTTGAGCTAGCGCGATAATTTCAGCCGTAAGTCCGTCCTGCAATTAGAGGAAGTTTTCAAAAAAAAGATCAAATCAGAATGGTAGGAACTATCGTTCAATATTTTAGCTAACTTTTCAATGCATATTATTATTCTCAATAAAAATTGATGAAATGTTGATTATAGAATGAATGGAATAAAAATTAAATTAAATTAAATTAAATGAAGCTCAAAGACAAAGGTAAACAAAAATTAAAAATTGAGGAAGATATAATTGAAGTAAAGTAACCTAAAGGGAAGGAAAGTTGAGTAGGATGTAAAATTGTATGAATACTCATAACATTTTCACCTTCCTTGGATTGAGAAGGATAAAGATGACACGACATAGCACCTATTCAGAACTACCTTGAGAAGGACAAAAGAAATTTCGGCTAAAATTTCAACACAGGACTATTGGAGAATATAAAAAAGAGATGAAAAATAAGAACCATCATCTTTACTTCTCACTTATTCCCTTATCTTTTTCTATTCTTCATTTTTCTACTTCATTAATTAACACTCATTACATACTCTTCTTGGGGATATGTAATGTAATTAAGAGTGCAAATTTTCATCAATAGAATTTCAATTTATTACTTTGGATTTAAAGTACACTAGGATTTATTTCTAGAATTTACATTTATCAATGAAAGATTGTTCTTATAAATGGTGTTAATTAAAAACTTATTCAAGTTTTGCAATATTTTTGGGGAAGAAATGAGGGAAAAAATGAACGAAATGAAAGAATTAACAGGATGAGGATAAGAAATGGAGGAACAGATAAATGTATGCTTTCGAAACTTTGCAAAAAATATGACAAATGAAAAGTCTATCTTAAATTGAACACAGATAACTAGGGAAAGGAAAAAAAAAAAACATTTATAAATTTTTGCAAAATAAAATATTTCTTATTCAAACCCTTACAAACATGATTCATTTTGCGCTAAATCTGAAAATCAAAAGCTATTTTTTTTTTTCAAAGTGTTCTCTTAGAATTACAAGACTCTTATCATCGTTAAGAATTACTGGAGTTAACGAATTATTGTATGATAGCATCACTACGATCAGGAGGATAATTTTGTTTTAAATAGAAGAATACAATATCATATATGTCTTTAAAAGCCTTGCAAAGTTCAAATATTTCGAGCTTACAAAGCAAATACTTCGACAACCTTATTTTTTCGAAGAACGTTTGCACCAAACAAGCATAAACAACGAATAATTTCGATATGACCTTCTTTGGCGGCAAGATGTAATGGTGTCAATGAATTCTGAAACAAAAATTTCTCGACAAGTATATCCAATCTTTAATATTATACAGTTATTAGAGATTTTTTTTTACACAGGTATCACGCGGTGAATGTGAAAGAAAGAGTATTGTAAAGGCATATTGGTATCATAAGTACCTCAAATGAAATGCTACCAATTTCAAGGTCATAATAGTATTAATAAAACAAAGAAAAAATATTACTAGCGAATCAGAAAGTTATATAAGCGAAATTTAAGAAAAGTAGTAAATTCAGAAAAAAAAAAAAAACTGATTCGATTTTGTTTTTTTGATTTTCCTACACATTGCAATAACTAACAGCAATATTAAAACTGGCATTCGTGCAATACCATCGAATGACATGACATGTCATTTCATGAAAAATGTATTTTTGACAGAAAATAAAATAAAAATAAGAAAAACATTTTCCAATCCATTATAAATTAAATCAATTCGGTTAGTTCTGATTAAAAAACAACAAATATGATTGCTTTTTTCGTCAATTCCATAAATTTATAATAATATGAAGAAGTAGAAAAGCAGAAAAATAGAGCAAAATATAATTTTAATGAAGTTGCTAAGTTTGAAGAGAATGATCATATCGATAATCATAGTCCATTGCTAGGAAAGGAAAGGGATTCTAAATACTGAAAAACAAAAATAAGACTAGTTCCTTTTTCTAAAGGTGAGAGCGCCATAATTCATGATAAAATTAAGGCATTAATGATGATCAGAAGGATGATCGATTGAATTATAAAAAAGTTATCGCCAATGAATGTTAATCACAATAATATTTCTCCACGATTATCTTAACCTTTCGCAACATCATTTTCTGATTCTGTTTTTTCTTTTTACTCAAATTATCTTCAAGAGAGAATAAGAGGAAATAGGGTGATGAGTAAAAAAAAAAAAGAAAATCCCGATAACATCAGGTTTTTATGTGTAAAACTGATTCTCTTCCCACTCTAATTTAGATCAAATTTTATTTTCCAAGTAAAAATTTAAACTAGAAAAACTTGATAATTTTGAACAAAACGACACAATTACTAATCGTCCTCTCTCCGTTTTTTGACATCGAAAACCATCAATTCGAATAATTAAGCTCCTTTAATATTCACTTATCAATGCGGATGATAAATATTTGAGTCAGAAAAATAGAGTGCCAAAACTAAAGCATTACTTTTCTATTAAAGTAATAATCGGAAATAGATACTTGTGCCTTTTTCATAAATATGTAATACTGACCAGAAACGGATATTAGACGATTTGTCCTTTATGATGTACGAACGATTAGAAGACTACTTTTAAAAGAAATAAAGAAATGGAATGTTTAGAAAAAAGTTGAGTAAAGATTATCAGCAAATCACTAAGTTTATTATTCTCAACTATTTCTTTTTTCAGAGTCACTTTTGTTCAAACTCAATTTAATATATTTTTTTTTTCATTTTTTAATGAAATAAACGAGTTAAGCTATCGTTTGCTAAAACTCGACTTTTTGGTGAAGGAAATGAACTCATGAAAGTGAGTTGCAAGATTAGCATGCAAATGCAAAACTTTTTTGAGTGAGAAAGCATAAGAGGATGTTATCATTATCTGTTCGAGCAACATACTGTAGAAGACTTCCGCTAAAAATATTTTTTCAAACGAATAGTTGTCATTCATTTTTTTTTCCTCTCTTTAACAGGTTTCCATCAAGATTTAATTTTTCCCTATTAATTATTGATTATCACTATTAATTATTAATTATTGAGAGCTTATTAATTATTGATTACTACTAAATAAATACATAAAATACATAAAGTATAAATAAATATTAGTATAAATTATCTTCATTTAAGAGATATGGATAGAGAAAGAATCAAAAATGTGCTGAATATACATCACTGAAAGTTGAAAAAAATTTTTCTGCTGTTAAGGATGAAGTCCAAACTTTCCTTTCCTCGTTGATATTGATAACCCTTTTTTTTTTCTTCAATGCTTCACCAACCCAATGATGTTGAAATGTGGCAAGGAATAGCTTTATGATCGATGATCATGCAATAATCAAGCACTTTTGCCAAGAAAATTGATAATGGTCAACTTCTAATTCAAGTCTAATTTCAAAATTGTAATTCATTTATTAATCATGAAGAATAAACGATCAATTTACCTGATTAACAACATCGACGAGAGCACCAAAATTGCAAAGCGTTTGAACAGCAGACAAAAGTCCGATGCGAGAAGCAATGTGCAAAGCAGTGTCACCATTCTAAAAAGCACACATCTTTTTTTTTTTTTAAATTTGAGAATGAATGAAGAGGGAGGAGAGGGACAATAAAAAACAGAGATGATAAAGTGGATCGATATCTCATTAACAGGTATTTTCTTCAAATGCAAAGAAAATTTCCTTATAATCATTCTTAAAGAATACTAAATTTTGTTGAAATGTCTGCAACATCCACGATTACTTTTATGCAAATGTAAGCACTGTATGTTCCTAGCTTGTTTGATCATTTGTGAAGCAACATAAAATAAATCCTCAAATTTCCTGATGCAATTCTATTAATTCTGAATGACTTAACATTTTTATCATTGCAATATGAACATATTCAACTGACCTTATCTTGTATATCTAATTTGCAACCTTTTGTTATCAGAAGCAACGCAATATCGATATGCGAACGTTTTAAAGCAAGATGTAGCGCTGTTTGTCCGATCTGGAAAATGTTAGAATTTTTCATTAATCAATAAAATCAAAAAGAACCAAAATCACTGTAGATGATAATGCGGTCTATCCTTTTCAGTAAACCATATCACATAATCAATAACTTGCACAGATATATACATATATTTCAAGCTTCCTAAATCATTAAATTTCAAAAAAATCATTAATTTCAAAAATCCTCAAATAAAAGTACTTCTAATAAAAGATAACTAGGAACTTTAAAGTTTTTTAAAAGCGTATGGTCAGCCTATTGTAAGCAACATTTGGCGATCAGGAAAAGAATCAAAAATTTGTACTCAAATACACATTTTTACAGCAAGTGCCATAACAAATATTCGAACATGGAGAAATCTAAAAATGGTTTGCAAAGCAATCATCAGATCTCCGGAGTGACCGATGATTTTGCTCATTGATGGGTCAGTATCATCGAGATAAAGGTGACAGTTATATCAAAATGTCGCAGTAAACGCAACAGATTACCATGAAATGTTTAAGCACATGAAACGGCGAGGGAACATTTATCAATGAAGAAAAGGAAGAATTGGTAGTTTCAGTACAGCTTTCGACCTTTTCACCTTTACATCATTGAAACTTGATCTTTTGAGATCTCCAGTCGATGAAATTATCGCAAAGTAATAAAAATTCAAAATAAAATATCAAAACAACTTGAGAAAAGCATAAGCTAATTGCACTGACACAAACGTACAACTACAAACAAATAAGAAAAGACAAAACAGATGACAAAAAAAAAAAAAAAAAAGGAGGAAATGATGAGCAAGTGAAGTGCTATTTTAGTGAAGTGGTAGGAAATACCAGTTGAAAGAAGGGAAAAGGAGAAATTGAAATGGATGGGAAGAATTAATTCTTGAAATTCTCACCTTCTGAATCAATAACCAGCAATGGGCTAAATTAACAGTAACCTTAACGCATGCTTATTTGCTTTAATAATTTTTGAAATAAATTAAAATTTATTTAATTTCAAATTGATCATTCTTGACAAGATTTATGAAATATATTATTTTAATCAAATAAACGATCTGAGGTTTATATGTCATGAATGAGAGCAAATATTCCCTTTAATAATTTCTTTTATCTTTTTTCCTTCCCTTTAAATCGTTGGGTAGTATTCTCAAATTACAATATAAATATAGTTCAGTAATAAACTTCACTTATGATCTCGTACATATGGGTTTCAAGAAATTTCTCGGAAATAACATTAACAAAAATTGCAAACAATTAGTTTACAGCACATAATGCGCAGGTACGTATTGTGACTCTATCCTTGTCAAATTTCATATTTCATACTTCATTTTTCAAATCATAATTAATCAAACTGTTGAAAAATAATATTAAGTAAGAAAGAAGCAATGAATTTCTCATTTATTTATTTGAAGAATTGAAAAATTAAGAAGTAACCTCATCGATAGCATCTGCAGATGCTCCGGCATCTAATAATGATTGAACACATTCCAAATGGCCACGAGCTGCTGCACAATGCAAAGCAGTTTCACCATCCTGAAATCGATGATTATCGAGTGTTTTATTCAGAAATATTCTGGAATAGTTCCCCAGGAACTCATTTTTTCGAAAAAAAAAATAAGTAAATAAAAAGGCAGGAAGTGAAATGGAGCTGAACTGTGGATTTTTTCCTCCTTTGGGATGCATTCTCGAAGAATCAGTCTCGAGAAGCCATTCTTCCTAATCACGTTTAGGACTAAAATACATATCTATATGGTGAGGAAAGAAGATCCACATACACAAAAACACACACACACACATAGATGTATAAATGAATATAAATATATCACAGAATTTCCCATAATACGGCCTAGATGAAAAAGTCAAGCAGAAGTAAGCAAATAGCTATTTGGCCTTATTTTTTGTCCTCAAAGAGTACATGTAATATAATATCGAAATAAATAAACAACGTTTTCGACATTTATTGATTTTTTTTTAAATTCTGAATGGAAAACTGAAATTTTTGCCAACAAAAATGTTCAGTACATTTCGATTCTTTGTTTTAATTATTCCTGATCCTCAGTATCGAGAATGCAAGAAATACTGAAAGGAAGTGATAGAGAAGAAGCTATAAGGATAGCTAAAGGCAACCATCCGGTATTATACAAATAAATTTACAAATTTCTCGATCTTGTAAGATTTATTGCTTTGTCCATTTTGTTAATGACGGATACTAACAGACAAAAATCTATTAAATCCAGAATTCAAATTCTTTTGTATTCCGTGAAAGATCTCTCCGTATATTTTTCTGCAATAAGATAGGATGAAATAAGAAGAGAAATTCGAAATTTCAAGGATATCTAAAAATGAAAGAAAATGATTCGAACTATCAGTTATAAGATATTTGATGAAATTTTTTTCGAAAATTGGAATTTATTTGATGAAATATTCTTATTTTGCTTTCCATCCATTATTATAATCCAATAATAAATAAGAAATATGCGATGGATAAAAGAGATTTAAAAGTGTTAGTTAATGGAAGGAAATAAGGTCGCATAGAATAAAGGGAAAGAACTTAAGAAGTGACCATCGATTCACAATAATCCTCAACTAAAGGACATTTTAAAACGCCAAATTAATGTTTAGTCCTTCTGATATAAACAACACAAATTCATGCAAAAAAAGAAAAGAAAAACAACAACAACAACAAGCAGAAATTCATCGAGAAAAAATAATTTTTTGAATAAGAATATAATGTAAAAAGAATAAAGATATCCAAACATGTCTCAAAATTAGTCTTCGAGAAAATAAATCCCATTGTACGTTGATATTATCAATGTAAAAGTATGATCAGATGGAATCTTAAGTGAACTTTTTTACATAAAATTTCTCTTATTATTAATTAACTAGAAAACTTACAGCAATTGTACAAAAAATATTAATGCAAGAAGTAAATCGTCATGCAACATGATCCCTTCGATCTGACTTTTTTATTGATCACGATTAAACGAAGGAAGAAGCAATTAAAGGATAATAAAAGGAATGACATTCTATTCTTCTTTCACAAAACGAATGAAATGAAAATGATGAAATAACTTCCAATGATTTTTTCAAATTTTAAAAATTTTCCAAAAAAAAAATCTTCGATCAATGAACGAACACTCGCGTAAATTCCAAGCATACTTTAGCCTTCAGATAACATTCACTATATTTGCAAAATGTGTTACAAAATGAAATTTATAGTATGATTCAAATACTTCGTAAAGGAATGGATTCAAATCTCTCCATCGTCTTTTCATCCACTTCTACCGTCTAATTTTTAATTAAAAATTTACAAATCTCTAAAACTAATTTATTTTACTCTCTTATTATTGATGATTTTTACAGATGTTCACTTGCAAAGATGAATTAATCCGAATAAAGTGATCCATTATTAAAGACTAACCGTTGTAGACCCACAATATTGATCCCAATCTTGATCCATATCAGTGACAACTGAAATAAATTTCGTTGTAATAGGTGTTAAACGTGAACATGCAGGTGATGATACAATACTGATCGACATTGATGCTGAGCTAGTAGTATCCAAAATATCTCCTGATTCGTGGACTGATGAGTTGCATAATTGACATGCGAAATATGAGTAACAAAGAGATGCATTTGTAAGATGGAATCAACGTGATGATCACTGATGATCGAACATGCTGCAGCTAAATGGAATGGATGTAAAACGCAAGATGAGATTCGCAAAATTACTTCGAACAACGCTCATAAAAAGCTTCGAACAACGCTCGCAAAATTACTTCGAACAACGCCCATAAAATTACTTCAATTCTCATCAAAACATTTCGTTTATCTTCAATGACAATTGCGCCACTAAAGCGAACAAATTGGATAGCACTTATCGATCGGAATGCGACAAGCTATGAATGTTGAAAAAAAAGATAAAATCATGAAGATTCAAAGGAGAGTGAATTAACATTGTAGTTTTGATTGTCGTGTAAACATAGCAATAGTCTAAGATAATGATACCAATGATGACTAAATCATTATCACCATGGAGATTTCCTTTACCACTTTGCTATAATTGATTTCTCGCCCATTTTTTCCTTCTACACTATCTTGAATTTTTCCAGTATTCAGAATACCAAACGTATCCTCCATCGAAAAAGAGCCTCTTCAATTGTGCCGTAGATGATAATTACTGTGGCGGTTTCCAGGTTGGACAAACATATTCAAATGAAACTTAGTGATTGTCATCAAAAAGGATTGCAAGGTGGATATTTAATGGGTAGAATGAAGGATTCAGAAGTTGTTTTGAAATTCATCATTATAATCAATTACTTCGATAACTCACACTGCTATCTTTCTTTCTTCAGCCAACAGTGATACTTTTATATCAAACTTGATTTCTGGTTCGATAATGCGAACATTTGTATATGCCAACTTAAAATTTTTCTTCTGTCCTACTTGCAATAAGCTTCAAGTTTCAATCATCAGTTTGCACATGTTGATTATTCATACATGAAATAATGATGAATGTATGAAGAGTAGCATTTTTTTTACAATGGACATATTAGATAACAAAAATGTATATTTATCATCGATGAAAGAGATAAGGAGTGTGATATCAATCAGTAAAAGAAGTAGGGCATGATAAGCTAATGGATTATGCAAGAGCTAATCACATGGATAAAATATTGATATTCGAAAATATTTCATCAAAAAATCAAAAAGGGAAAATGGAAAAATGATGAATGGAAATATTCTGAGTGTCATAACGGACAAAACAGATGACAATGAGTGAAGCGAATTCCGCTATGAATAATTGATAATTGATGGTATAATATAAGGGAGGATGGATTATTTCAACATATTTCTAGTGTCATCGAATCAAACCATACCAACAACTACAGTCATATCGAATTTCGTGTCCTTCATAAATTGGAATATGTGTGACGCACACATATCATTATCTCAACAGAATGCCTATTCAGCCAAGTTTAAAGACTATGCTGAATCCGGTAACTGTAGCTAAATTCTTGGCTCAATATCTGTCTATCTTTAAAATTTGTCCAGGAAACAAAAAGGATGAAAGAGAAAGGAGAAGAATGGAAAATTCTGAAAAAATTGCCTGCATGAATAATAAATTTGCTTATAAATGGACAAATCCATCATGTGTGTATGTTTGATGCCAAGCCATAAACTAAACTAAAGGTAGTTGTTAGTCCACTATTAAGGCTGCAAAAAGAGAAAAGAGGCCTGGCAAGGCCAACATCGATGTGTGTCAAGAAGAAAGGAAGAATGCCTTCCTTCTCGATTGAACAAACGACAAACCGCCACAAACTCTAGCTATCCACATATCATTTTCCACCTCATCCGGTTGCCATAGCTACTTGCAAATCATTGTTACCAGAAATAAAGTGGAATTAGAAAACTATACATTATTAAGGAAATTATTTCCTATAAAATTTCAACTAATCAAGATAAACAATCAATACATTTCTTTAACTATCATTAATATATATCTTTAATTATCATTAGCAAGATGACAATAATGGACGAGAGTCACCGATTTAGTTCTGATCGAAATTGATAGAAACACTGATCCGATTCTGATCAGGGACATACTCAAATTCCTATATCAAACTTAGGCAGCTTTAAACTGCATCTAGTGATTCAGTAACACTGAGTTATTATTACATCAGATGTCTCTTTAGTATTTGGAATTTAAAAAAAAAAAAAAAAAAAAAAGAGAAAAGGAAAAGAGGATGATTAGTTCTAGCTATATACAGCAGAATAGACATTAAGTCAGTTTACTGACTTTAATTCTGTTCCCAAATAAGCAAAGACCAAAAAACAGATCAAAATTACATTCTTTCATGCTTTCTGAAAAAGCAAAAAAAAACAAAAAAAACGAAAAAATGCAAGTTAGTTAGTTAGTTTAGTTAAAGCCAAATAATTCGTTTTTTTTTTTTTGGCTAATAAGCGAGAAATTACAAACAGTAATAACACACAATTTTTGTTTCTACCTATTGGTTTTTCATCAAAAAAATTGCTTTTAAATATTGATGCTTGGCCTAACATTTCATGCAACTTTAAGCAAGCAGTTTTTCCTTGATTACAAATAGATATTCCTTTAAATACCTAACTATTGCCAAGCGTTTCATGATGTATTTTCTTAAAAATCTTGTTTCATCAAAAGTCGTAACATTGATACATGTTAAAGATATTATCTAATTACCATGTGCATATACTCATGCAATGATTCTCATTGAAAAATGCTAACAGACAAAAGTAGCGATCAATCAAAAATAGTCGAAAAAAGTTAAGATTTTGAAAAAAAAAAAAGGAAAAAAACTTAATTACTGAATATTAACTAAAATAATTCGAAAAATAATGCCGAGTAAATGCTGTCAATAAAAATATCGAAAAATTGGAAATTTTTTAAGAGTCTTCGTTGCTGCTAAAATCTAATGCTTAATCGTTTCGCCAAATTATCCCGAGGGATTTTAGTCCTACTTTCGCTTCCTTGTACGCGTTCCTTCCGGAATATCATTCAATAATCGGAATCAAACTTCAAACAAAGAAAACTAAAAACAATTCATGCAACTGAAGAACTGAAACTCATTCATTGAACTTACTCATTCAACAAATTTTGATTTTTCTTTTTATTTATCTATTAAGAAAAAATTCTTTTTATTTATCTATTAAGAAAAAATAAAACTTAGCAAGAATGCGCTTTGGCTAAAAATTGCAAATTCAGATCTGAAAATGTCATCCTTTTTTAATTAATAACATTTTTAGCATGACACTTCATAAAGAGTTCGTTGGAATCCCTCTCTAATCTCAAGAATTATCTAACCATTCTGAATGAACATTGGAATATTTTTCGACCGATAACAATAATTAATATCAGAATAATCAAATTTGAAGTTCAAATAGATAATCACAATGACGCATTAGCAACATGAAATAGATAAAAAAAAAAAGTATGCCAAAAAGATTAATGAAAATGCTTTAAAACGAACAAACCTCTACCATTTAGGCTGAGAAATTGATTGCATCTTGCCTATTAAAATTTTTTGCAATTTATGAGTAAAAAGAAGATAGTCAAATATATGTAGGAAACAGTAACAACTAAAAAAATTATATGAGTAGCCCAGCCATGAATATAATGTTAAAATGATGATAATTTACTCGAGAATAATTCACAGTTTTTAATAAGAAAAAGATGATATGTAAATTAAACTTTTTTGAGAGATTCTACATATCATCTCCTCTCTCTCTCTCTCTCACTCAATCCATCCCTCAAAAATAAAATTAAGCAGAAATCATGAACTGTCTTCCATTTTACCCAACAGTCAAAACTTAAATGAAAATTGATGAAATTTCTATCATAATTCTTGTGATCTTAATAATACCATGCTATCCTGTCTCTACTTTCTACCTTAAATAGATAATCGGAACTTCTGGAGGGAACCGAAAAAATTAGCTCACTTATCGAAAACAAACCTTATTTTTGAGATGAAGAGGCGGATTGGATTTGTAAAGTACATCGAGAAAAGCTCTATAACCATGCCAACTTGCAATGTGCAGTGCTGTTTCATTGTGCTACAATTGCAAATGAAAATTTGAGGAAAAACACGAAGAAAAATTTTTTCCAGACTATCATTTATTTTCTTCGAAAAAAAAAAAAAAAAAAAGATGAAAGAACATTTAATTATACCTCATCTTGCAATGACGAATCAGCTCCACGGTCTACTAATCGTAGCACCGATCCAAGTTGTGCATAACGAGTTGCCACATGAAGAACACTTTCTTTACTCTAAAATATTCAAGAATTCAAATTAACACATCATATATTCCCAATTTTTGCTTGTCAAATTATCTTTATTATTCTGTTCATCACTTCTTTTTTATTAGAATGTTTCATGAATAGATATCAATTTTAAATGATTATCTTCGCTTGATAATAACGTTTGCAGCAAAATCTCTAATAGATTCGTATGAATATTCACAAGTTTTTGGAAAGATTAAAGGAAGATGATGATTGATTGATTATATTTTAGTTTAAATATTTCAAATGATCAAAAAATTTGCTCCAGTTCAACATACTGCCATTGGGATTTCGGTCAACAGATACTAATAACGTTAAGATGATTAAGTGAAATTAGGAAACAGCTGTCGTACTCGTAAATTAAACAAAATTGTAAACATAAAGCGATATCAATAAATAACAAAACAAACCTCATTGACAGCATTAATGTTCACATTTTCCTCGTTGATAATATAGTCAATAATGTTGGTATGACCATTTCGTGCAGCCCAAAATAATGGTGTATCACCTCGTCGATCACATGTATCCAGTGCAGCACCTTTCATATGCAAGTAATGCACAATATCAAATTGTCCTGCACCTGCAGCTACATGCATCGATGTTTCACCCATCTGAAGCATTGCACTTTTAACAACAACAAACATAACGATTTTAACTGACCTATATTAAAGTTCGATAAGATAAAAGGAAGAACAATAAAAAAAGATTATTGTTTTGCAGAAAAAATTTTGCGGTTCAGAATTCTACAAAAATCTTAACTTGTAAGAATTAGCACTTAGAAGAAGGATTACTTTTAATTCCACTCTTATCAACAACGGCATCGTAAATAATTTGCTAACATATTCAATCAGGTATTTGATGGGTCTCGATGATAACATATCAAACTTTATGATTATAAATCTTACTCGATTGGCGATATTCAAGTTGATTCGATGCAGTACAGCCAATTGATCAAGCCCTACTAAATTACCTTCTTCACATGCAATCAACATAGCTGAGATGATTAATTCATCCTGTAATATGTGTTTTCTTATCACTAGTGATCAAAAAATAAGTTATTTCATTAGAAGTATGATGCAAGTTGTATAAATTGTGAAAACAATAAATAATGAACTAAAGAGCTTCCAAGCTTAGATGGTATAAATTTCAGTGAAGCAATAACTATAACTTAATCCTTATCAAGAAGCTACTCGATTATTCCATAAATATCAGCTACCGTAATGACTTTTTCTTATCAATCAGAAGGATATATAGGATCATTTTATTATTTCATTTTCTACAGTAGTCAGTCCAAACATCTTTCATTACATCATATTAATCATAAGTATGAAGGAGAGAAAGATAAGATCAAAATAGAGGATAATTAACTCTAAACAATTTGTCATTAATTACTACAGCTAGTTTCAACAATATTAGATACCTCCTTTCATTCTTAAAAATTATGGAACGATTTAGATCTATATCATGTAATGTAGAGCTATCAGAAAGTCCCGAAATAATGATCTTGGTCAAACTAGGTAACCAGCAAATGAATTCATTTCTTCCTTTTATTAGCAAGAAAAATTCAAGATGAAATTTAGCACCAAACAAAATGAATAAAGAGATTCTACAGTAAACTTACCGGGTCGAATCGTGAACTGACCGATTGGCCAGCTTCCAAAGCTTTTCGCATGGCGAATCGAGCAGCTGCGGTCATTCTGTTACAGGCTATTACGATATCCACTACTCTCTGAAACACAATTCTTTTACGCTACTTTTAATCCAAATTAAAGAATTTAAAATCGAAGCAGACGATATCGTTTTCTCAGTGTGCCTTAAAAGATCGAGAAATCCGAAATTCTAGAAACTCTCATATTCATTTTGCGCCATAGATATAAACGACAATTCGAGAAATAATTTTTGGAATATCTTAAAAAAAAAAAAGTATTTTATGGCCAAGAGCCATGAGGAAGTTTTCAATTTATGAAAACTTGAGTAGCATTTCAATGTCTAGTAAAGAACAAAAGCAAGATGATGGTTCATGGCTATAACTGAAAAAAGAAGATATTTATCAGGATGACGAAAATTGCTTGTCCATTTCATAATTTTTCATAACCATATTAATTTTTTTTTCTTTTTTTTTGAAGAATTTTTTGAAGAATTTCAAAGATTTAAAAATCAAAAGCAAAAATTAAAATTAAAGGATGAAAATGGGAAATGAGAAAAAATCATAATCAGAAAGAAAAAGAAATTTTTAGCCTATTGATAGCTGTCTGAAATATATATTCGCATAAAAAGAAAATTTAGGAATTCAGAAAATCTCAAAGAATGTTTTTCAGATGACAGCAAGGAATAATATGATACCATTCTCATATAAAGAATAAAAAGAGGAAAATCCTTTTCGGGTTTTTCCTTAATTTCATTTTCGTTTTATTAAGTATTCAAATTAGAAAGTCGCATAACTCCAGTCTGATATCACTTCTTACGCTTTACTGTTATATTTTCATTTACTTAAATTTTTTCAATTTCCAAATTAATTTTATAGAAAGCGATCGTCTGAGGTATATCGAGTTTTATTACATATCTCGATATGCTTGTATCAAATTCCAAAAATCGGAAAATATTTCTTGTCCAGCTCTTCATCAATAATAAAGAAAGAATAAAATGCAGCAATTCTAGAAGTTTAAAAGTCTCAGGCAAGATAAATCTTTCTATGGATGATGGTATTCAACTTAGTATAACAAGAAAGTTGTCATGTATAGGCCAAAACACATTTATCATTTTTATGGCAATTTATCATTTTACTAGTAAAAGTTGAATATTTGAATTTAAATTTGAATAAATACCCTCCATCTTAAGCGTATTTTGAAAGAGCGTATTTGTGCCATAGAAATCATCGAATGACAAATATCGTTAGCCAATCCATCAGACTGCAAAAAATAATGATTAGATATTCTTTCATGAAGAATGTTATCGTCACTTGAAGACCTAATTCTAAATTTCTTTTTCCGCTCCTATTAAACTGGAAATAAATTAAGCAGAGATTTGAAAGGATATTAAAGTTAGGATTAAGTCGACTTTACAATAAAATATGAACTTGATTTACCAGATTAATTTTTATTCTCTCTTCCACCAAAATAGTCTGAAATATCAAATTTCAGACAATGCAGATAATCAAAGTGTATACTCACTTTTCTGTAGCTAATTGTTTTATGTTGATAAGGTGAAACTATTTAACTATTTAGCATAAATTTCGGGATAATCATCTATAATTAGCAGTGATTTATTTGCCAATATGGCAATTTCGAAAACTTTTTTATTTTTAATCTCATTTTCTATTCTTTTTGTTGATTGACTGTTTTTAGTTTTTTGATTTTTTTGGATACAGTAATTAAAGGTTTAAGAAAAAAGAAATGTATATTAATAAGAAAAAAAAAACCTCAGATGTATATTAATAAAAATTTTGTAATCGAAAGAAAATTCAACTTTTTTCAGAATGAATTTTAATTTAAATACTTATAAGCATGTATAAGTGCATCAAAATGAATGTATATTGAGTAAAAGACAAGTAAAATATAGGGCATTTTGAACAGAAGATAGTAATAATCAAATAGCGATCAAATCAGTAGATAATTTCAAAAGAAAAACGAAATTAGGCATAAATTAACGAAAGTTCTCATTTTTAGTTCGAATAAAAATAAGATAGAAAACGAAATAAGCTTCACTATCGTCTTCTTCTAAATTAGCAAAATGGCTTTCCAAAGAATTTGAAAATTTCATTTTTTGTAATTTTTAGTTTCAAGAATTTAATTTTTGTGAACAGCTAGAAAATATGTGATGTAAAATAACTTCGTGATAAAATTAGAAAAAGATTTTTAAACAATAGTAAAGAACGTACGCCTCGAATCCAAGGATGTCCGAGGCATTCATCAACCGTAGCTCGTTTACGCTGATCTCGAACGAAAAGCTGACTAATGAAATCTTTTGCATATGGTGAAATATGTTGAAAATAACGCTCACTGAAGTGATAATTTACAGCTGATATATTTACAAATGTTTGATCACGTGTTTCACCAAGAAATGGGGAACCACCACTTAATCTAAAATAAAATTTGTGAAAGAATATGTTTATAGATTGATAGATTTTTAGAGCCAAATAAAACATGTTAAAACATCAATAACAAGTTCATGAAACATAGATGATACAATGTCTTCGAGACAATCCGAAGTTATTAATAAATTCTTATTTGATATAGTACATAAGGATAAAACATCGAAAAAATGAGATTGAGATCCAAAATAGATTTAATCAGTATTGAGTAGATCAATAACAATAAGTTTTATCATGTGTTTGATCACGAAAAAGGAATTTTCTTTCGTTTCTAAATAACACTAAGATGCAAATATCCTCTTTTTTTTTTTTTTTTTTTTTTGCAGAAATCCTACAAAAATACATGAAAAAACTAACAATATGTAGGTGACAACACCCAAAGCCCACATATCGGTAGCGGAAGATAAGGGTTCATAATTAACAACTTCGGGAGCTGAAAAAAAATTGGATCAAGAATCAATAATAACAAAAAAGAAAGGAGTAAAACTTCTGTCACTTCGAGACGAGAAACCTAACTTTCTAGTTTATAGATTGATCAGCCTGACAATTTCAGCAATGAATGTTGAGGATTGTAGGGCTGATGAAATAGAGGTCAAGTAACATCTGAACTATACATTAGTATCATAAATTAAAAAATAAGTTCAAGCTTTGATTTAACGATCCTGATGTGATTTTTTATTTTTTATTCCAATCTTAATTCTAGAAAATAATAAAAAACAGTTAAGAATAGAGCTTGCTGAAGTAAGATAAAGAAAAAGAGAAACTCAAAATATACTTACCAACAAATTCAGGTGTACCTATCATGTCTTTAACAACGGTTCCCGGTAAAATCCTTCTTGAAAGACCAAAATCAATGAGTTTAATCTTCGGCTCGCCTCTCTTCCTGAGCATCACGTTCTCTGGCTATATTAAAATTTATTTCGCCGAATTACAAACAAGAATTTGATGAAAAAGTCATTTGAACAAGAACAGTAAATCCTTCTCTACTTCAAAAAAATTACTTGTTGAAACTAAAATTACTTGGTTAAGATCAATAATATATTCAATAACAAGAAATTATAAGTCAAAATATGAAACAATATTTAGTAATGAAATAAAATTTTCCGAAAAATTTTGAAAAATTGGGTATTTTTTCGGGAAAATCCGAAAAAAAAGGAATTTATACAAATAACGGAACGGGATCAAACGAAGACCAAACTGAGAATACCACTCAATCTTTATAAAGTTTTTTCAACTGCTTTAATCATTTACAATATATTACTTTTTTTACACACCCATAAATAATCGCTGTTCTCGTTTTTCTTTTTTTTTTTTTTTAGCATTGATAAATAAATTTACCTTGATGTCCAGATGAACAATATGATTATCATGCAGATATTTGATAGCAAACAAAATTTGTTGAATGAAAGCTGCTGCTTCAGCTTCATTAAGGCACTCTTTGGCTGAGACATAGTCGAATAACTCGCCACCAGATACTCTTAAATTTGCATACAAATAATGTAATAAATCTGAAGAGAACTTTCTTTATGATCTTCATCATCTAATTCGTATATCTATGAACTTAAATTCTTTTTTTCTTCTGTGGATTCAAAAAATATTCTGTTCTTCTTATTCATCTTCTAGAAATCTTCCCAAACTGAGAATATCATTCAGTCTTTATAAAGTTTCTTCATCTGCTCTAACTGCTTAAATTAGATTTCTTTTTCTTATAACCACAACTAATCGTCGTTCATGTAATCTTCTTGCACCACAAAATATAAAGCACTTAAGAAATTTATCGATGATGAGATCACAGTAACGTCTAATTATGATGATCTCAATTATCGATATGATTCTTAACATACGATAGATTTCTCGTCTTTTCCGAGTGTAAATTACATATAATTCATTGGTAGCTGATATTCAAAATGCTGATCTATGAGATATTCATTAAAAAGCCTTTCAATCATCATTATACACTCCATTAATATGAGATTATAGCCAACGAATACGGAAACTCAAATTTCACAATCAAGAAATTTGAAGAAAAGAAAAAAGCAAAATCCAAATGACAGAAATCAGGAAATTCAAGAAACAACTATGACTACATCAAAAGGAATATCAACTTCACTCATTCAACAGATGTCCTATCACAGAATCCGTAAATTTCTCAGAAAACAAATATTTTGGAGTGCTGAATCCAGTTTCTTTTTATGATAATTTCAACAGCACTTTTACTCGATTATAAAGTTTAATTGAACGATGTCCTCTAAAATCAAGAAATCTCTATGAAAACATTTTAAATTAGACAAACAACCTTATTCCTTTCGATTTCTGCTTCATGGTCCTCTACCCTCAACTTTCTGCAGCAAAAAAAAAAAAAAAAAAAAACTTCTGAGTAACTCAGGAAATAAAATACAAAGAACAGTAAAATGTGAAATAAGTCATGTTAATAGTCAGATAATAGTTTAGGAAAACTCGAATTCCAACTCAAATATTCGATTTCTATAGAAATGAATATTTGATTTCTAGCACATTATCTGACATTATGTTATAATGTCGCATAATTCATTTATCCAGTTTAGTTTCACATGCTATACCAATAAGGATTTTATCGGAATGAAAGACTTACAATTCAAGGACGAGGATTACATCAGAAGCAGTTTCGTAGACATCAAATAGTTTAATGATATATTCATGTCCACCGACAGCTTGCAATACGTCAATTTCTCGTTCTATGTTACAACGTATAACGCCACGACGCGATGTCGCATAACGTCGTTTTTTGATAAATTTCGCTGCAAACTGCTCACCAGATGCTCGCTTAATTACTCGTCGAACAACTGCGAATTGACCACTGAAAATCATATCTTAAAAAAAACAAACGGACTTTATTGATGTGGATAATACTAAATAAATTTTTAATATATAAAAATGAATGGACTCATAATTTCAAAATATTCAACAAAAAGCTGTTTATCTATGCAGGAAAGCATGTTATCATGATAAAATATGTTTTGATTTCTTAATTCCCATGAAATTAAATCACTTATAGTGATATTATTTTCCTGTCTCTTTGTGAGATATTGTTCCGGAAAGGGATTGTTCCGAAAATTACTGGGAAAATTTTCCAAGTAAATAGTGCTGCTTATAGTTCTACTATCAATTTGAAAATATATTGCATAAATTGAAAGGATAGTCTGAATGATGAGCAGAATGGATGAAAAAAGGATGCAAATTACTTGTAATACAAAAATGAACAGTTCACATTTAACGTAAAGAATATTGAAAAAAGAAAGATACTTACTTTCCAAGTTCTTCTGCGATTTCGTAGCTTTGCTCGAATGGTTCTTCATTAAAACGGGGTATAGTATCGAAGCCAGAACTTGAGCTACTACTACTAACTTGGTGAACAAGAGTGTCTCTCATAGTTCACGTCTTCTCTTCTTATCACAATTTTAATAACATTGACTTGTCCACTTATAATATATTAATTAATAATGCTGCTACGTCAGCGCAATACAGCCAAAAATCAGTACCTTATCTTTTGAAATTAGATGCTTTTACTGCAAGCAGACGTAAAGTACGCCTTTTGTTCACGTTGCTTTATTTCACCAGTATCCAGATTATTTTTACGAGTAGTATAATGAAAAAATACCAGCAAAAATATATCAGTCACTTGTCGTCTTTTTTCTTTAGTAATATCACGAAAGACTTATCGATTATAGGAACATCTTTAGTAATGAAATAAGGCTATATAGTTACGGATTAATAAATGTGATAATTTGAGCAGAACGGAAGAAGGTATAAATCAATTTCTCGTTAATATTCGTTCTTCCATTGAAAGCTGAAAATTTGCATATTTAGGAATCAATAATCACGATACTGAAATATCGAAAAGAACGCTATACATCAAAAGTTTGATATCAAGCATAATAGGCGGAATAAGTAATACAGTAACAAAGCAGAAAGATTTTTTTCTCGGGTTTTTATTTGCCCAACAAACAGTAATTATATTTCTTCATACTTTTTGTCTTTATTCTACATCTTTATGAATTCATTTTTCTATGATTTTTTTAATGCGAAAATCAGTTGCATCATAGATTAGTAACAGGCAAATTTCTATGTACATTCTTGAGTAATTTTTAGACATTAAAATAGAGATCAAGGAGAATGAAACATTTCTCATAATTATAATACAATGAGAAGGGTTAATTAATTTGCATGTAACACGTGAATAGAACGTATAAATTTGAGACCCTCATAAATTATTAACGATCAAAGAGTTGCCATCAAATAAAATCAGTTTATGTTAAGAGAGATGGCACTTCTTAAGTCAGGTGCCTTATGAGCTTATCTTTATATAACAATGTTCGCTGCCCTTGAAGGATAGCACTATTAGCTCCCATAACATCATCACAAGTATTATTACCTGTTACACCTGTGGTAATCTTGCATGTCCCATATATTGTCATAATAATCGTAACTGAGTGACTTCTAACCATCATTCTCTCTTATCGCATGTAAAGGATACATAAAAAACATTATTAATATAAGCACCTTGCCCTAGCTTTTAAAAACGTACAGCTTATTCACAATTGATTGCATGTATCATGTAGGTGTTATAAAATGTCAGAAAAATGCGAAAAATATAATTAACGCAAATAAGGAGTGGTAAAGCTCAAGAAACGCGTAGATTCAAATGACCAACAAACCGATATTTGCTGTCAAAACATATTTGCTGTCATATTTGCTGTCAAAACAATAAACAAAAAGACAAACATGTTTCCCGCTGGAACGATGAACAAGTGTAGCACCAAAAGGAGAAATACGTTTAATAACAAAGGATAAATACGTTTCCCGCCGAAACGAAAAACATGTTTACAGTCAAAATGTTCCGATCAACAGATAAACAAAGCGAGGTCGACAAATCATGAGGTGACAAACTGCAGATCAAGAAGGAAGGAAGAGCCCCAGAAGGATATATTAGGGTCGGATTTTGGAAAAGAAACAATCATTCTTGGCCACAAGTTCTCAAGAACAGTCTTGCATATCAGTTTTCTAGAGCGAAGAAGGACAATACAGCTACCGATTTTTATAACAAGTCAACAAATCGACAATCTAGGACGAATATTCTTCTGTATTAACAGCAAAGGAAGAATAATCCTGTGATCAATTATCTTTGATGTTCTCCAAAAACTGTTTGTATTATACAGGAAGATACACTCTTTCATCTACCGATAAAACTTTATTACTAAAGGATTCCTTTCTGTTACACTAATCAAAATTCATCTTTTCAATATAAGATAACAAATAGTTATGTATATTTGAATGAAGCTATTTAAATTTGAGCAAATTTTTGACCTCGGCAGAAAAAATAGGGTTAAAAGTGATTTACAATTGAGGTACCGTATTATGCGGTATCACATGTAATATATGTAAACGCTTTTATTTAAGTATAACAAGGATAGAAAGAAGTCATTGACTTGATAATAGTTTTTTTTTTGTTTTTTTTTTTATTTCTTTTTGCCTTTTCGTTTTTTTTTCCTGTAAATAGCATTTACAAAGGAAGAAAAAAAAACTTTACACGTGATGTGTAAATGCCTTTATTTAAGTATCACTACAAAATGAATAGAAAGAAGTTAAATATAAACAACATTTATAAGGGAAAAACCAGTTGGGATAATGGGATAATGGCAGAGATGCATCTTTTTTCTACAGCGAGAAACAATGATGCTATTTGATTGAATTTCCTATTAACATTCTTGGCGCAGTTAAATTCAAATATTTCATATCAAAAGAAAAAAGTGTCATCATCTGTTCACCTCAATGGTTACAAGAAGCAAGGGATATAAACTCCAGATAATATTTCCAGTAAATTCCTTTCCGAATTGATAAGTTAGAATTAAAAAGAAGGAAAAAAGCAAAAGTTCAATCTACAAGTTGGAGAAATCATCGCTGCCTGCCAATAAAATGCATGCACAAAAAAATTAACTGCTGTTCGTAGTTAAGTGCTTCTGACGCAAGAAAACAACAATTGCTACTTTCCAATTTTACAGAATCATTTGCAGAAGATTCTAGAAAGTGAGAAATAAATAAAAAAGAAATATATTAAAATTTATCAAAAATTACAGCTTTCTGCAATTCAAATAACCTTATCAATTTCTAAAGCAAAAATTCTATTAAACTTTGCACAAACTCAGTTTACATGGTGGACGCTTATTGATAATTATATCATTGCTAAGATAAGTAGCATTAGGGATTCATTTCAAAGTGGTATCGCTATAAGTACTACAGGTAAGGTTATGTATAATAATAGGAAAGGAGCCATTGCTGAAAAATATGAAATTCATAATAGCTAAACTGTACAGATCGCTATTATTCATATATTTAAACATCAATTATACAAACCAAACTAGTCTGCTTTCCAAGTAGACAAGTTATCGAGCTTTTATTTAATTTCAGAAATGAATAACTTCCAGAAACATGCAACAATCAATCAGTCCATTCAATCTTTCCATAACATACAAAATACAACTCTATTTAAGAAAAAATAAAAAATAAAATAATTATTTAGCAGCACAATCGAATCGATAGAAAAAACAGGAATGCATCTTAGGATAGGAATAAAATTTTTTCAAAACAATCAATGGAAATTACACAACACAGGCATGCGATACTTCCGATGGTACCGTTTGAATTGTGAGCAAAAAGTACTGATAAGCAACGAAAAAGTATCGATTAAACGCATTGAAAAGATTTTTTATGAGGAAATAAAAATGAGGAAAGTGAGGAGAATTTTTTACAAACTTCAGAAAGAAGAAGAATGAATTTCCCAAATGATAGGAAAAATCGATTTCTTTTTAATTTTCTAAAATGAATGATCAGATTTATTCAAAGAATTATAATTACTGATGCAATACAAACCCCAGTTTTGTTAATTGTACAGTGATTCAGATACACCAAAATTCTAAAAGAATTAAATGAGCAAGACTGACATTCTGAATCTGCTTAAATCTATGTAAAAATCTTATATTTAGATTTGCAATCAAATCAAAAATAATGACTAGGTTGGTATCTTTCGGGATACATCCCTTTGATTAGTCCGACCAAAATCTCATGCAAATCCAGCATATTTCACCTTCAATCGCAGTATGTAGTTAACATTATGAAATTAAGATGGAATGATAGGGGGTAATAATTTTTCACTGAGGATACTTCTGGATGAATAATATCTTTTAATAAAAATCTTTTATCGTCATCGTTTCGTCATCAATCAATTTTAGTACAATTTTTGTAAAAAAAATTCAGAAAGATTGAAAATTTCAACGGAAAAGATAGAAAATTTTGAATTTGTTGATTATATCAAACTGTTCGAATACATTTCTGATTTTCGTAATGATTGCAATCAGAAATGGATCAAATAACAACAAAATGCAACATTCTGTGCACAATTAACTAATTAATTAATTATCCACAATGATCATAGATTTCAGAGTAAAAAAAATTTTCAAATGAAATGATAGTGCTATCACAATATTTAAACTAACAAATGGAAAAATTTTGTCTCACCGGGTGATTGTAAGTTCAATTCTCGGCTAAAGCATTTCTTTTGCCATATTTGAGAAAGAAGAAAAATGAGAATGCAAGTGAAAATGACTAATAGATCAATCGATTTAACTGATTCATTCTCCGTAATTTCTTTCATATAAACATGGTACAAGGAAAAGCTTATTTCATTTACGATCACTTACGCTTAAATTTACCTACGTCAAGTCTTATATTAACTTCTGTTGCAAAGGATGTGTTACGGCTTATTTTGAGAGAATATTTTAGTAAACAGAAATGGATGTTTATTCATGCATGCAGCAAAAAATTCAGAAAAATTTTTCTATCATTTCATACAAACGTATAAACTTGGCAATGCGAATATGCATTATTGTTATTTTCATACATCGCTTCTCAATTATCCAAATGATTTTCCAAAAAAAAAAAAAAAAAAAGAAAAAAAAATCGCAATTATGGCTTTTTCATCATCAACAGATGACAGCATTAGCAATAGATATAGCCTTTTTAATTCAAAAAACTGTCAAATTTGAGATCCAATTTGCGTGATATTAGTACTTTCATCAGAAATATTTAGAAAGCTATGAATTGACATTTACCTTCTCTTTTTTGTTTTCTTTTAGTTTATTGCACCCTTTGCTTTATTTATCTATCTAATCATCATAAATTTATCAATTTTAGCGTCCTGATACATAGGGACAAATTGAAGTGTTTCCAAAAAATCCTAGTCCAAATGGCGTGAGAAATCGGTCCTGACAGCTGAGAATACCATTATTTAATGATGTAACGAAAAATTCGATGATTAACGATGAAAAGTCGAATAAATAGATGACACAAGGTCACTATGAAATGCTACTCTTAACGAAGACTCACTGATAAGATGCAATTATGTCTACGATTACTTTAAACTTTAAGTTTCAGCTGTTCAATGGTCGAATAATTTGATTGAACAATTAGACAAATTTAGTTCCCTTTATTGATGAATAGATTGATCAGAACGTAAAAGAAAGATAAAATTAAGCAAATAAACAAACAAATAAAATGGATGATGAAAAAGCAAATGTACAAATCAGCAAAAATAAATGGATAAAAAGGGCAAGAAAATTTGCCTATACAATAAAGGTCGAAGCTAAATTCTATCTTTACACTCTATTTGACCTCGTTTGTGCGATGAGGAGGAAACGGAGGAAGGTGGCGGATGAATGAATAAATCGATCAACAATATTTTAACGAAATGAAATGACATTCCTATGCCAACAATAGTTACGAAGAAAAGAAAGCCGAAAATACTGGCGGTGGTAACTAGCCAAATTATACAACCACTTTTGATGATCGAATTTTTTGTCAGAATTTACAGAATCAATCAGTAATTTAAGTCTGATCGAGTTGATCGATTCATTCAATCCCGCTTTCCTGCACTGCATTGCATTGTACCATATCACGCCACATCATATCACATCACATGACGTCACGTCACTTCACATTTGCTCTTTTCAGTGTTGCGCTTTTCTCTAAAACTGATAGCGAAAAAATGATGCAATGATTATTCATCTTTTACATCTTTTTTTTCTCCCCAATGACTGGAAAAGAAAGAAAAGTTATTCCTTCCATGAACGAAATATTTGTCAATTTGTTGATTTGTATGACCCCTTGATGACCTGATTTATGAGGTGAAAAGTATAGCGATATAAACAATAGTAAATTCTACAATTCTTTCACACTTATCCATATCTTACAAAATTTCGATGAAATATTAACTGTCCTCAATTTTATGTTAGAAGAAATGTTTGTCCGTTTCGTGTACTATCGCTGTCATTTGCTCTTTTTCAAACTCTCGGCCCCAAAAAAAACAAGGATTAAAAAGAAAAAAGAAAAAAAGTCGAATGTTGACATTTGCAGTATTTCTGAAAATTAAAAGCTTCAATAAATTTTTTTTATTCGAAAATATTACAAAACGCCCAAAGTTTGATTTTTTTTTTTTTTTTGATTTTTCCAAGATTTCTTTCTTCAAAAAGAAAAAAAAAGATCTAATCAAATGACAACGATAAACGTATTAGAAACAAATAATAAATAATAATATTAAATTACTACAACAACAATGCTTTATAATTCATTCACTTCTCTACACTTCTCTACGTCAGCTGTCAAGTTTTAAGTGATGGATGAATAAACAAACTGATTCTTGCAGATAATCAGAATATTTTGAAACAGTGTATCGAAAATAAGAAAAATATTATTTGCGATCAATTGAATTGTTACTGTAGATCAGAACGACGGTTAGTGAGCCTCCCAAAATAGACTCCAGATTCCAGTTTTAAAATTGTCCTTCTAATCTGATTATTGATTAGAGTATCTAGAAATCAATCAACAATATACATAAGATTTGATCTGACCTTTCGAATCAGAAGATTTCCAGAACTGTGTCTTAACACTGCATATCCATTGTATCAGACAGGGAAGAGAGCGTACAACATTTGAAGTTATAAAATATCAAAAAATGAAATAATAAAAAATCAAATGGTTTGTCGATAAGCGTTACCGTAAATGTATCACTATTCAGAAGGTTAGACAAAGAAAATCACCCAAAGTGATATAAAATATGGAAGTGTTGCGGGCTAATTGATCTTATAGATGAAGAGCAAAGCGAATCATAATTTATTAGCGATCTAATAGTAATCCTAATCTAATTATTTTTTATCACTTCGTTAGTATGAAAGAACTCGAGTCGATTATTGATTCACCAAAAATCTTCAGTCATCTCCCGTGGATTCAAATAATATGTTCAGGATGTCGAAAAAATCCGAAAGGTATAATTAAAATAAGCAAGGAGTATTAAGAGTCAAGAAGATAGTTTCAAATGGACCAACAAGTTTAAACATGTTTACCATCATAAGAAGAAAAAAAAAAAGAATATGAACGAGATCAAAATAAACAGAGAAAAAATGTATATAAAATATAATAGTTAATTATACTAATAAAATAAAAATTTTATTTAAAAAAAGTAAAAAGATTATGAAAAAGCCAGATTATAAACCTTATGCAGAGCATGATAAAAATATAATCATAATGGAAGAAAGTTGCGCAAATAATACCTCTACTACGGCACTTGGTCTTTTATATAATAAATAGCAAAGAAAGCAGCAAAATAAATAAACAAGACAGGAATAAGAAACTTTAACTTGAAAGCAATTAAAATGACTTATATTACTGAACATAATATACACAGTTACAGCTATTGCAACTTGAACACTTATAGCTCCAATGCTTTAGCTTTTTATTGCAATCTGTACATTTCCAGTATGGATCAGATATATCTTGTTTAGCTAATAAATTACTTGTTCATACTCTTCTAATGCAACTTTAAACTGTATCATAATAAGATAGATTGACATGTAATTAGCTTTTCTCATAGCAATATCTAAATATTGGCTTGCAAAATCATATTTACTTAAGCTAACTGAAGATAAAGCAAGTAAACAATAACTAAAATAATAATCAGAACGTAGATTATGTAGCTTCTCAGCACCTTTAATACTTAAACTAATGTAAATTTTGGCTGATTGGAGAATAGGATTTACTGTATACTCTTCCTCTAGCACTACAGACGCTTTTCTAATTTTTCCAAGTAGAATATATAACTCTGCTCTTAAATAATTAATGGGCTGAAAAGATGCACAATAAATTTGTGCTTTAAATAAAGATCTCGAAGCCTTCTTGTAATTCCCTTTATTTTCATATTGTTTTGCCGAAGCACAATAAAAAATCGCCAACATTTTATCACAATCAAAGGGAAGAAAAATGTTTATTAAAAAAGGACAAACATGTTTCCCGCCAAAACGATAAACATGTTTACCACCAAAATATTCCAATTAATAAATAAACAACCGAAGTCGACTAGTCGTGGAGTGAAGCATTGGAGATCATGAGAAAAGAAGTCTCTGAAAGGATTTATAAGTTCGGATTTTGAAGCACGATGGGTTTTCCAACAAGAATCATTCTTTGCTATGAATTCTCAAGAACTTTTTTCTAAAACGACGCAGGACGTTACAGCGACGGTTTCTACAATAAATCAACAATCCAAGACGAATATTCTTCTCTACTAAGAGCAAATTAAGAATAATACTATGCTCAGATATTTAGGATATTCTTCAATTATTGTTGTATTAAATAGGAAAAAGCACTCTTCCGTCCATTAATAAAACTTACAACTAAATGATTCTTTTCTGTCAGTACTAATTAAAATTCAACTTTTCCAACATACGATTTTTTCGTTCTCTAAAAAAAAATTTGCAGAAAATGAAAAAGAATTCTTCAATGAAAGAAATATAAATGCGATACTGATTCTTATAAAAAGAGAAATAAATTTAATTAATTCTAGGCTTAAAAAACGCGGCTAATATACGGAAAAAAAGATAGCATCGAAAAATATTTGAATACCAAAATGACAGAATGAGAAAAAGATATCTCCAATAAATCTTAATCTAATCTTTCTGATATGTATAAGTGGCCAAAACTGAGAATCGAACAAAAGACGAAAGGTAGAATTATGGATGACTTTGCCAATGAAGTTCTCACATGTCCTTCTTGTTTATTGCTATGCAAATGTGAAAAATAAAACTAGAAATTAAGTTTCTTCGCCGAACGGGCAAATCCATAGATTTTTATTCATTGAGAAATGAAAAATTTATAAAGATGTCAGCATCCCGTTCCTACTAGTAATGCAATAAAATCAAAAATTCAATATTTGCGATTCAATTTCCACCTTTTAGCTTAGTCATTATTCTCTTTTCCCTTCGATACAAAAATTGATCTATTACGTGAAAAATAATTGAAAACGTGAATTTTCCAACAATTTAAAGAATTAGAATGAACTGCAAACGTGCAAATTCTAAAAGCCATTATCAATGTTCGTCGAAATTAGACGGGAAGGAATTCTTTTCTCAAGTGTTAGTTGGATGAAAGAAGATAAGCGATCGAAGATAACAATTGTCATCTTTTCAGCAATAAAGCGCATAGAATGATAAGCGCATGCGTCTGCTAATAGTATATCCGAGACTGTCTGAAAGTGAAAGTAATTAAGATGATCGAGGAGATAAGAATCGAAGTGATAATCAACGAGATAAATTGAACAAAGTCCGTAAAGGTTGTTTATAGAATTTTCTCGATTCTAGCTCCACATCGAATATCATTCAATATTAACATCAGATCCGATTTGATCCGATCCGATCCGATTAGACAGTAAAAGACGATTTTCTTATGAATATTACTAATATATTATGCAGCGGATTATATATCGATATTTCTTGTATGTTGTGAATGGTTAAAAAAAAAAAAAAAAAAAAAAAGGAAGTATGCAGAACTAAATTTCGTGAATTGATTTACTGACTGCCTGTCGCGCGATCCAACAATCAGCGATCTCTGTTTCTCGGTCCTAAAATTTCACAACAGAACCAGTTGTCATCGCTGATTGCTGTCATCATCATTAATAGCGTCGTCTTTATTTCGAAAAATTAACCTACTACCACTATCAATCGTCATCCATCCTATCATATCATACCATACATCAATTTGGATTGTTTAACAGATGATTTTTCAGAAATAAAACGGATTTTGCCAGATTTTTCAGAAATAAAACGGATTTTGCCAGAAAATTATTCTCGAATCGTTTCCCGAAATCTATGATATCAACTTTCAAATACATTCGATCCGAAATTCAGATCTCTCATTACAAATCTAAGAATTAAAGGATTAATTTTTTATCTCTTTCTAATCACTCCTATTCGATCTATTTTGCCATTCATTTGTTATGCTGAAAGAAGATTCAAATAATTCTTTTTATATAGTTCAGGAGGTGATCAGTGATCGACTTAAACTATCTTGTGAATAGTTAAAATGAAATTTGACGGAGTCTTATTCTCGAATCTCTTCCACATATATCATATATCGATTAATCGACATTTCAATCAGCAAAAATTAGAATAGAACAAGTTACTATGACTCATAACAGCCCATTATTTGAGTAATAGTTCAAAGGTGAACGAATGAAATGAATTGATTACAGATGGACGCAAAATATCTATCGTAGCCAATGGCCCCAACAGTCGAACTGTTAATGAAGTCATCTATGGTATATCCTGAACATGGATTCACGTTACTTCTCTCGAAAGTAGTCTAACTATATCAGCCATGAATCATCATCATCTATTTCAGGTTGGCTAAGCTAAATGTAACAATTGTCGTTGATGTGAATAATCTATTTTGATTATGGAATTATCTCCTACAGAATGCTTCCTGAAGCTAACAAAATATTTACTGCACAATAATTGCATGCAATGACCCATTCCTTACATTATGAATATTAAAATTCACATGAAGTAGACGAGATAACAATGAGATGAGCATTGAAATGTATTGCAACAGTTGAGCAATGCAAACAAAAACGGTGGCAGGAAATGTGAGGAGAATAGAAGAGGTAATGAACGATTGCATACCATCGAGAATCGATTCGATTCAATCCGACCCGATTCGATCCGATCCGATCTTGATCCGACCGATTGGAGTCGACCAAATTTCATCGAGCGTCACCGCAGTAGCAAACGATCATCATCACATCAACATTAGCACAGTATTGTTGCTTTGTTGACAAATGACATCACATCACAAACGTAACAAACGCACACACATACATACACATACACATACATACACATACACACACACACACACACATACACAT
Organism: Onchocerca volvulus; assembly: GCA_000499405.2. Classification (NCBI taxonomy): domain Eukaryota; kingdom Metazoa; phylum Nematoda; class Chromadorea; order Rhabditida; family Onchocercidae; genus Onchocerca; species Onchocerca volvulus. Next base: position 9,495,152 of record HG738137.1, on the reverse strand, counting down.
ACACATACACACACACACACACACATACTGTCCATTTTCAAAAACTTAATTTTTCAAGGAAATTGTCCATTTTTCATCCTCTCGAGAAAAACTTCCTCTTATCACTTCACGTATTCTACGTCTTTCGTTTCTAAGGGAATTAACGAATCATATCCGAGAATCATTTCATTTATTCTTTTTCAACATATTTCCGTAACGATTAATGGATTAAGGAAGATGAGAGGTCAGTTCATCGATTAATAAATTCATCTCTCATCTTCCTTAACGTTATGGGGATATGTGAAAACCGGGTGCTAGTTGAAAAAATATTTGATTGGAACGTGAAAATGATAGCATTTGCAGTTGATTATGCAATTGATTACTTTATAAAAATCACAAAAACTCGGATTTATCCGGGCTTTGTACAATTACTTCTCGAGAAGTAGAAACTTTGAAATTCAAGATGTGATACAAAAAGTTTAAGATATTAAAGGATGCGACGTGAAATGACGTGAATTGATGGATCATTTGATATACGTGTTGATATACGTGAAGTTAGTTATCTCAGATATATAACATGCAATTTCTTTATTTTTCAAAGAATAAAAGAAGAAAATACATATAGAATAGAGATGATAGCATACCTGGCAGGTTGTCATTAGCAACCTTCTAACGAGACAAAATTGCAAACAAAACACTTTATAGTTTGTTCCCGAAATAAATTGAGCTATATAATCCATGAAGGAGAGATGGAAGAGAGAAAGAAAGAAAAGGAAAAACTTGCAGAATAAATTCTGACAAATTTTAATTCAAAATCGCTGCTGCATCAATTTCATGAAGTTGAATAAAAGCAACAATGGCAATGAATGCATAAGTTTTTTTTTTTTTTTTTTTTTTTTTTTTTTTTTTTTTTTTTTTTTTTTTTTTTTTTTAGAATTTTTAAAGCAATGAATAAACGATGAATACCTGAAAGATATGATTGAAAGGTTAGCGACAATATGAATAATCGTAATCGTGTCGCTTCTTGAGAGTTGAAGCCGATTTTTTCGATTAAATAATGCTTATTATCATCTCTGCAAAATTCGACAACAATTTTAACATTCAGTCCCGTAATTCTGATTTCAAATACGGGCAATATTACGATTCAAATTTGAAAAGTCAAGACACAGAAAGAGATTAACAGAATAGCTTGCGGATAGAAAGTGAAGAACATTTCGAAATATCTGGATAGAAAAGCTGAAAATTTCTAAAGTTCCAGATTTTTTATAACTGTTTCGGCTATATGAAAGCTATAGTGCACGTGAATTGAAATTTGCTGTTCAAATGTAATTGAAAACATTCCCTGGGATAGTAAAAAAATAATTTCAAAAACACGACAGTTCATTTCTTGAAAAAAGATGAAATTTCGGTGAGACATTTCAAAATGGAATATCTCCCAAATAGAAAATCTTTTTCAAAATCCATATCTTGAATTGTTCGGATACCTGAAATGTAACGGTACTAAATCATGCTTCACGCTTCCGAGAAATATTGGAAACAGCATTGCTTCCATGAGATTTTTCGAAATCATTGAGCAAGAAATAAAACTTTTCAATATAAAATCAACAAATTTGGAATGGATATAAAAAAAGAGAAGAACGATAAGTTGTGCAATTGAGGAATCATTATCATCAAAGAATTTATTACCCGATAACTCCCATTTTTTGATATCAATTTTATTTAAATTAAAATATTCTAATAGCTCCATCTGAATTCTTTTTTCTCAGTCCCTCGGTGAATTGTTGATAAGCATAGGCCGTGACACCAGCAGAACCATAAATGATGTAATTTTGATTGGTAAAGATTTCATAAATTTCGGGAAACTTTCAGCCATATGAATAATTATCTTTTATTTAGAGGGAGAAAAACTTCTAATTTATTTTTGACCAATTAGATCTATTAACTATGAAAAAGAAAAGAGCGAAATAAAAAATTATACTTATCACGGATAATGAAAATCTGCTGCAAATGGAAAGATACTACTATTCCGGAGATAAAAAGAGGAACTTGGCTTATTTGTATCTGGGCTATTATTAGTACAAATATGAGAAGCAAAATGTTCGATTCTTTGCTAAAACATCGTCAGAAATGCAAATTCAGAAATGACGCATCAGTAGGTGATGGCAAAACATAGATCAAATGTCAAAATCATTAAACTTGTATTCAGTTTATTCTGGAAACCAATATTTTGATAACTTCTTCTTGCTGTCTTTCTTTCTTACATTATTCCTATTTTTACAACTAGCATATCGAAGTCGACCGATCATGAATCGGTAAGACTCCTGCATCAAATCCAGCAACATATTTAAGTATCGTATTTACTTATATAAGAAATGAGTTTGCAGGTTTTTAGAATTAAAAATACGAGATTACAGTATACGCCAGTTTTCATTTAATATTAAGAGAGGAAGATGAGAAGCATGTAAAGATGATGGACATTCAAAGATAGAAATGCATTTGTCGAAAAAATCACTCTACCTATCTCAAAAGTATCGTTACAACTTTTAACTTCAAATCACAGAACTGTTATTTCCTTTTTATCGATTTTTCGACTTACTCTATATATTGCCTTCCTATAACAAGGAAATTAGCACTCAATTAGTTGAAATTTATTTTCAGTTGCAATTCAACTAAACTACAATTCAACAACTAAACTATTTTATCAAATGCAATTCTGACAAATGAAGATGATTTTACCATTAAATTTACTATAACAGCTAAAATTTCCCGCAAATGAACAACTATATGGCTGCATTTGACTTCCTGTTCTTCTACAGATTTCAATCACATAGTAAAGTTCATTCAGTTCAAAGAATAATTTGAGCTCAATAGTTAGAACGATCAAATTATCTATTTTAGCATGAGAACTATTTACGATAACGATATGGAAGAAAATATAATAGCAGTTATCGAATAATAATAGTACAAACCTTTCAAGGGAATAATTATTCAAGACAGATCAATACTGACAATTGAAATAATCTCCCGAACTGTAGATTTTTTGAAAAGTGAAGACCAGATACTTTGTATAGTTAATCCCTTTATTGCAGGCATTCTAATCATGCATAGAGTTTTTAACTTCATGAATGACAATAACAGCGAGATCATACAAATTTATATTAAGACTTCTATTTCAAATTCTTATATAATAAACAGAAACTTAATAATATGTGAAAATCAACTTGTGTGTGATAACAAGTGTATTAAAGAGGATTATTACCCCAAATATTTTCAATAAACTCAATTTTTGATGAAAGCAACTTATTATCAATATTCTTCTGAGGCTTTTTTAATGCCATATGAACGAAAACTTGAAGTCCCTCCACAAAAAGCTTATGCTGTGGTGAATTTACCACATTTTGGAACATATCCAATAGTGCTTGTTGCGTACTTCGAAGCAACACTGCTGATAAAATGTTTCGCACGAATTGAGCTGTTATTTTATCAATCGCACCAAATTCAATTACCTGAAGTAAGCATTTAAAATTTGAAATTCGATTTATAATTTTTTCAGTAGCATTATGATCAAAGATAGAATTAGGTAGGAGAATGCAAAATCAAATTGCTTTTTTTGAAAAACTCACAATCAAACCGCATTTTTTCATTTATCTAAATAGTTTTATCAGTATATTCTTAGTCTGCCACTGATAATCAACATTTCAAACTATCGAAATAACTCTTTCACTTGATATAACGGGTCATTTGGAAAACAGTGATAAAAAATCTATATTTAATGAAATCTGAATATGCGAAAATCGTTGAAAAAAAGAAAAACACTCAGCTATTAACATAAAAAGTTTACCTTTAATAAAGTAATCCCAACTGATCGTTTAATTATCAGATCAACAATAAGTAGCGTCAAATTTTTGCGTTGCAATTCACTAATCTGTGACAAAACTTTGATCCGGTCCCACAATGCGTACTGTGTGGTGAGCTAGAATGAACTTTAGTCAAACTTCAAACTATGAATTTTCAATCGAGAAATAAAATCCGAAATCTTACACATAAGAACATGAGAATCCACAGCTCATCTTAAATTACAATTTTCAGTATATTCTGTTATCAAACTTTTTCGTTTTATACAGATGTGATAGAAAGGAAGTTTAGCGCAGGAATCGCTGCTACAATAAAACTTATCCCATGTAAAAAATCTAAAAGTACATAAAATATATGACCAAACACCTCAAAAATACGTAGAATTCCAGAAATTTTCTCATTATCACCCATAGATTGTTGATATTTTAACTAATCTTTTATAACTAAACATAATTCTGAATAGGAAATGTTCCGAGTGCAACAAATATTCTACAACTTCTTTAGAAAAAAATTTAATAAACAAACAAGTATCGATAGAACTCAAAATATGTAACTCATCAGTAATCTACTAGAATAAAAGAATAACCGGAAACTCAAAATATACCTTGAAACGTTTATGATAACAACATAAGCGATCAATAACAGCAGCATAAAATGCATTATAAGTGGCTTCCCGTAAAGCACAGTGAACACAAATATGCACTATTTCCCTCTCCTGCTGTCCTTTGTAAGAAAGCTTCAATAATTTTTCAAATGCATTTATTTCATCCTGAAATTGCACTAGTTTATAACATCTGAATGCACAAAGAATCAGAGAGTGATAAGAATTTAATAACATACTAAATAAAGTCAGTAATGAAGAAAGGAAGTAAGAACTAACCGTTGAAGACATGATCGTGCAAAAAATGTCACGTCTAATTGCTGTATTCATTTTGGCTCTTTTCGCAAGCTGCAACAAGGATGCACTAAATTTTAAGGTTTGTTCAGCAGATTTGTCATCAGTTTTATTTTGCGATATTGAGGCAGTCGGCAACCAAGCTGAACCAACGAGCCACCAACGTCCACGTTCAGGTACATGAATGATATCATCCACACTCATCGGCAGCTCTTTTTCTTTGTCTAATTCTATAATGAGAAATGAGTTGAAAATGGAAGTTTGATAGCTTCAAAGCTGAGAGCTCAAATAATTTCAGCGATCAAATTAACTGAATGGAGTGCTTTTTCACTCTTTCAACTACATGTTTTAATGTCTTACATACTTAAAGTTTTGTTTATATCCCGATATTCTAATTATCATAGGGCTGCAATTTGTTATATGAATAAAAGTAGTTGGCTATTAGTATTAGTATTAATCATTACTAGTATTAATTATTAAAAATAAATGAGCTTTCGCTAATCTAAGGAACAAAGATGAAATGAAGTCACAGTTACTAGGAACCTCAAAGCATAATATGGCAATGAATCTTGGAACAATTCAGTAATTTGAAATCCTTCGAATTTTTACATAAACACAAACAAATAACACAACATACTTCTCGTTAATCCACGAAAGATGTTAACATAATGAGAATGCATTGTAGAATCTATTACATCCGTAAATTTACGAATATTCAAACTCTTTATTGCGTTGATCTCATCCACAGTATACCGCAACTGCTGCCTTAAACGGAAGAGAATTTTAGTCCATCACACAAGTTTTAATGTGAAGTAAAAATCAAGTATAACATTATTATGTGATTCATAAATCTCTAATGAATCAATTTGGTATTAAGATATGGGAGATGCAAATAAAGCTTCTCCTTCTTATAAAAATAATACTTGATCGAAGTACTGACATTTTATAAGATGTTTCTGGCAACTGTGAGAAGAATGACTGCGTTTCTGTTATGCATTTTTGAAAAGCATCCAAATCCCTGCTCTTCATAGTATTGCCACAATCTATGAAAAGAGAGTAAAGAATTTAATCGAATACAATCCCAAATATAAAATAATAAGAACAAGGCCTGGAAGCAAAAGCTAAAGAATCATCATCTATTATTCTTATAATCTTAAACAAAATGACAGCAATATGCATGGACAATTAGGGGAAAAACTTGGTTCTAGATGAAAAATTTCACTTATTTTTTGAAACGTGAGGAGACTTACAAGTTAAAAAAGCTTTAAAACAAGTGAGACATTTATCGTCGACTTTTTCTCGCAAATATCGCATAATTTCAGTAATTATAATGACTTTGATAACCTGCAACGATGATAATTGAAATAGTGTTTCATCCCAAATTTTTATATCATCAGGACGTTAAAATTTACACTTAACACTATGACCATCATCAGTAGTACAAGTGAATATTTTATTTATCACATAATTTTGATAACAATTTTCTGTTTTCAAAGTGCATAAATATTTCGATTGTAACAAGTCAAATTTTTTAAAATATCCTAAAGTTGAAATGAAATATATTGAAAACCCATAAATGTAGGACAGATATTTTCATGCAATAATAAAAGATTACCTTAAAATTATACAACTCAGCGAGTAAAATACAGAAATTTTCAAGGGATTTACCCTCTGGTAATGCAGTAACTATTTCCAAAAGTTTTACAACATAATTCTCGATAAAATACGCAGCTGAAAGAATGTGAAAGTAGCAGCTAAAAATCTTCTGTTTTACAAATCAAAACGAAACAACAATTGGAGTTATCTAAAGTCATTTTGAAAAATTTTAATTGAAGTTCTTGAAATTAAAAATTTTAAGCTTGGAAAATTTTATTCTTTGTTTATTCTATGCATTACTTTAAATGACAGAGTTTTTTTTTTTTTTAAAATCATCTCAAATAAAATAAATCATATAATCAGCAACTAAAGGATATTAGACGTATTTCTTGTAAGAAATTGTTGCAAATAAAGGCTTACAAATTTCAGCAGAAACTGTTGTATGAATAAGAGCAATAAATACTGCATATTCAGTGATGAGCCGATCTGGTAAGCGATAACCTACATCGATACTGTTTATAATTTCCGAATAGAATAATTGTTTCACTTCTGCAATTACGAATATTTTAAAAGTACCTCATTCAGCAAATTTATAAAAGGAAGAAAAATAAAAACTAATTTAGAGATATCAAATTTTACCATTATGTCCTCTGCTGGCAAATATATCGGAGAATGTTTTCACAGCACCCACCAAAGTATGTTCATTCAATCGATTGACTAGACCTCGCAAAGATTTTTTCAATTTTAAATGTTCTTCCGTTTCTAGCAGCCCAGCTTTCTGTTCCAGTTCATTGAGCTTTTCTTTAGCATATAATTTTGAAGGCAAAAATTCTCCTGTATTCTTATTAATAAGACGACCATAAATATCTTCTTGCACGTTCATATCAGTATCTTTTTCATCTTCGCTGTTTTCAACAGAATCATTTTTCTGAATTATCTACAAACAAATGAATCACTGAAATTATTTTCGAGAGTCGTTTATGAGATAAATTATCAAAAAAGATGTATCAGAATCTATTCACTCATTATTTGGCCAAAAACTGACTTTTGAAGACGTTGGCAGGTTTGTTTTCGGGATGAACGTTGCCGAAGCACTATTTCTATCCGTATTTTCACTACTGCTTTCGTTTTCTTCATCGCTGAATGTTTCACTGTTATCCACATCGGGACCACTGTCTCCATCAACATCGCTATGTTGCAATGGCTTCGAATCACACAACTCGAGAAGATCTATAAATCAACCGAGCTACATGATATAGGCTACACTCTAATTTGAACTGTAAGTCAGCTTTCTAGATTTATCATTTCAAGCGGATTTCTACATGCAATCAAAAATAATTTTTAGTTCAAATCAAAATTCCAAAAGATAAAGTAAAAGTGTACGAAAGAGAATTGCTAAGTAAAATGAAATACGTACAATCAAGCCCTTCTGCACGGAATACTTTCGGCATATTTTTGCTTTTCCGTTTATTATAACCAAGAATTCGCTCATAGCGATGAATTTCGATATCATCTTCGTCAATATCTCGCATAAGTTCTTCTTTCCGTCTCTGCTTCATCTGAAAAAAAAAAAAAAGAAAAACAGCCATTATTACTACAAATCCTTCATAAAAACCAAGAAACTGTATGTCATATCACAAGATAATCGGTAATCGTAATGGATCAAATGACATGTGGTATAAGATAAATAAAATGCACGAAATGTAAAACAGACATGATGATAAATATACTCAAATAAATCTACTCAAATGTACACATAATACATTACCTTAATCCACAAATTCAATTCTTCGTATCATTAGCATAAATATACTTACATTTTTCTTTTTACGTCTTTTGACAGACTTTTTCTTGGTCTGCACTATTTCAACAACGTTTTTTTCCTGGCAATCTGCGGGACTTTTCTCTTCTGTGATAACATCTTCAATCTGCAACAAAATGATTAAAAGGAAATAGATTTGGAACGACTTAAATGATAAATCTAAAGAGAACTAAACATTTAATCTAAAAAAAAGCTAAATAGAAAAAGTTAGAGAAGAAAGTTAAAGCAAATAAAGATGCACAAAATGTGAAAAAAATATTGACTTTTCTATGAGAATTATATGCAACTCGGCGGAATTTTTTGCATTCTTTTTTACTCTTTCTTATCATTTTCCGTTTACATGTAGATAATACATTATCACCAACGGCCATCACGTTGCAATTTCCTTCTTGAGGCCAATATATTCTAAGAAAAGAAAACCTTAAATCAGTGCTTATTTATATACTAATCACTAAATAAAATGCCTAAATGCTTAATCGTATGCATAAATATAGGAATGCGATAGAAATCAATTTCAAAATAAAAACAATCAAAAATATATAATTATCCAACGACCAATAAACTGGTTCACGTTGCCAAATACAATTTGAGAGCAGGTCATTCTTTTTTCACTCCCGCGGTAAATTTACCATAGAGGAAGAGGGTGAAGGGTCAAAGGGTATCGTATATATTGAACGTTATTTCATGAATTCCTGCCATCTACTTAATAAAAAGCACGAATTGCACAGCAAACTCACTACCAACAAACATAAAAGCACATAGGAGAATAAAACCACTAGGCCAACCAAAAGCAGAACAGCTGATAAGGAAAAAGAATAAGTGACCCGGCCAGGTCCATCTAGACCGGATATAAAGCCTTGGAGCAATGTGAAGATACATGAGAGGGATTCTGAGTTGGATTCTGTTTTCTGAGGTCAGGTGAATCTGAGGAGATGTTTAATAATTCTAGTCAAATGTATTGAATTTGAGGAATTTGGTAATAATTGCTTACTACATATCTCAGCGGCAAGGTATGTCGGAAAAGAATGGACAGTTTATATATGTCGAAATAATGGATGATTCTTATTGCTGAATTATATAAATTGGATATGATCGTTTCGACATCAATAAAAAGAAAAAGAAAAAAGAATAGTTCGGAAAGTACAGGTATAGCGATAGTTTTTATGGAGCAATTTCAGGTCAAATGCTCCATAACATAATTCAGACGATGTCACATACCTTATGTTATCAAATAATACAAATTTAATATTCTCAACTGCCAATTAAATGGAGAATTTCAGTCCAGAAAGAATGGATAATGGTAGTAAGTTCTGACAAGTTCAAGAATTTAAAAATGAAGTTTTTGAGATTTGTTTGTTACTACAGCACTATTCTCACAGCCTATTAGTATAAATCTATGTGAATTTCTATTGTATCATGAATGTTCAGGATTTTTTTTTAACTTTTCTGTATTAATTTCTATTTATTAAATAATGATTTGAATTTCAAAAATTTTAACGGAAATCAGATATGACATTTTAGAATCTCAAATTGTGTTTTATATCAAATGGTAGATTAGAAGGATGAAGGATGGTACTATAGGCACTCCTTTCATTATTTAAATTAATTAAAAAATGACATTAGTTTATTCTAAATTGAAATTTTCTAATTCTAAATGTAGGGCACTGAATAATGTTAAAAAGAATTTGCTTTTCTATGTTAGCGCAAATTATTTTATTGAAAGACTACAAGATAATTTAATATTAAGATAATTTTTTAAAATCCCAATGCTTTCAATTTAATAAATTTTTGTAAAATAAAGAAAAAAGCATTTTATAGATGTATATACTCCAAAGAATAGTTTCAAGTACTTCATAAATAAACGAGTTCCAATGCGATAAAAAAAATGAGTTCATTTATTAATTTAATTTAAATGATTATTTGAGATACGAATTCTTTCTCTCTCGTCCAAAAAAGAAAAAGTTCCAAAAAAAATGATTGTTTCAAAAAATAAAATTTGTTAGAAAAGAAAATGAATTTGTTAAGCATAAAACTGTTAAAAATAAATTTACTAAAAAATTAATTGACTGATAAAAACTTGAAATTTGTGTTTGAAAAACTATATCTGAAATTACTAAAACGACATACGAAAAAGAGAAAAAACGATGGATGAAAAAAAAGGAAAAAAGAATTTATGAGCGAAAAAAAAAAGCCAAAATAAGATAGTTATCAAAGAAAATGTATTTCACATCTGAAGTGATAAAATAAAATATTCGGAAAATAATCGAACCGGATTTATTTAACGTTTTAACAGAAGCATTTCTCGTCATTTAATTTCAGTGTCATTATCTATGCGTGAATTAACTGACATTTTCAATAATATAATTTAAAATTATTGTGGAAAGATTCATCTTTATAATTTCAGTAAAAAATTTCAATTATTTAAAAAAAAATTATTTTCAGTCCCTTATGTTTTCTGATCAATACCAAATATTTAATTCAAAAATTTTCGAAATGAATCATAAAGTGCAAATACCAGCAAATTCTTAAATGGTTCTTTTTTCCTTGGTTTTTCTTTTCTTTTTATAATTGCTGAATAATCTTTTCAGATATTTCTCCTATAGATATTATCAATAATTATTTTGGCACTGAAGTTTAACATATACGGTAATAAAATAACGAGAATATCATTTGAAATTTGCGAAAATTTGAAATTTAAATTTAATAATAAAATCCTTGAGATGAAATGATGAAATTAATATTATTTGAGATTGACAAAATTCGGAATTTTAATTTAATACTGAAATTCTGGAAATTCAATTATGAAACCTCAGCACATATATTGTATTATTGTCAAAATTTTTGTTGCATTTTATAAATAAGAAAACAATTACTTATTTAATATTAGTGTAAACGTAGCATTTTTTGTAATAATTATTATAAAAAATAACTTTGTTACAAAAAAAAAAATTTATTTTAAAATTTGCGCAAAATTTCGAAAAATAATTATTTATAATTGTAAAATTCATTGAAAAATAATTATGCTTACTTATTATTTTAATGTTTAGTAGTAAACAGAAACAATCATTAGTATGGTTTGAAATCATGTTTTAATTTAAATTGAAAAAAAAATAATTCATGAAATTTAATTCTACCACTCATGATAATGCTAACGAATGACAAATAAACATTAAAATAGCATTAAATTTCATTTCTATTAGCGTTTGAAGATTATATTTCAATTTGAATTTTTAAAAAACAACAATTTATGAAATTTAATCCTTATTATCAATTGATACAAAAAGCTCGACGTAAATTAATAGAAACTATTATAATATTACAACAAAAATACAACATTTAAAATCATGGATATAAAAGAAAGACAGAAGTTAAATTCCACAAAATAAATTATTTTTTACAAATTTATTAGACTTTGTAGAGCAATTAACAATTAATTAATTATGAAACTACGCTTGACACAAATATTTCACAAAAATTAATTGTCTTTTGCTAACCAAAATTTGGAAATTTTTCGAGTCCATATTTTTACGACATTTTATCCTTTTATTTTTTATATGTCATACGGTATAAGAATATCTCGGAAAAAAAAAAAAAAAAAAAAAATTAATCGATAAAAAATTCCATATATCTCTATTGTTTAAAGTTTTTAACCATTGATACTTATGATTTTTAATGCCTTAAATTAGTTGCACAAACTTGAAAAAATGTCCAACATTTCACAAATTAGTCAATTCAAAAAAGAATATTCTTCTTCTTTATTTGTATTTCTGAATATGGAAAAGAAAATTTTTTCAAATTTTTTGCACTTATGTTACTAAATTATGCTTAGTACTATTTTTTTTTTTTTTTTGAATCAAAAATTTTGACATCTAATTAAATTTACAATTTTCGTATTAAAAATTTTGATGCTTGATAAAATTTTCATTTATTGTTAAAATATTTGATGCTTGATTAAATTTTTGGATTTTCTTATTAAAATATTTGTCTCATAATCTAATTTACCATTTTTTTTTAAGTTAAAAATTTGAACATCTGATTAGCTTCAACTAATTTTATTTTTAAATATTATATTTTAACAATTTTTGAATATTATATCAGATTGCTGACATATTCTGTCCTTTTTACCCTTTTAAATCTTAATGCTCAATTAAGCATAAAGTTTTTTTTTTAATTTAATAATTTATATTTTATCTCTTTTAGAGTTTCAGTTTAATTTTTCTTTAGTGCGATTTTATCATCTAATCTACCATCATACTAGTTGTAAGCTATCAAATTTGTTTTATTTTTTCGGTAAAAGTATTCCTAATCATTCATTTTGATTTATATATATATATATATATGTAAACTTAATAACTTAAAAAGCTTATTTCCCATCCTTCTCACAGATCAGAAAAAAAAGACGTACTAAAAAATTCTTACATGTGCCTAAAGATTCTTTAAGTATGTAATTATGTATGCAAATTTAATTTTTGAACAAGTATTTCTTCTTATAGAAAAGACAATAATACTGTCAATTGTTATGGTGATAATATAAAAGAAACTATAAATTGTGTTTAATAAAATGCAATTAAATCAAACCTTTTCAAATCCATCTTGCAAAGAAATTTCATTGTTTATTGTTTAAAAGATTTATTTTTGTATTCTTCGAATTTTGTTTTTCATATCATTAGAAAATATCAAATGACAAATGTTTGGGAAAGTTTAATTACATTGCCATATTTCCCCAGCAAATTTTGATTAATCCATTGCTTGTCGAGGTACAAATTTTTTGTCAGTTATTGACAAATTATCAATGACATTGTCACTTATATCCTTTTTTTTTTAAATCGCACTAATTATTTATTTTATTAATCATTCAAATATTAATTGGCTGAAACTAAAAATACACTTTCCCTCTTTTTTTAAACCATAATAATTATTCATTACTTTTACCATCCGTCCAATATTTATTAATCGAAACTAACAGCACATCTCCCTCTTCTAAATTGAGTACTCAAAAGTTTTATCATACGTTTAAATGCTTGCTAACTGGAACTAAAAATACACTTTATTCAAATAGGACCAATTATTCATTAACTTCATCACTCAACTAAATATTTGAAATAAAAGTTACCTTCCCTTCCCGTTCAAATATTTGCCGATAAGGAATGAAAGCTTATTTTTCTTAAATGACTTAAAAGTGTAATGGTTACGAGCTTCAAAAGATATGTGTATATTGTTTCGTTTTTTATGATAATAATTCCAAATAACGATAAACAAAACTGTTTACTTTTGTTAATTGTTTTTTCAGGAAAACAGACAAAAACAATAGTAATGAGACCATGCATAAAGAAACTGAAAAAATCAAATGTGATGAGACAATAGGAAGCCATTCAATAGAACTTAACAAAAGTTATTAACCACAAAAATGGCAATTAATTGTCGGCTTAATCTTATTTTTATTAGTGACTTACTATTTAAAAATTATATTGAAATGCCAATTAAAGTTACGTAACTCTCTTTTTCATTTCGAATTTCGCTGATCGCCAATACTGACAAAATTACACTACTCCTTCCTTCTGAAATCTTATAGAATGAATGCACCGATTTTTGTCCTAAGTAGCACCAAATTCATTTCCTATCTAGTTATTTTATAATAAGCAAGTATCACGCATCTACATTGAAGGAAAGAGCTTCTTCAAACCAAATGAAAGAGTTCTAATAAGTTTCCTCAAATTGCAAGACGACTTTAAAAACTTCATATATTTGCTATATTCCTAAGACAATTAAATTCAAAAAAAAAAAAAAAAAAAGAAAAAAAGAAGAAAAAAGAAATCCGAACTAAGACCGGGCCCTTGGGAATGAAAACGAAATAATAATTCAAAATCAATTTGATTATTTCATAATGGAAATAAGATGAATTATTCAGAGTACTGAAAAGCAAAAAAAATATGTTCTCCAGTCTTTTCAGCATTTCAGGAATGTAACGAATAGACTGACCTGAAAAAAGAAGGCAGGTAACCCGGATAAATAAACCACTATATGTTATGCTTATAATGTGGTTGCGTATCAGTAATAAAGACAGCATCTCACACTATGAGATTTCTCTAAACAACAGAACAGCTCATAGTAAAGTAATACAATTGTTTAAAGCATCATGACATACACATACATAAATATACAAAAGAAACGAAAATAAACGATAAGTAACAATGAAAATCAAGGATAAACTACCATGATCTTCAACATATTAAGTTTATTTTGCTTAAAAAAAAGAAAAAAAAAAGAAAGAAAAACAAGTAAATCATTGCGGACCAGTACAATCCATTTCACGTGCTATATTCACCGTACTTTCTAATAAAGCATCACGAAGCCGCCATAATGCTTTCACTACTTCTTCATCCCTAACACCATTATCTTTAGCTTCCTGAAATACCATCAACCTTGGAATTCGACTAATAATTTCGCTTGGATTTGGATGAAATTTAAATTGAACTTTCAAATAAGAAAATCTTTTTCAAAATGTTAACAGAAGATTACTATTAAAAAATTTCGCCTGCAAGCATTGAGAAATTACTAGAAAAACTATAAAAGCAGCTCACTTTTAGCCACTGCGTTGTCGAAATCTTTTGTGGTGGTGTTGTATTCCTTTGGTTTGCCAATAAACTCCTACTATATTTACTCACAGTTCTTTGTTGACTGGTTGATAAAGATTCTATGTATCTAAAATTCAACGTTGTAATGACAATTTACATCTTTTTGTAACTCATTCCCAATTTATATGCCGTATCTTACAGTTATAACCTTCTGATTTGTATCATTGAGCCATTAATAATCTAATCAACAATCACATATATAGCTGAATGTACACAAACTAGGAAAACATCGAAATATAAAAAACCCAGAAAAAACTAAAACATACTTTAGATACACTTCGGAATGCATAACCCTCTTGATCTGCACGGTATTCGGCGGAGCAACAAATACAGGCTGTGCCGGTTTCGGAGCTTGAACAATAGTTCGACCTGGATCGGTTATAATCGGAGATGGTTGCTGTGAGGTAGATGGCGCTGAATAGCTCACTGTTTGCAATGGTACTGCCGTGTAATTTTGCGCTGCTACAGCAATTGGTTGAGTAGCAGATGCCGTGACCTAATAGTAACATTTAATTATATTACTGCATATTAAAGCTAAAATAACAGTATTTGAAAAAAAAATAACGATATTTTCCCTTATTTTTTCCTTATTTCCTTCCTCAAATCATTCTAAAAAAAATGACATAAAAGACTGAAAAATATTAGATTATTATGAGCGATAAGATTGGCATGAAGAATAACAAGAAGCTATTTATTTGCCAACTTCAATTTAACTACATCCGACCTTTTCTCATTATCGATTAAAATTATAGATAAATCGAAGAAAAGAATGTGTAGCAGACAAGTCGAAAAATGGAAACTGATTATTCTCAAATGAGCAATATATTAAAGTAATCCATCTATTCCGTTCCTTTTTTTTTTTTTTTTTTTTTTTAAATCAAAGATTTTGAAAGTAAAATTCGATTAGGAAATTATGATAATCTAATATATATCTGACGTGACATTGAAAGATGAATGATATATACAACACAAAATATACATAACACTGTTTGCTGCTGCTATATTATTGCTATGACAACTGTCAAGATTACTGCAGAAGAAAAATTGTCGTTAAGATTAGAACTGATAAAAAGAAAAACGACATTAAAAATGAGAGCAAAATATTACAATATATTGTCTTCTTCTTCATGAAAGATTATATATGACTGTATTTATACAGATTTCAATTTTTTCTAGCGTTGCAATTTTCCATCCATTTTAAAAGATATAACGTTTCATCATTCAATGCGGACACGAAAAGAAACATTCCAAAATTCTTTGACAGCGCAACATATAATAGGATAAGAAATGAGTAAAATCGCAAAGTCATCGCAAAAATCAGTAATTAATGATTTGTTAAAAAGTTTGTGACAAAAATATTGTCAGTTGTACTAATAATTTGTATGCAAATAGAAATAAGAATTTCCCGAACTTTTGACATCTCATTTACACCACTGATAACTACAAGCAGAAAAGTTAAGGATGGCAAAAATATACATGAACAGAGAAGCAAAGAAGCATAAAGTAAGAGTACGCCATGTCTTCGAGATCTGATTATTTCAACTGCATTTGAAAAAAATCAAAGAGCTTAAAATATTTTGAAGAGTAATAAAATTTTATGGTTTATATCTTAAAATGCAATATCAGCAATAAACCTACATCGAAATATTTGTGTGCATTCCACTGAAAGAAAAAAAAAAAAGAAAAAATTTACCTGCCGTACTTGCTGATATGGATGATAACCGTGAGGGGAATTAGTATGAACGACAGTTGGTGTAGCTGCCAAATAAGCCGTTGGGGCTACAGCTACTGCAGTCCCATTTACATATCCATTGGCAACAATTTGATGGGTTGAAACTACTGCCTAAAAACATGAAATCCTCAAAAAATTTCGAATACAATGAAATAGTTCACGATACTAAGATAAATTTAGTACAACATTTATAGATGATAAGATAATAAAGACCAAAAAATCAATTCCAGTTTTTCTATAGCAAGCCATTCGCTTATTAGTACGATAACTTCTAATATAAGATAGTTTTGCTATGTTAGATAGTGGTACTTAAACGCAAAATCTGCTACTCCTGTTTTTTCCGCATCTCATCTGCATAAATCATTGTTCGCAACGAATTATTTAGATGAGATGCAGAGAAACTCATTATAATAAAAACTGAGTATTTTTGAACTGCTCACCTGAGTAACATATGTTAATGGCGCTTGCTGGATTGTATAAGTTTGATGAACTTGTTGAGGTCCATTTGTCGGTTGTTGAACAGCTACAAATGTTGTTGTTCCAGGAGTAACTGATGAGGCAGACGAACCAGGCACATAGGTCGGTATGTAATTCCTATAAATTACGAATTTGCTTTCTATTTTGATAAACAAAAAATTTCGAAACGAAAATAAAGATTTTGAAAAAACTTTTCGAAACCAAGTTCTAATATTAAAGCCTATAAATAGGAGATTAGAATTACTTGCTCCTCTGATTTGGGTATATCGATTTGGCTGATGTTGCTAGATGTTTCTCTTTAATATGTCGATGAAGACGTGGAAGAGAAGGAAATGGTCTGAAAATGATGTAATGATATTAATGAATATTACAGAAAAATATTCAACTGTTAGCATGTTAAATTTGTATTTTAAAGGAATCACTTACTTTCCATCTTTCCTGTACTTTAAACATGATGTCCATAAACATACAAATTGATTTTCACCATCAATTACTGCAAAAAGAATTATAGATAAAAAGAATAAACATAATGAATCAAAAATCTAAAAATCAAAATTAAAATTATCAACTCCTCCATACTTACAAATTTTCTGCTCATGCTTACAAACATCTCATATGCAGCGAAACTTCTCTTTCAATTCTCACTTATTAATCGAAAATGTTTGACTGCATATTGCTTACCAATCTGGGAAGTATGTACTGTTTTTACGTGGTCATACAATTCTTCTGGATTATCATACTGGAAGTCACACGTCTGCCATTTGCACATATATACTCGAATTTGCCCAGGCTTAAACTTTGATAATGATGGACCTTTATCAAAATAGATTTTATATCTCCAAATTCTTCCAAGAATATCAGCGTCTGCATATTCTTGAAAGAAGCTCAGCTTCCTTTATTTCACAAAAATTAATGTAGTAAATTGAAGAATAAGAAACATTAAATTCTAAAAAATTGTCAAAATCTAATATACCTAATTCCTATGTGACAGGAAAATACTCACTAAAATTCGCATATGAGGCGGTTCACGTGCTTCCTGTTTTGCCCGCTCATTTGCGATATATTCTGCTCGAACTTCATACTGTTTTTTCTGTTCCTCTGACAGTTTTTTCCACTATAAGGAGCAAAGATAAAGTCCACTGAACTCACATAAAATGTGGCTAAATTAAATTCCTATCCATAAGATTCAGTATTCGGTAACAAATGCATTACCTCAATGCCTACAATTTTGCTAACTTCGCCGAAACCAGCTTCTGGATTCTCTTGCATCACCTTTTTTCGGACTTCAGCCGAAAATAAGATATAACCACTTTTGGATCGCGCATTAAGTTTTGGCTGTGCCGCTAACCACGTCACCAATTCCTAAAATTACCATCTCAATGGCTAACATCATAGGCCTCCATTTGGAAAACTACGCATACGCTATATCTGATCTATCCATTATCGAAAAACTTTAACTCCCACGGAAAATACCGAATTTAATTTATGATACATTCATATTTAAATACCTTTCCAGGAGTAGCAGTAGTTGCGGTCGTATGCTCTGTGCCATCATTTGATTCCGAAGCTGTTTCATCCATATCATCTAACGGCTCCATTGGCACTGATGAATTTCCAGTATGCATCAGTAAAGGTGACATCTCCTGCAAAAAAGTATATATATATGCTTTTTTAATTCCAATCTTCATTATATAAAATAATCCAAACAATAACAATTTATTATACATATATAGATAGATAGACAGACAGACAATTCTCGATTTTGACTTCCAAACACTGTTTCTGAAAATCAGATTTTTTAAGTGAATGAATACTATCTTTTAAATGCCTTGCAAAAAAAGAAAAAAAAAAAAAGTCACTCATACTTAGTACTTTTTAGTATCGATTTTTTTTTTTTCTTGAAATTAGATATAATATAAGAAATCTACAACACTTACACCTTATTAAATAAGAAATAATTGATTTCAAACCATGATTTCCCTTGAATTTTATTTCCAGTATACTACAGTATTTATGTTCATTAGGAAAATTCGCAAACAATAAAGACAGATTTCGCTTTTCTAAATTCGAATAAGGATTTGCATTTTTGTCAAATGAAATATTACTTGACAATAAAGAGAAGTCACGATCTCTGCCAATCTAATCAGCCTAACTTCTCATTTATATATTTTTTCCATGTCAAACTACAACTATTGAATTTTCCGAAAAATCAATCACATTACTTTCATTTTCTCATTCGCATTTCTAACCTTTGTTAATCCACTTTCTTAGCCCCCCAAAAATATTTTTTACGACAATTTTGATTATAAAAAAAAAAAAAAATATATATATATATATAGCTTACCATCAAAATCAATTAATCACGTCTCATTTTATCATAAATGAAATATTTCTCACTGTTTCTCCCACTCCCTTCTATCCGAAAACTCAATTGTAGTCTTTATAGCATGCTAATTCTTTTTTTCTTTCTCTTCCTCTCTCTTTTTTCTCATTACACAATTTCACAACAACGAAACAATTTTATATTTGAAATTGAAAGATTTGTTAAGGTTTAATTGCGAAAAACTATTCAGATGAAAAATTTTAGAAATGAAATTTTTTTATGTATTTAAATGTTATGAAAAAAAAAAGAAAAAAAGACCCTTTTTCTTTCATTGCTCGTTAATATACAATAATACTTTGCTTATTATATTTGCTAAGAGATAAAAGTGAATTAATGAGAGAAAATAGTACGCGAATGGAAAAATACTAATGACGAAAAAGATGGAATGATAAGGGAAGAGAAAAGATAAGGAGGTGAGAAAAGGAAAAGAGATGAGAGCTTATTAGCAAAAGAGAAGTTCAAGCTAAATTATCGGCTATTGCTTAGATACGATGACCACTAATTATTTTATGTGTTCCTTCTCTTGATATAATCATTGAAGCTACATAAAACTGAAATTTTCTAATTTCCAAGAGAGAATTCAACAGACCAAACAAGTGTATTTGTTAGTGTATTTGCTTAGCTGATAAGTAATATTATCGCATTTCTTAAAAACATGCCTCTAATCTTTTAACAAGATGATAGAATTCTATGAAGCGGATATCTTTCCCTTACTTTTTCTAAATAACACCCACTAATGAAAACTTTTGAGAAATATTCGAAAAAAGATTTAGATTAATGTTCAAAATTAACATCACTTTCACTTTTTATTTAATGTACTCATCAATAATATATGAAATTCTGCTATATCATTTAAGATTTACGGTAATAACTCTTTTCCACTCATTTAACGTTAGCATAATTTTATACATACACTTCGAAAATTAAAAAAAAGAGAACATAAATATTCGATTTTTCTAGAAGTATAAATTAAGCAAGCAAATCAAACTTATTCTTTAAAATATTAATGCAGAAAATAAATGATGCAATAGTCTATTAATAATAATAATAATAATAATACATATAAATTCCCCAAAACGAGATTTTTTCTTCTTCAATTTAAATATAAGAACAAATTGAATCCTTGAAAGTTCAAACAAACCTTTTCCATGACGATTGGAGTTTTGAAGTAGTATATTTCCGGTTCCAGGACTTCCGATGATAAGTTATAAGTCTGAAAAAAGAAAAATACAAATATTTCATTTGTAAAACAATAAATAATGACGCGAATAAGAATAGATTCTATTGCTTGCTGATGCTAAAATGAACTAATCATTATTCTGTCATTGCGAATAGAGATATATGTAACAAAGATCTTGAAGAAATTTAACAATATCAGAGATACAAAAAAAGAAGAACTTGTCCTTTTACTTAATCTGAATAATTCGTCACTTATATTATTCATCAAATTTCCTTTCACACTCACTGAATTTCTCATAATCCATCCCATAGTATTCTCAAACAACATACAATATGCAATCTCATCGGTTAATTATTTTATAGCCAATAAAACTATCTATCAAATGTATATTATTAAATTCATTCATTTCCACTTTATCAACTGCATTACATACTTTGTTTATGTATCATCAACATATTATCACTATTAAATACTTCGTAGCATTATAACCACATTTTCCACAATATTTCCGTATTATACTGTAGCAAAACATAATTATTATATATAACTTTTGAGTAACACATACACATACATATACACTTATATGTACATGTTGTTAAAAAATGCTACCTTCTGATACAATATCTATCATCGTTACTTTTCCTTTGCCATACAGTATCAATCATTTCTACCATATCTCTCACACAGTATCCATCATTATTATATCTAATATTTCACAGTAATTACTTCCTCATTCATTTCAACTGTATTAAGAATAATAGTCTTACAACAACAACCACTACTATTACCGTAATAAAAAAAAAACAAAAATGTTCCAGTCCATACAGGTAAACAACAATTCCGATATTATGGGAAAAAAAGACAGACAGACATACACACACATACACGCACATATGTACATGTGTATACAGAGAATCTCTAGCAACATGTCTGTCACACAGGATAGCTGCAGCTACAGCATCAGCCATCGTTGTATCTAGCTGCACCAGCAGAGACAACGACAATGACGATGATGATACAAACAACAACAACAACAAAAACAACAACAACAACGAGAATGCTAGAGGAGGAGTACCATTGGTTGCATCCATTTACAGGTCATAGCGCTACATAATATGCTGGTAGCAGCTATCAATGCCGCTATTGCTGCCTGCTACTATGCTACTATTATGTTGTTGTTGTTGTTATTATTGTTGCTGTTGACCGGTTGCTTTTGCTTCTTATTGTCTGGCTGACAGGCTGATTGCATTAGAAGTGCAGTGTGGCGTGGCCCAATGTCGCATGGAAAAGATTGCATCTTGCTCCTGCTCTTGTGCTCCTTCTTGCCACTCTTGCCAATAGGTAGCGGGGATGAGGACAACGGGAGATGAGAGGCGGAAGAAAAAAGGTGCAGGGGGTGCACGAAACGCCGGTAAGCTTTGGTAGTGAAGACAACTCTTCTACTGCTACTGCAACTGCAGTTCATCCAGATAATGCTTCAGCTGATGATAATGATGATGATGACAGTAGCTAGCAGAAATAAGGCGCCAGCAACCGGCAACATTTAGTTGTTGATAGTATGGTTAGTGATGGTAGCGATGGTAACATTGATGGTAGCAACAATCCTTTCGCACACATATGTATGCATGCGCACTCTAACAACTTATCCTCATTCATTCTTCCTTCTAGACGATTGGTCGGTCAATAACACTTTTAGTCGCCAAACAACGGCGTTGACTTACTGACGGCGATGGCTATGCCACTGCGTCAACGTCAACAACACTTTACTCCTTCACCCCCACCCCGCCATTCATGATACATGTGTGTGTGTGTGTATGTGTATGTGTATGGGAACATATACATTCACGTACATGCACACGCATACACATACAAACAATACTCACATACACAGCAGACAAGCTTGAACAAAAGGGATAGACTCGTCGTCCTGCGGGCAAGTTGGGAAGCGATTTACACAACTTGCTATATGAACACAATGCAATCTCTCCCCAACTCCCCAAGAATGCCTCATACAAAGATTTGTGTGTGTGTATGTGTGTGTGTGTGTGTGCGTTATGCGTGTATGCAAGTGCGAGTGCGGGTGCGATGCACCGAGACATCATCAATAGTTTGTTGCATTGTTAACAATCTCCCCCTCTCTATCTTCTTCCACTCCATCTCTCCTCCCTGTCTCTCTTCTCCTTTATGAAGAAGTGAGGTAGCATCTACCCAACACATATAGAGATATCCTCCTTTTTTTCCTTTCGAGAAACGGGAGAAGAGAAAGAGAGAGGGGAGAATTAATTCTGATCTTCTGTCTACTTCTCTTCAAATTGCATCATATCTTATCAATGTCATTCCTTTCCAACCTTGACTTCCTCGCTCTCTCTCTCTGTATGATAAAATTTCATTCTCCAGTTGATTATGTAACTCATCAACAACATCAATCCTTCCTCTTTTCACATTTTTTGCTAACTACCAATCTTCGAAATGTGATGTGTATGTGTTACGGAATTTCGGTGTCTTTTCACTTCATCTTCAATCTTTGGCAAGCAGTTCGCAATTTAATTATACCGTGATAATTTAATTCATATTAGGCACCTCAGTTAAATTATCGTGTTAAGTACCACACGCAGCCTACTATTATCATTTTCAGCTGCCCTACTCCGGGAGTAATATCGATTTGGCCAATATTTGATATATATGTGCATAATCAGGAGTACTTACTATTCAGCATCATTTTCCCACATCACACAAAGAGACACATGTGTACACAATTTAATTTCCAATAAATTCTCTCTTTCTCTCTCTCCCTCTTTAATTCCCAATAAGTTCTCTCTCTTTCCATTCCTTTCATTTGCAATCTCCCGTTGAATTATCATTCCTAATGAGCGCGCGCGCTCCATAATCAAAATTATTACATTTCAAACAATTGCTCATCTATATCAAATAGTGAAACTGGTGGAAGTTTGGCTCTTACCAAAACAACCTGACATTTCTATTACTCGTCATCATTAGTATTTCTTCTCTTTTCTGAACGTAATTTATCTATGTGATATAAAAACTGAAAGATTTCGATGCAATTATGAAACTTGAAGGAGAACATGTAACATATTTGCAGAAAAGATATAGGGAATAAGTCAAAAAGATTGTAAGGATTTTCAGTTTGAACCAATAATTGCAGTTAGTTTAAAATGATGTCGAAATAACATTGGGAAATTAGTCGCTGTTTAAACTGGAATTTCTCTTTTTTTTTAAAATGACTTTCGGAACTACGCAGATATTTGATGGGATTCGGTTACGCATCAATCTCTTGATGAGCTCATCACGCAACCGTTTTACTATTTATGTTTGCTTATCCCATATAAATAGGTTGTAATGCAGGTCTTCAGTATCTCAGAAAAAAAAAAAATCCAAAAAGATCTCGTAAAAGAAAGGAGCAAATAGATAGGATGAAAGATGAGAATTTATAAAACTGAATAATTTACCTTTAAAGAATGCCTCAATTTTTTTGCATATGCATCATTCATCGCTTCCTCTTGATCAACGGAAATAGGCGTATTACGCATCGTACTTGCAGCCTGATTCGACCCACTACTGCTATCATCATCTACTGAGATACTCGAAAATGAAGCTGATCCCAGTTTTGTAATAGACTGTTCAATAATACCTTTCGAAGTAGATGGAACATTGGAATGAAAATCTTCTGCCTTCGTTTTTGCGGTTGATGGTAATTGATCCATATCAGCTTTTGATGATGTTTTCTGTTCATCTGTCGATATTACCGCACAGTCATTTGCAACTTTTGTTGATGAATAATGCGATGATTTACAACCTGTCAAACTGCATCGTTTTCCACCATCTTCATAGCCTCGTACTTTACTTTCCACTACATATACATCAGACTCATCAATTTCTGTTGGTCGCCCTAAAAAAAGAAACAAATACTCAGCATTTTCATGGATCTAAAATGAATGATATTTCATTCTTATCAGTGTATATGTTCGACGTGAACCAATGGGAAAATGATAGATTAAAATGAAGAGAATTTCAGACTGAGAAAGCAGACATAAAAATTTTTCTCTTGCATTCAAATTTCATATTTTGAAATCATAAACAACTTGATAACAGATTCTTATAAATAAGAAAATCACTATCTTCAAGCATTAAGTAGCATTGTACTGTCAATGATCTAGCTAGCTAATCTAGTTTTTTTCAAAACAAAATCTCCTACAATCCCAGTTTTCGCCAGATGGATACAAATGAATAACACCTAACATAAATAACTGTGACATATAATTATCCATTCATTCTATGAAATGCACTGAAACCTTTGGTGTATTCTTTAATGGGCATTACTGCACAAAATCCTTGAACATTTTCTAGTGGAATGGTTATATCCGGCTGATCGACTGCAAATACTTCTTGCTTATAGAACATCCGTGCCGGTTCATGTTTGATTTCACGGGGGCGTGCGAAATACGGTCCAGAAAAAAATCCATCACCCCTAAAAAATTTCCTAAGTATACCGGAAATAAATTTAGGAGCTAGGAAAAACTTATTATCAAACCTTATGGAAGCAAGAAACAATAAATCATGTAAAACTTCACAATGAAAAGATAATCACTTACTCAACAGTTTTCCACAGTTTGTCGACCCGTAAAATCGCATTTCGATTTTTCAATGGATTATATACATAAACAAAATCTCCTAGTTGGTACCAGCGATCATTATATTGCATTTGTTCGTAAAAGGTCATCGATTTATTAACAACTTTTGAGTTGTCTAGAATCCAGAAGTAGAAATAAGGAGCATTTAGGATAAAATCATTTTCTTAACCGATGAATAATTCTACATTTTATTATGAAACAATGGGCGAACTAAGAACAGGCAGAATCGGAGCATCTTGATCTCCGCAATCATCTCTAACAAGAAAATGATTTTCGACATGTGTTTCAAGATATTAAGTCTCCAAATTTTCGTTTCATTCATTGCAAAAATTAAGTCAAGTAATTAAACGGAGCTTCAAACAAATTTAAAATTTCAAAACAATAACAACTAATTACACAGTAAAGATGTTCAGTGAAGAAACATCGAACATTATAAAATCATGGTTAGACAGAAAATTTTTCTAACTCACAGCGAATCTTTTTTTTTTTTGAACGACGTTCACTCTTATATTAAAGATCGCTAGTGGTTAATTGCAGCAACTGTTATTTCAAATACAATTTCCTAGCTTAATGCCATACCGGTAGCTCTGAACACGAGGAAATTCTGATTTCTTGATAATGTATAAAATAATTCATTTTAAAAATGGGATTAAGTCTATGAAATTCTTTTATTGGAAACAAAAATCGATAAAATGGTAAATTTTTGCCATAATATCTTAAAATATTGACTGAAAAAAATTACAAGTCATCAAAAAAAACTTACCATTACATATAACTTCCACTCTTTCCTTTTCCAATACTGCTGGTAATTTTTTCAAACGATCATCTTCCAAAGATGAAGCTGAATCAACTGATTCCTTAAAAAAAAGAAATTTATACGAACTAAATATTTTAACCTTCTTTTAAAGCTTCACCTCAAAATACCTTCAAGTAGCTGCATTCTTACACTGGCAACAATAAGTTCACATCTTGCTAAAATAAAAGTTTTGCATAAAATTTCGAAAAGTTACGTCATCATTTGTGCCAATTATCACACCCGGTTGCGTCTGAAATGTTTTTCGATTTGCGAACACTGACGTGACACGTTTTATTGTTGTCAGAGGTTTTTCTCGTTTTATATATTCCATTTTCTCATCTTCCGAATGGTATGGCCAGTGCTGCAACAACAATACATGAATATGTTATCTGTTTTGGAGTGAATAACTGTAGTAAAAAATTAGAAAAAATGAGTTGATATATATTAAGTAGAAAATAGAAATGTTATCTGTAATTATTACTTTCAATTTCTTGAAATGCAATTGTCGACCCATATAACGGCATTCACACACGTATATATCGCCATCTTCAAAGCCCTAAAGTAGCATTGCGGATATCTCAGATTGATTATCAATTAGGTTTTTGTACGATCCGAATATCCACAAAAAACAAGGAAGTAAGCAAGAATACTAATATTTATAAATATATTAATCAAATATCCGATTAAATTCAGATATGCACCACATACTCTTCGAACGTGATGATCCTTCGTGAACAACTGCGTAAAATAAACAACTTCTGCTTCGATTTGTAATCCCTATTTTAAAAATATTCTGACCAAAAAACTTTTATTAATGAATTATCTGTTTGAAATCTTCAAAATGAATACTTTTGGTATTTGTCTCATAAACTGTCGAATGGGCATAACGTGACATTTTCCAATAAGACGATCAACCGTTATCGTATCATAATAGGACGTAAGAAATACTTCCTGAAGAACAGACATTTTTTCTTTCTAAAAACTATAATGAACTGTATGAAAATAAAATCAATGCAAAAAGGGAAAAAAAAGAAAAATGCAAACTTGATTAAATGCTAAACGGACTTAACGAGCTAATATTTTTAATCGAAAAAGATGAAACAAACATTTTCACAAAATTTTCGGGTAGCTAAATGAAATGTTTCTTCCGGTCGATAGCACCAAGTACCACGTGCAAATGTTTGTCCATCGCTATCACGATACAACCGTTCAATCCTCATAATATGCCGTTGGGACACTGTCTCTTCACTTGCTGGTGCTACATACGCATAATCATTTACTCGATAAATGATTCCACCTTGTCCAGTTGAATCCAGATCAATGTCACCATCCTAAAGAATTAATTCTTTAATGCTTAAATTTCTGCCTAAGCTAAAAGTACAATTTTTATTCAGAAAACCTTATCTCAGTACTGGTACAATAATTGAAAATTTATTCTTTTAATTTTTGAATATTAATTCACGCTAATTTTCATCCCTACTCATTTTATTTACTATATCTTGTATTATCATTGTTCACATAATAATTTCAGCAAAGTTTCGCATGGTTATTTATTACCACTCAATCCAAAGGTTTTGAATTTTCAAAACAGTTTATTGCACCGAACTATTCAAGTAATTCCCTTACTCAAGTTCCCTGCTTCATTAACTCCAAAAAGAAAAGCAAAAGATAGTATGTTAAGAAATCGCACGGATAAACGACTTTATTTTCCACACCCATCATCATTTAATACTATTTTATAATAACTTTATAGATAATATCACTAGTGGGCACATAAACACTTGAAAGTACTGATAGGGGATCGACTACCATAACTTAATTTTATTTTTTGATATTGAAAATCATAGATATATTTGTTTTGGTAAGAAAGATAAGTATTCATTATTTCTATTATTATTTAATGAGAAATTCCAAGATTTCAAATTTTATCAGAACAAACAAAAATCCAAACTTCCGACTTTTGAAAAAACTAAAAAGTTCTTTTTGCTATTTTATTTTCAATTAAATTTTGTTGAAATTGAAAATTGATCAAAGTGCAACCTTACTTTTTTCAAAACCTTCAAAAATATAAAAGAAATTACCGCCTTTGGTCCCAATGTCTCAGATTTTTTATTTTCCTCATCATCTTTCGCTTCTTTCAACAGTTTACGCTTCCGAATACTATCCACATGCGTAAACAACATTTTTTCCGTATACCAACGAGCAGGAGACAGCAATGTAGTACGAGTCAGATCATCACGCGTTTTCAGATAATACATCCAAAGTTCAATCGTATCTTCGAAAACCTAAAAATGTTAAAATAATAATTAGCTTCACAGATTTAAAAATAAGAAATGAAAAGAAAAAAAAAATCAAACATATCCGACTCTTACTAATGGGAATCAAAGCTATCTACCGATTCATTAAAAATCTTTTTCCCAATGTTCTCATAATTTATTCTATTACTAGCGAACTTTTCCTTTCACAAAATATGAAATAATTAGACAATATTAGAACATGGGACGAAAATTAGTAATTGCAATATAAAGAGATTTTTCGTCCAGATAATTTCTTTAAAATCATTATTCATTTAGTCTTGAGCAATAACTTTCATATCATTATGACTGCGTTCAGGAGCACTTGCGTCATCTGAATCACTTATTTTGGCAACGAAAACTTCAATCCAGGAAATATCTTTAGTCTATTGTAAAAATGACCAAGTCAATTTGCCTAGAATTCTTCCCTTTTTTAACCTCCTCAAGCTAATCTTCGCTTTTTAAGATGAGAATATACATCACATTGATATTTTTATATTTTTAATACTTTATAGAAAAGGCACAATTTTTGCATCTCTTTTCGCGCAAACTCGCACTGAACATACCTCTTTAATGCAGCATGTGTTCTGACAATAACAGTTAAAATAATAAGAGCTGCATTTTTTTTTTTAATCGTATTAAGATTACATTCTTCTCTAATGCACGGTTGATTCAACTCTATTTTAGTGAAGCTGTGAAAGTTGAAATTGGCATATAACTCAAAATATTCGAATAAATATATTGCAGCCTCTTTAAAGCGCATAGTAATTTTAAGAATAGAATGTTGCTCAACAGATTCACTAAGTTTTTTATTCTATATTACAATTTTTCAACTTACTTGGGAATCAGAATGAGCATGCTCCATTGCTACGTT
Organism: Onchocerca volvulus; assembly: GCA_000499405.2. Classification (NCBI taxonomy): domain Eukaryota; kingdom Metazoa; phylum Nematoda; class Chromadorea; order Rhabditida; family Onchocercidae; genus Onchocerca; species Onchocerca volvulus. The sequence goes on along the minus strand of HG738137.1, from coordinate 9,465,985 downwards.
AAACAGAAAAAAGAGATCGTCTTGAAACTTATCCAAACGACGATAACGACCCTACAAGACAATACATGCATAAAATTCTAGCACAAAAAAGAAGTTTCCAAATAATAATTATCGAATATTTTGGAAAAAATCTGGGGACAATTTTCTTTCGAATTTGTATAAAATGTGAAATCTTTAAAAATAATCAAGTTATATATGTATTCCACTTTTTAGTGATATCCTTTTGTTAAATATCGCACTTTCACACTTAAGCTGAAGAAAAAGCAACTCAATATCCGGGAAGATCGTTGGCATCCCTAACAATCATACACTTGAGTGCCTGACGAAATCTGCACCAATTTTCTCCACTGAGCTAATAATGTTAATTCATTCCATTAATTAGGCTTTCAAGGCTTCAATGTACAGCCACAATATTGAGATGCGAAATCAGTTCTAACGTAAATTACGCCACTGTCATGAAACAATAATGGACACCATATGACAGACTGACTTTTCTGTTCTACAGAGTGTTCTATCTGCCATCATAATCCCAAATTTTTCTTCAAACTTCGAATATTACGAGAAAAAAAAAACGAATAGATCTGCAAAATTTACAAACTAAGACGATTTAAATATAAAAGGAAGAAAAAAAAAGCCAATATCTACCTTATCAACATTTCTTTTCATTTCATCAATGGAAAATGGGATGTTCTCCGAATCAACGCCTTTCCTTCGTAACATTCCTGGTAAATCAGCCAGAGAATCGGAGAAACATCGGCCATCAGAGTCCTACAATAATTTAAGAAAAAAGTTTAACACTGAAATTTTATGAGTGAAATGTAGTCAACATCTGGTTGTATTTGTGATGCAATATTTTTAAATGTGCACAGTTACATATAATGTACATATCCGCATCATGCAACAATGCAATTCAGTACGCTTTTTTTTTTTTTCGATATATCAATATGATTGAACGAATCCCTACATCAGTATAATTTAATGTTCATAGCCAACTTGCAAATTTTCCAGCAAACTTTGAAAATCTATAGAGTGAAAACAAAATACCTGATGATTATTAACTGAAATAAGAATTGAGGCAAGAAGAGCTTGCACTTCCGACTGTACATTTATTGCTGATGCATTATCTTTGCATAAATCACGCTTCTTCAATAAAATTAGTTTCTGCAGTGAAAGTGCATCCTGCAATATAAATCTCAAGTGAAGGAAATTCTTGGTTCTGAATGTGGCGAACTCATTACTTAGATTCATAATAGTGAAAAAAGTAGCGTCATAACTGCCTCATGGTATTATACAATTATTCTTAATAATGACATATATGCTTTTCGGTTCACAATAATCGTTTTCAAATCATTTTTGAAACCAAATTGCACAGTAGATATTAAAGTGCGGATTACGAATCCTACTTACCACTTTGCTTGATGCTTTAGATGTATCTTGCGCATTCTCATATCTCACAGAAAAAAAAAAGGCAAACCTTATAAATCATACTCTCCGGTTCATTATAGCGACAAGCATTATCGAACATTAAATTGAAATCACTAATTAAAGCATCAGTTGAATCGTAATAATTCGATGTGATTCGATTCCGGATTTTGGTAAGATCAATTGGCTTACGGATTACATCATAATAGTCAGGATAATCCTGAAAAAACAACTTTCACTTACCTGCAAGAAATTAATAAATACAAATCTGAAACCTGATTTTCTGAAGCTAGATTTTTTTGATAAATTTCAAAGTTAAAACTTACAAATTTCGATGGTAATTGCAAGAATGGAATTGCTAGTTCACGCCCGCGTTCATCTTTATGATTCCTAATGAGATTGTACAATTCGTACAATTTGATCTTATCGACTTCAAATTCAGAACTGGATCCAATTACTTTCCGTGGAGTACTACGGCCCGTCTTAGCAATACTCATAGGTGAAACCGCAGTCGTCATGTTCGTAAAAACAGCACTACAAGATGGCGAAGCAGAACGAAAATTATCCGGAAGATGTATGCGTGAAAGAAATGTCTCGGATACCGAAATATTTGAGCCACTAAAGTTGAATAATATGAATAAATAAAAAAGATAGCTAAATAATGAATGAAAAATTACAAGCGGTACATTGTTCCTGTATATCAAACGATAATTATTAAATTTATTCCTCGTGGAGACAACTATTAGATTTCTTCTAATAACAATAACTTCCCAACTATATGCTCTTCTTATTATTCCATTTACTAATAGTTAATTCTTCAAACAGAAAAATATAAAGAACTTTTACCGAGAAAGATCACCCTCAAGATCAAAATCACTACATCTGTTATTCTCACCACCACTGCCATAATGTTTATTCTTCTTTGGCGGTAAATTTGACTTCATTAACCTGAAAGTACTTATCAATAACTTTTTCTATCGACAATTCGAAATTTCCACTTTGAGTGGCAGTAAAGAGCTTAGAAAATGAAGATATAGAATTCTAAACCTTTTAACAAATAAACAGCTATAGACAAATTTAGTTTGCAAAACTTAAGAAAAATAATTAACAAGCGCAAGTTCGGCATACCCAATTTTGTTTTTATAGTGTTTGGGATTGAAGACTGGCAAATCTGGGATTGTACCAAGCGCATTACGGACAGCTGATTGTAACGCTGTTGCATCGCGATAAATTTGCGAACCAGGCTCATTAAAATCCCAAGCATTATGGACAAGTAGATCCATATCTCTCATAAAATCATTTGATGAAATGTACTGAAATAAAAGCTGTTTACTTTATGATCTAGCTCAATATTCAGATCTTATTTTCAAAATCTATATTTCAACGAAGCAATTTCAAGAAAAAATGATTAAAATTTAAAAAAATCACATGATTTAGCCGAGTGGCGATGAAATAAAAACGAATTTTCAAATCCGAATTGCAAAATTAAGATTAGAAAAGATTCAAACAAAACTTTAATTTTATACCATGGTGCTCAATATTTATTTTTAAAAATTTTTTATACATGGTGAAAAACTCAAAAAATTCCTGAAAACATTAATTACATTTGTACTATTTCAATACGAGAAAGCGCATTTTTGAAATAACGCACGTCATACATGCATATTATATCGAACGAGGATTCATTCTGAGAGCCAAGGATTTATTTCGAGAAGAAAACACAACTTTAGAAATATTGAAACAAGATCATCCTACCTGATCAGTGTCAATTTTATGTTTGATCATAGTTAAGTCAATGGGTTTTTCAATATAATCGTAATATTCCGGATAATCCTTTTTTGATGGTAGGAACATAAAAGCAGTAGCAACACGTCGCTTACCATCCTACAAATTACTTTTCTTTTGCGCACTAATGATTATGCGAAATTATCACTATATGACTTAACAAAAACAATAATACTCAGTGGATACATGAAACTTAGTTGCCTTGTTCATTACCAATTTCTTGTAATCCTACTAAGTAATCTGATATACCCAAGAATTATGTAAATGACTGCATGCAACATTTAAAAATTACCATATAATTGCAAACAGTATTCCATAAAACCATCAGTTTGTTCCGAAAAGCTGTTAACATTTCATCATTCCATCCTCGACCACTCCGTCTTTTATGGTCAGGACTTTCAATACTTGATAAATGAATATCGGATGATTCAGGCTTTGAACTTGAATCTGGAGATTCCGTAGATGTTGATCCCCCCATTTTCTGTAGTTTTTTACAGACAGAACGTGTAAGAGTCGGGGATCGTGCGTTTTTATTTGATATCCTATTTGCTTCAGCTTCATTTACTTTTCTGGTCTGAAAAAAGACTTAAATCTTTTCACACAATAATAGAACCTCATCTAAAAAAAGTGGTATAACGACGTAGTTGAATTGTATTCCAGAAAGCTCCAATATCTGTTTTCCGAAGAAGGCTCGTAATATGAACCATCTGTCCGCTTCATTTAATTCTTTTAATTCGCTACTGATGAAATGTAATCAGGCACTGATAAATAGCATAGCTTAAAATAAAAATTTTACTTTTTGCAAGGCTCGAGTCTTTGATTTTGCTAGTCTTTCCAGCTTTACTGCTGCTTCATAAATATCCGAACCTTCAACGTTGTAGGTTTTGGCGTTTTCAAAAACTAGCAAAATGTCCTTAAGAAGTTCTTCCAAAGTACGATAACCACTACGTTTTAGCTTTTTGTTTATCATAAAAAGCGACATGGGTTCCGAAATCTCATCAAAATAATCTGGATACCAACTAAAAATACGGAAGGTCAATAAGTTAATCAAGAGATATTCCAAATTGTCGGGATGAAACATGGTAATTAAACATACAAACAAAAGTTTACAAGAAAACAAATGAACAAGTGATTATTCTCCCGAAATTTAAATTCATGGAAAAACTGCGTCTGATAAAAAAGATTTACAAAGCATACAACCATACAAAGCTTTACTTCGGAACTGACCTTTTGCTAGGTAACTCCAAAAATGGATCTGCTAGATTAGTTTCTGGATCAGCAGGATTGGGTTCATTCCGAATCGTCCAATACAGTACCCATTTTGGTTCACTGCTATGTTCTGAATCCTCATCTTCTTCCGAATCTTCTGAGTATTCTTCACTTGAATTAGCTATAGCATTCTGCGTTAATAATTCGTCTAGAACTTGCTTATTTGCATTAATCCTGAAACTGACCTCTTTTTCATCTCCATTTCTTTCTGGATATATATAAGAAGCCTATTAAATGTTAAAATCAAAAAACAAATCAAAGATTCATGCAGCCGACAAACAACCAACCTTTTAATTGTCAGTGGTTTATGTTTGGAACTACACAATTCCGTTTTACGTTTAACGTAATTTTTCAGCAACATAGAAGCATCCTACAATAAAAATTTTCATCGAAACACTTTATAATGCGAATTCCTCTTGAAATATCTTATAACAAAAATATCGTGATCTGAACTGTTAAAAATGATTCATATGATTTAAATTTTCATAAATTTCTTTCAAATTGTGGTTTCTGAATAGATTATAATCATTCCCCAAAAAACAGAGAAAGTGAACAGTAACTTCACTGCTAAATATTTGGCTTATCATTTTTAATATTAAAAAAAAAAAAAATACCAACTGCTGTAATGCTTAAAATGGTGTGAAGTAAATGAAATGTGAATGAAATGATTTAAAACATCATATAACAATTAATTCTGTCGATTAATAAAAATGATGAAACGAAATTTAAAAAGACGTATATTGCACAAACCTTACTAATCACCGAACCCAATTCATTAAAGGCTTTTGCATTTTTACACATTAATCGAAAATCGGCATCAAACTGCTGCCAGGTGTGATATTCGCCAGAACGAATCTTTATCGCTATTTGTTTGAGATCAATTGGTTTTTTGATTCGGTCATAATAAGTAGGAAATTCCTTAAATTAATTTGGTAATGGCAAATTCCCATTTAAAACTAGGAAAATACATTAAAAAAATAAATGAAGTAGCTCTTGTTTTTATTTACACAAATAAGGATTATCAATTATTTGGATATATATATGCACTTTGTTGATAGCATTATGAAAGAAATCTGAACGGAAGTCGAAATCTATGAGAAAACATACTTCTTGAGAAAGTAAAACACGAAAAGGTGGACTAAGCAACCGGCCAGTTTCATCCGTGAGCTCCAAAGTGCAGGCAATGATTTCTTCCAGCAAATCTACTGACACCATGTCGCATTTAGTCTCAACTGTTGAATTCTCTTGGCTGCAGTAATTATTAATAGCTTCGAAATTTTCCAATAATTAAAAATTTGAAAAAGCATTGCAGTTTTTATTTTCATTAAACGTTCCAATAAGATTTTGATATTATAAAAATTATTTTAAGAGACGCTTCAAACTATAAACATTATGAAAAACAAAATGTGGACTGAGATCTTTCAATTCAAAATTATGCCATATCTACTGAATTGATACTGTTGCTGACAACATCCAATTTTCATAAGAATTAAAAATGACAGTCGATTTTTCTAATATTATTAATATTAAGTAATAAATGTCAAAAAGAAATTCAAAGAAAGAAAAAACCCCAACTGTTCTTCCATTTCTGTAACAGAAACATTCCCAAGCATTCCTTTCCTGTGCGATTCAAATAATTCCCATAATTCACAAGCATCTTTGTATTCTTGACTGCCTTCCTGAATTATAAATTTATAAATGTCAACAACGAGTTTTATATTGAGGTCCGAAAGTTATTAGGATCTCCCCACCATTTAGTAAAACCAGACTTGTGTAATCACACTGAATATTAGACATAGATTCAAAAACAGTTCGTGACACTGTTCTTTTTCTTAACGTGTAAAATGTATAAAAATCAATGCAAAAGATTAAAATATGGACTTAGAATTTAGATTAAATCAGAAATTCAAGAAAAAACTTCAAACCTTATAGTAAGCCTTATTGTTACTGACTAACAGGTGGATATCTGCCGAAAGATCCTCGACAGTACTATATTCTTCGGTTTTAATTTTTTGCTGAATCCTCGTTAGATCGATTGGATGTGTGACGATATCAAAATACTTTGGATCTGTGCTAAAATAACAATTTTTGGCCTATAATGGTTCAAATCGTTTTTTTTTTTCTTTCTAATAGACTAAGAAAAGAATCTTTTGCAATAACCCATAATTATTTTACCACTCTGTCAATTTAACTAACAACCACCATGATCAAATATCGGCATATCTTCGTTGGAAGACTTCTGCTAGTAGACATAACATAATGACTGACCACTGCATCAAATAATTTTAATGCAATATTGAAGACTTTGAGAATTCTATAAATTTTGAATAGCACAAATCCATACCGACGAGATGGTGCACGGATGAAGCTTTCACATAATATCCGATTATCGGCAGTCCTGTAGGTTCGTAAAGCATCCACCAGTTCGGCACACTGTCGCAACTAAATTTATCAATTTCTACTCCAAAATTTAAAACTTAATTCCAAAAAATCAGTGATAAGCAATCTTTCATTAACTGCATGACTAATTTTAAAATTAAAGACAAAACGAAAAAAAAAAAAGAAAAAAAAGACAACGGAAAGCGCTAATATTCCAAAAGATTAACAAATATCATGACGTGTTTCAAGCAATTATTTCATCAAACTAATACATAACTACTTATTTTCATTATTTTATTCGCTCCAGTCAATTTTCATTTCTTTCCAGTCTTCCGTAAGTAATTCATATTCTATTCCTGTGCATCATCATAAATCAATGTATCTCATTGAATCTGTTCAATAACTTATCACTAGCAATAAGCTTATAATAATAACTTATCTATGCTTGAATGATCAGAGTGAGTAACATAAAGTTCTTATTATTATAAGAATACGTGCTTGCGATTTCCTTAATAGAAGAAATCAACATCATTTAACTTGTTTACGTGAATGACAAACGTATATCTCAATATACTGTTTCACTGAATTAAATTTGAATGATAAACAAATGCCTGATCCTTAAAACAGTTGTATAAATAGAATGTAAGAAAAATATTACGTCATCCAATTCTTCTCTAACATTACGTGAACGTCGTCCATATTTCTTCGGGATAATCGATGATACTTCTCTCATGCACGCCTTACGCTTCACTCCGCTCATGGTGGTATTCTTCCTACAAAAGAAAAAAAAAACATTTTGGAATTATTTTCACATGTCTCAGTTTATTCGAACTATAAATCATTTTCCACATTAGTGAAGCAATAATGAAACTTTTTCTCATTTGCTTGCTATATTCTCTAATCAACTCTTACACTATTTGTATCTTTTAATTGAATTTCCAATTATTTGAAAACACCAACTTAATTTTATCAAAATAATTTTCAATGGCAAATTATGCTGAAATAAGTCATTCATTATGATGTAAAAAAAAAGGCATGAAAAAAATTCTGTACTCTAAACAGATCCATTAACTATAAGAAATATTATCAAGTTATAATTCAAAATAAATCTAATTCCATACTTTATAATATTCATCTTATCTATCACCACCGATTAACGAATTAAGATTGGTGATGGATCAATTTCATCACAATTTCCCGCGATTTCGTGAATCTTCCCCGATAATTATCTATTATTCTGGTATTATTATGTAACGTCTACTGTAATTTCATCCCTAATATGCTAATCACTTACGTACGCTCATAAATATCTAAATAAATGCGGTAAATTGATAAAGATAAAACGGCCCCATCTACATTTCCTGGCCCGTTTCACTTGCTGTACTTCCTCTCACTCGCTCGCGTGGAACCAATTTTTCAAGTAGGAGTGGTAGATTTATCCTCATTCATACTAACTTCTATCATGCTTATTATCAAATGCACGTGATGAAATCTACGTGAGTAACAAACGGATAATCATATTACACGCCACGCACGCACGACTCAACCATTCGCGCATATTATACAGGAACGCAACGCAACGCGTCACACCCAATGCAAATGCATGCCACGCATCGCGGCTTTTTGGCGGCAATTTAAATTCACAGTAATTCTTGCAGTGGGTGTTGCGTGGTTGGTTGTGTGTGTGTGCTAGGGGGCAATCGTTGTCCAGAATGCGATCGATAAGCTTCTGCAAGGTATTATTAATAATGCATATCTATCTGTAGACGTACGTTTATGTACGTGCATACGTGTAAACAAGTATGCTTCCGTATGAGTACACATTTCCGTGCACGTGTATTGGTGGATGTTTCGGATGTGTGTGTGTGTGTTTATCGTAAGTGCATGTTTATATGTATGAAGTACATGTTTGCTTGCATACATGTGTATGCACAAGTATGTTATGTTACATGTGAAACAAGTATGCTTCCTGTAGTACATATTTATGTGCACGTGCGTGCACATGCGTAGGTTGAATCTTAGACATGTATGTTTGTAAGAATGCAGATATGTATGAAGTGCATGTTTGCACGTGTGAGTACACGTATTATACATGAGCATATGTTTGCCGATGTATGTTAGCTGTGAAAAGAGCAGCAGATAATAGGAACAATATGATTAATGATGCTTAAAGTAGTAGATAGTTACGATATATACTATAAATACATATATTGCCTGCAAATTCATGCATGCATAAACATACACACACACACACACACACACACACACACACACACACACACACACACACACACACACACACACACACACACACACACACACACACACAAACACACACACACACTTATTTTTCTGCATATATTTGCAAAGTTGAGAATTTTTTGGTCATCATTTTGATAAGATTATTTATCATTTCATTTCTTGGCTTGTATTTACATCTAGCCGTTGCATTTTTCTCTGTGTATTCGCGCTTCTTGCTGTTGCGTTTTTCTGTGCATGCACTTCATCATCTACTGTAAAGTTTATGAATTACAGAAGTTTGAAGAAATAACTACAAGCTAGACATGTGTTCCATTTATCCGTTTGAATTTAACATATCGTTTTAATATTTTATCATTTAGTTACGCTTCAATTCATTTTTTCACGTTACTGTTCTTACGTCGAAATAAAATGGTACGAAATTGGGAGCGAATTAAAGTTAAATGTTCATAGTGCATGCATCACATTCGCACTATACCATCTTATACACATCATAAAATCTTATTGCAGCAGAATATAATTCTATCAATTCCCGGAATATTTCAGAACGTTGCATTCCCTGTGAGTTGTAGCACAACAACAAATATTTGTTATCATTTTGATGTGATATATTTTTGTTTAAAATTTTGAGATCCAAATTTAAAATTCACAAATTATTTTAGGATAATGCAAAAAATTTTTTTTTATCCGAGATTTACACATTCTTTTCACTTCTTCCGTCATGTTTTATCGTTATCTTTGGTCGTTAGAAAATTTCTGACTGAATACTGAAATTTTTGCAATATCATGAAAATGCATTCAAGTTATGTGCTGCAGTGCACTACTGGCATATATTGCACTGCACCGACCTTGTCTTGTATTGCACCGCTATTGTGTCTTATATTGCATTACTAACGTATTTACATGTTGCATGCTTTAAATCCAGTTGTATGCAACATTGCACGGTAATCCTGCATTATACTTTTATCAGCTCTGTATATCGAATCTTTTCTATTCTTTCGTTTCTCATCCACTACACACGCTTTTCAAAGGAAGAAAAGCGTGAACTCTATGAATTTTTTAATGCGTACTTCTGCATGAATATTTGCCTATTTTTACATGTAATACGCGTTCAAGAGGGTTTGTTGAATTATATCGTATTTTTAAATTATGATACTTGGTGTAATACTGTCCGTTTTCAGGTGCATATTATAAGTAATGGCATCGAAGTCGAAACGGCGAAAGACGGAAAAGTTGGATGAAACAGAGACGATACTTTTAGGAGATGATCTAAAACAAATTAAAAATATTTTGCTAGATTTTGAGGTTCATTTCGAATTCTTGTTGAGCTTTCATTAGGACGAAAATCATTTAAATATATATGAGTACTAAATTAAGTAAATGGTCGAGAAATATTTCAATTATTAGCAATTATCGATGCTCAAATAGATCTTCGAATTAGATCAAAACTTTGATTGACCAACGAAAATTAGGTTTTTGCAGTTAGCGAGCCAGTGAAAATTAGTAGAGCAATTGAATTATTCCTACAATTGCCTTTAAAATTTAGATTCTGAATTTCAATTGATTTCCTCGAAATTTTGATAAATATTGTTGATAAAGCATTGTATCATTATGGCAAAATTGATATATCTAGATAATTACAATGTTCGCTCATCGCATTTAATTGGTACTTTGCCCGTGGTGCTTAATAGTTGTTTTATGGAATTGAAGAGATTTTTTGTCCACCGTACTTGATAGATATTTCAACAGTAAGACAATGTTTAAAATAACATAATTCAAAATGCGAATTCGATTAAACGAACTATAGAAATTTTTAGAAAATAAATAAGATCGAAGAGTTGGAATCAAAACTGAAGAAATGTCCACGAATTGGAGTTACGTTGATGACTGTCTTGTGGAAATGTTCCTTACAAAATTTTAACGAAAAGTAAGTTCTTTTTTTCTTTATAAGCTGCCAAAAAGAATGATTCATTTGAAACAGCATAAGCTGATGCGAAAGAGAATAATTGTAATATTAGCACTCGAAAAAACGATTTTGTGTTATGATTATAATTTCATTGAAATTTAAAATTTGCGGTATTTGTTACTACGTGTAATAATAATTTAATAAAATAATTCGAATTTATCAAGTTAATATTCCAAAAATTTTTAATCTGCGTGCATCATTAATAGTCAAAAAAAATTTTTCTAGTATCTGAAATATAATGCCATTTCGTGAACTGTTAAGATATAATGGAAGTTGACATTGTTAATAAAATTTATCGATCTCTTGCGATCATTTTCTTTAGCTAAAATTAGAGTAGATATGTTTATGTCCCATTAAACTTGTATATACGTAGTATTTAGAAACCTGGTATTATATACTGATGAAACGTTTTTCCATTTATAGACCGCAGTGGTTGCTGATTCTAAACAATGTCCTCTGTGTTTTGATAAAAATTTATGGGACAATGCCATCTTTATGTTCCGAGGTTGGCTTCATTTTTAATTGTTTATGAAAATTTCATAAATTTAATCGATTTTTTTGAAATTTACTTTGTCCTATCAATACTTTGCAGCTGGCCGAGCCACCCGGAAACTTTGCAAATATTGCAGGTAGATTTGAGATTTACTACTTTATTTAATTATTCCTTATCATAAGCTATGTAGTGAAAAAGCTTCTCTTATATTTTATGTTTGATGAATGGTATAAATGGAACAAGGACAATTACATTGGTTTTAATGCTAACTTTTCTTTTTCAAGTTTACCAACAATAAATATGTTTTCACGAAACTTACTCCAATGCCCCATAGAAATTAGTATTATTTACGAATTTTTTTGCTGTTGAACATAACAAATCTACAAATTTGATGTATATTGATTTATCACATTACAAACGTTATGGATAACAACCAATCATACCTTCCAAATTTTGTGCTCATTATATTTCAAATAAGCGTGCGAAATAAATGAGCATCAAGCATTTGAAGCCTGCTAAAGTTGGAAATGGAAAAACTTAGTTCCAAATATCATATTTGAAGCTTGAAGTTACTAACTTTACATTGTATGCTACATTTATGTAAAACAAAATAGTATTTTCTAGGTTCATTTATACATTTTAATTGGATTTCCAAAATTTCAAAAAACAATTTAGTTCGCTTGTTGGAAAGTGGTCCAAAGATACCATTGGATGCAAAGTGCGAAGTATTTCGTCTGATATGTAATCTTGCAACAGATCCTCGATGTATGGAATTGATTGCTGAAAATACTCATCTGGTAGATCGTATAGCAATGGCGATTGATCATGACGTAAATGAGGTGGCGAAAATAGCTCTTCAAATGGCAAATTTATTAGCAGTTAACAAAAATGGTATCAAAGTAAGTTCATTTTTCTCAACTTGAGAAACATCACATGTTACTTTTAACTTAAACATCCAACGGTAGTGTAAAACTGGTAGCGATGGAATATCTTTGAAAAAAGAGGTCGTTGGGTGTGAATTAATAGATTTTTTTTTTTAAATTAGAGCCATGATGTCTTTTTAGATTAGCGTATAGTATTTGAGTGCGTTATATTTGTGCTCAGTTCATGTTCTATGAATTTGAGATCACTTCTGGCTAAATTGTATGATCGAGGGGTTTTAGAATCGACAAGAATACTGCACATCATTGTTTTTCTTCTTGCTATGCATAAATTAAGTGCGAATGTCATGTTTAATTCACTACTTGTAGAAATCGTTTCCATGAACACAAATAAAAAAAAAAAAAAAAAAAAACTTTTGTTATCCTAGCATTTATGTCGCAATACTGAATAGTAAATGAAGTTGACACTGTGGCGACAGGTTTTGAAATATAAAAAGTAAAGAAGTAAGATTTTCGAAGAATATTTATTTTTTGATTAATATACAGAGCAAATCAGTACCCAGAAAGATATTTATAGAATGGAAGATAAAAAATACAGACTAAATTTACATGGAAAAACCCTTTATTTTTTTACAAAAGAAATAAGGTTTAAAAAGGCTCAAATTTAGAATTAAATATGTACAATTATAAAAAAGAAAGGAAATGAAAAGAAAGATCACCATATTCCTTAACATCATTATCATGACATCAAAAAAAAAGATCGATTTTTGTGTAAATATGCATCACCAATCTTTTCTTATATCTTTAGTACTTCTGTTTTTCTTGTCTCGTAATAAATTTCTGTATTCTCGGCATTAATTTAATAGAATAACTTCAAGAAATTTTTCAATTTCACTTTCATTTTTTCTTTTTTCGTGTAGTAAATCATCATACATCTAATGCTTTTGTCAACATGGAATGTGGTATAATGAAAACGAGATAGTATTGGATAACCAAAGTAATTAATAGATTCTTGAGGGATATATTAGTGTGGTTTCCTTATTGTTTGGTAGGTTGGAATAGAGTTACATTCGGTTTTGTTGGCTTGTAAAGCTGTGGTACTTGCTTATCATGGTAAGCACGAATTGCTTCTTCTGGATAATCTTTATTTGTCTGGAACAGCAATATTATATAGTCATAATTCAGAAAGTATTTTCTCATTGTTTGCTTTGAGCAGTAAATAGCATTACTTTTGTCATAGAGGCAATAAAGAATTCATCGATAATATAACGAAATCTCCAAGTGATAAATGAAAAAACTGAGTTGCATTACCTTTGCAACTAGACCACTATGTGCAAGCACATTTTTCGATTGTTCTTCTAATTCATTATCGCAATCTTCTTGTGATGCATCCTGTCCTTCTAATTTCTTCTCTTGATTTTTCTCAGATTCCGAAGTTGATCGGGTTTTCCGAGTTATTCGTACACCACCAGCGATTTTTTTAGCCGGTGCATGACCACCTTTCAATATATCACTCTGCTTGCTATCACTCATTGAACTGTATAGTATTCTAAAAGTAAATAGTTTAATTAAAATGGTGCAAAAAATAAGGAGTAATTGTAGATCCTGTAATACATTTACTTGATAATAAGAATAATGGTATAACATTCAAATATATATTAGTTATATCTTGGAATAAATATGAAATATATCTTTAAATGCCTAGTAGAATATATTTTGATATGATTTCACAGATGTATTATTGTTTTTTCACTTTATAAAGGGGAATTTTTTGTTAAGAAATGATATTTTATGACTAGAATCAGAAAGTTTTGTTGATGCACTTAGATATTTGCTTATTGGCCTACTAACCTAACTTATGTAGTTGTTTATCTGCGTTTTTGATCATTTTATCTTCCTTTTGTCTGATTACTTAGTGACTTTGTTTTTTGGCTCGAAATGTTGATCAATCCCGCGAATAATGTGGAATAGTAAGAATCATTGGCGCTTTAATTTATTCATATTTATTTTATTGCTTTGCCATATCTTTTAGGGCAGTAGAGTCAGGGCTCAAAAAAATAAACAAAAAAAAAGAAAAAAAAAGAAAAAACGCTAAACGAAATTGAGTGAACTGAGTCATGGATCTATCTACACATATTTAAATATTCATATTCTTCTCATCGAAAAAAAAATATCAAGATTTTTACTCGTACTTATGGAACTATTAAAGAGCTCACACTAACATTTATTATAAGACTATTCAATTTTGAGACTATATCAACTAGAATATTTGAGCCCGTAAGCAATGAACGTTATAGAGAAGCTGTCCATTTTCCTTGATGACAGTTATAATCATTTAATCTCAGCATTATTTTTTTCTTGGTTCTATAGTTAGATATATTTATAACCATAACTTAAATATATATTTCAGTTGGCTAAGATTTAAAAAAAATGCATTAAAATTTAAGGTCTAGATATTAAAATATAAAATCTAGTGTCGAATTCTAAGCAAAGTATTGCTTTCTAACTATAAAATATTCTTCACCACAGAAAAAAGTACTGTACACGCTGCGAACGACCATTGACGCACCCGACGCATTTCATCATTTAAGACGTGGCCTCCAATTCCACTACGTTGGACGGAATGCAAATGAAATGTCTTATCATTCAGGACCAAAATACATTTCAGATTTGGTAGAATAAATGAAGAGGATAACATGAAATAAGTAAATATTCAGCTTAAGTATGGATAGCATCAGAAAATCGAGTTATGTAGAATATGTTTATATGTACGACTTATTTGAAGATTAAGTTGCCATGAAGTACTATGAAAAAATAGAACTCTATTATATCTTTTGACAGTAATAAATAATCTTATGACGATCGGTAATAAAGAAAATTCTGTCAAAGCTCATTTCATATTCGGTTGCATTATATTGTTTTTAGATCGCTCAAAAAAAAGAAAATTCTTTTTTGCTAAGAACTACAACTACAATAGATTAGCAGACTTAAGACAAATGTTAAAGAAAATTTTAATTTTAATGGTTAAATCTGATTTATTCTTATTATGTTAAGTTACTTTATACTCTTTCATTTTAGCTAATTTAGATAGGAATAAAAATTTAAAAATATTTCAAACTAGCTGAACCCGGCCGCACTTTGCATAGCCGATTCAGCTAGTCTATAGCGACTAGCCATGTTTCCCGAAAGTTCTTAAACACGCTCCAATCCGAATGCAACTTTGTATCGAAATTTCAAATCAATCGATGAAGAACTTGAAGCGTTGTGTAAGAATGAACAATGCAGAAAGTAGGCGTGATCAATAAATTCAATCCGCTGATTTTTACTTGTCACAGATAAGAAAAAAAAGATAGGTATATCTAGATAAAAACACACGCCTATTCGAATACAATTTTGTACCAAAATTTCAAAGTAATCAGTGAAGAACTTGTAACTTTGTGTCAAGAGGAGCAACGAACTCTTACATTTTTATTTTTATAGAATAGATGAGTGTCATTTTTTTAGCGCTTACTGTTGTCAAATGCTGGTCTTTATCTGGGTAATTTGTTGCATCGTACGAAAGAAATGGATGGGACATTTGGACGTGAAATGCAAGAGGATGTATTACAATTAATTTGTCGTTTTGTCCGATATAAAGGTACGAAACGAATTGGACGACAGTTGGCAGCGAGGTTAGGAATATATTTAAAATCTTCGGAATTTTTTCTTTGCTGGATAATAGGATATCAAATTAATTTTTCGGGCGATGATAACTTTTTGTAAGTACCTGAATTAAATTAAAAAAAAAAAAAATCACTGGATCTTTACTTCTTAGTCAAGATGAAAAATCGTGCTCTGATCAAGTTTTTCTTTTATGAAAAAGTTGTTTTTATATGATTGTATGCAAAAAGAATAAAGAAGTTAGTTTTAACTTTTTTTGTAACTTAAATATATAAATTTCATCTCACATTTCAGTAATGGTGTGAGTGTTTTGTTGGATTGTTTTCTGGAAGGCCAATGCGAAAGTTATATCGTGGAAATGTGTTACGCATCATTTGAACTTCGTGAACAGTTCGAAACACCGGGTTGTATAAGGAAAATTGTCGAGACACATCCACGTCCTGAATATATGCTAAAAATGCTTTTGTGCTTTGCACAGGTATAGTTAGAGGAATTAATGGATAAGAAAACTGCTCTTTAAAGAGACTCAGGAGGAGAATGGATTTAAAATGTTAATTTTTTTAGGATAAAAAAAAAATTAAGTAAGGAGAGACTAAGATAAAGTCGACATGGGTAGAGAAAGTAATAAACTTTATTTTCAAGCGAAAGCGTAGGGAATCGGTTTGATTTTCGATGAATTTAAATATTTTTCAGTTTAATTAAATTTAAGGATGCATGGGGGAGAGCAGCACTTCGTGGACATGGTGCTCTAGATATACTCGTTGATGGACTTGAAAAAGCTGATTCTACACAACAGATACTGATCGTCAACACTCTTCGGCATGGCATTATTTCTCCGTTACATTATTCTACATTGTCGAAAAATTCATCTTTTAATGAAGGAAGGAGGATGGGATGAAAAAGAAAATTAGTAATAAGGGAAGAAAGCTATGAAAGCAAAACGGAAAAAGAAAGATAATGGAGCATTACTAAACTAGGAAGTTTTCGGATAACATTACCAATGATTTGTGTGATTTTTCGCCATTATATTCAAATTTTAGGTATTTTGTTCATGACGGAAGTGGTCTAAGCTATTTAACGTTTTCCACAAAATTTCTGGATATTGTTGTAGATCATATCAATCTCTATCTGGATAAAAATAAACGTATGTGTAGTGTAAGTTTTCAGTTTCTATTTCCAGCTATTATTCTCTTAAACTTTGAAGTTGACACGTTTGCTTGTATAATATTATGCTATGGTGTACAAAGCGATGTTTATCCAATAATTATTTCAATTTCACATACATGTTATGATTTGTCATATACTAGTTTGATACATCATGAAAACAGCGTAGCTAGGTTTTCGGTATATTTAAATCATTTTAGCCTGAAAACTTTTTTCATGCTCACAAACTTGTTAGTTTTGCGCAGTTTAGTACTGAAAAATTTTCTGATGCTGTATTACACAAAATTTTTTTCTCTGCCATTTTAAAACTTTCTTTAATGGATTAGGTATTTTTATATAATTCATAATTTTAGTGAATTTGTTAATAAATTTTATTTTAAATTTAACAACTTCTAAGCTAACTTCATTTGTTATTTTGATTAAAATAAGATCATATTACATATAATTTTTACGACTGGAAATATCGATTTATTTTTGCTCCTTTATTTATTGGGCCTAAAATTTTTTGAATATTTCTCTTATTTGATGTAGGTATATTTCAGACGCTACTAAGTGGAGTGGGAAGTGAATGTGCAGCTCACAGCAAAATAGGACGTCATAAAACAGAATGCTTGTGTTGTAAAATGATGGTAAGTATATTTTATAAAAAATCTGAATAAGAATTAACGTGGCAAACATGATTTCGATATATACTTTCTATTTTTCTAAGTAAAGGAATTAACCTCAATTTTAACATTATTCTGAAATTGCGATGTCTAGGTTTGGACATTTTTCCTTAGATTTTAGAACTTAAAAATGATTAAACAATCTCGATTTTTTTTGCAAAAGGAAAGAAAAAATCATTTGCAGTTAATACCACTTCATTCGTCGAACTTTGAAGTGCTCACTCATATTATGGATCCTGACGCATCTTCATCCAGAAAATTGATGGAATCTTCCTGGAGTCCATCGCAATCACCACCACCTGGAATGCGTTCACCACTGATGTCCCCAAAAAGAATGTCACTGTTTCACTTTCTTCCTTCCTTCTATTTTATTGTATTATAGAGTCAAATTATAAAATACTAAGTTATGCTAAAAGGAATAAACACACAAAACATAATCAACAATAACATTAAATAGTAATGCTTACGATGTAATGAAATTTCGGAATATTTGAAACATCTTTTTTTTTTTTTTTTCACTTCCCGTCACAAGTTAATCGTGTTAATACAACAGTTTTGTTAAATATTGGTAAGCATATTCAATCTTTATAGCAGAATGTTTTAGCTTCATTCATAGTGATACGAGTCTTATTTAATTCGGATATATAGCATTAAGATATGTTCAGGTCATATGTTCTTTAACTATAGGACGCTTGCCAAAATCGTTGAAACTTTTGAATACCAAAGTTAATGCTGTATCAACAGAAATAAATTATTCTGTGAAAATTGCAGTTCATCGACGTCGCTAATGGATGAATGCATCGAATGCATGGAACGTCCGATATCCACGAATGATAATAGGAATTTGAGTTGTTTTTCACATGTTGTCAGGAATACGGAGGTATATGCTAGTTATTAGTTTATTTTAACGAAAACTGCTGTCAGCACTTCTATAATTATGCCAGTCATAATATCTGTTGGGTAAAGAATTATATAGTTTGAAATGTTGAGCTTAACTTTCTATTTTAACGTATTAGAATATGCAGTTGAAGCATTTTTTTATTGTATTTAGCGAAAACAGTTTAATTTGGAAATAAGAGTGCATTCTATTTGAATATCCAAAAGTATTTCATAATGACAATCTTTGCAGATATGAAAATATGGCTTTAATATTTTGATGTTTAATGTTATTATGTAAGTAGATTATATTATATTATATTATTGTATTAGATATTTTAGCTCGTCGTTGGTGAACTGTACATTTTGGCTTGGCTATCACACAGCGAATCTAATATGAAACGATTGATTACATCAAAAGTAACTTTGTCATATTTTCTGTATAAAAAAAAATAAGCTGAAAGTTTTTTTTTAGAAGTTTTTTTACGAGTAACGGCATACATTAAGCAAATTAAGAAAAAAAAATTATGAAGAATAAAGAATAACAGTTCAGATTAAGAAGCAGAGATTATAATGTTTTCCAAGAAGTAAGAAAAAATAATTGGGGTATGTAGAAAGTAATCGAAACATAACCTTCTTTTATAGTGCATAAATCTAGAAGAATGCAAATTGTCGTCTATTACCCAATATGTTGCTTTTTTTTCTCAGATTGTCAGTGCCTTACTGCGATACATTGCTGAAGCACCATCGATGGTTTCCAAAGCACCACGTACAATACGACGAATTTTTCGGCATCGTTTAGCTGTAGAAAATTTGTCTCGTTTAGAGTTGCATACTCTTGTCATACATATCTTAATGACACGGAAATGTGGAACTGGAAAGTATGCTTCTTCGTTTTATTTTTCTGTTGCTGTGGTACAATACTAGGTTGTAAATTTATCCATATAACATAATAGAATATCGTTATTCGTATCTTGTTATTCTACAGAAGTTGCTAGCTCACAGTATTAAAGTTAAACCCACCAAATGATTGAATGAATTCCAATTTCGAAAATTCTTAGTGAATAACGTTGTTTGATCTTCCTATTTCTAGATATTTTTATATCCAGTCTTCATAAAATATTAGTGCTTAACTTTCCTTCTTTTTCAACTATAAATCTTCATTTTTCATGAATTCTTGCCGCAACTTTAGATACGAACAAAATTTTTTATTATATTAAAATTTAACGTAATAATTTAATGAAAAATTAGATTTCTTATCATTTATAATAGCATTCAAGTATATTCCATCCAGAAGTAACAGCTGGTATCATATTAACGAGTTACTTCTTCATTTTTTTCATCTGAAGTTGTCTGAATTTTCAGACGAATTACGCAATGTTCAGAATGTGCAATAAGAAATGATTTTGGTAATGCTTTGTTAGAAGAATTTTCATCTCATATCGATGCACCGTTTGGATTAGAAGTACTTAAAAATATATACAAATCAAACGATGAAATTGAACAAATGAAAGCTTGTATTGCAACATTACATCTCGTTAGGTATTTTTTTCATGTATCATTATCTATTTGAGATAGGAAAAAAGGATTCTGGAATAGCGTTATATGGCATGCATTACGTATGCATTACAAATATTGAATTGTGGTTGAGAGAAATAAAGATGAGGAAGAAAAGAATGTCTATCACTGATTTATCTTTCACTCAAAACTGGAATTATATCATATCACTATCTCATGTTCTTAATAGTATTTTTTAGAAATATGTTGTTTAATGTGTTTTTTGAATTATTAATATTTGGATTTCTTTAGTTTGGTTATTCATGATTACGCTATTTATAATCGTGATAAAATTTTATGAATCGATTATATTGGATTGCATGCATGAAGCAATTTTGGGTTGAAGACTTTAGTTGCTTTTTGAGTAATAGCTTATGTGAGCAGAATATTATTTGCTTGCTTGTTTTCGATACCCATCTCTAGCTTTAAATATACAATTACAGATCAAAATCTTTTAGATGATCTATTTATTTCTAACTGGAATTGTGAAATACGAAACTTTTTTCTCAAAATTATATGCATAATCCTTAAACATTTTTTAGAAGAGTCGATAACTGGAAACGGATGCTAGTGACCCATAAACCCGTTGAACGTCTTTTGGCTAAACTACGTGAAATTTTGGTTGATGGCAATGAAGAAAACTGGCAGATAACAACGTATTGTGAAGGGGTACATCTTCCTTTCTCAAATACATCTTTTTAATTTATTTCACTCTAAAATATAAATACTTAGAAAGCTGGAAGAATAATAATTTTGGCATAAGCTTTGAAAGCAAAAGTGTAAAAAATTATGCCACGATTCGATTTTTTTTTTTCTTTTCAGCAGGTAGATTCTGTATTATCTGCAAGAAATAAAGCTATTTACTTATCACTACAGTTAAAATCATGCTTTAAAATAAGTATATAGTCTGTTTGTCTGATCCATGTTTAATCAAAAGCACTCATTATTGCAATAATAATAAATGGAAAGGGCAGCTGCTTTTGGAAATTGTGAAAATTCATTTATTCAATAAATTATTCCTTTTTCACAAACAATTATCAGTGTTAGCTGTCAAGTAGTGATCTTATTTTAACCAGATGAAATGATTTGGTGATGAATATCATATGCTTCTTTCAATAGAAGTATGCATACTGCATTCGAATATAAGCCTGCTATCATAATTATAATAATCAATCAATAAATCAACTAATATCACTGAGAACAACAGGACTATTTAGCTATTCAAACTGTCTTGCTGAGCTGAGTGATATTAATTGATTGCTATATACTTATTATCTCGTAAATAACAAAATTAATTAATAATTTCTGACTTTTGAGTCAGATTTAATTTTTTCAGCCGACATTAGTTCGTCAAATTTTGGTTGCATTGTCATTTTTAATCCCATCAGATGTATTGACGAATTCTTTACATGATATCTGGGATGATCTTTCAAGTTACATCACTAGAGAGATGCCACTAAGTAAATGTATTGTAAAGGAAGCAACTTTATTGTCAAAAAAAGCCATGCCGACAGCATCTGGTTTACCAGAATTCATCAAATTTAAATATGGTAAACTGATGGAAATTGTCCCGAAGAAATGCTTATGTGAAGGAAGTGAATATTTTCGGGTGAATTTTTTACATTTTATTAGAATTCAATCTCATAATCCGCGTACAGGTATTAAGGCAATTAAACAATTCAGTAAAAGTGAATATTTTTAAATACTTATCAAGTGCTGTATATAAACATTAGTTTTTAAGTAGATCATATTTTGTAGATATAATGAGAAATTTCTCAGTTTTCCACTTGTAATTTTTTTATATCAGCAGTACTTTCTAATGTTTCATTTATTTGCGAATAATTGCTTCTGAGGATTTTGTAAACAGATGTAGTCTAATAATATAGCTAAGATGAATTGTCCGTTTTCCGAGTAACGATGTTTTTTCGATTTTTTTTAAAGATAAATTACTTTTAATCTTCAAAATGTTATAGGTGAATTTATTTCTTTAATGAAGTTAATTTTCGGAAATTTAAATGGGTTTTTAGGGTATGTTTGGGAATAAATTTTCGGAACAATTTCGCGATACATTTGAATTTGATGAAGAGGAAGAACAGTGCCCTTTCCGCTTGTTCTCCATTTTTTTGCATTATTTAAGTGGCTGTGGCAAGTCGTGTGTGAGAATAACTGAGAATGATATACCGGCTTTGCTGAAGGTACCAACTTTTTATGTTTCTAAATTATGTTGTTATCGTAACATGCTTATTTGGTTTGTGCAGCCACTGAATTTTATCTCTGGCAGCATGAATTAAATCAGTTGATAAGTACTTAACTGTATTAGATATGTAGTTATTGCCATTACCAGAAAACATAAGTAATTTAATAATTATCAAATACTATTAATATAAGTATTTTCGCATTTCGAAAATTTTCCTTTCATCCAATGTTATATTTGCGGGAATCCACAAGGTGAAAAGAAGATACCTGAATTTCTTCCTATAAATAAATAGATAGTTATGAATGAAAAATTTTGCAGTTGTCGGATCGTTACCTGTGCACAGGAATAAGCTCCAAATTGTTAGCTTACGAAAGTCCGCTCAGAAATTTGATTACCGGTGAGACACTGCCGAATTATCTGGAAGTTATGCTCTCTACCGGAAGTGATACGCGTAATGTGCTGAGAGATGCTTGTATAAGCTATCTGCTGAGGTTTCTTTTTCTGAATAATTTTAATGAGAAACATTATAAGAATGGTTGTCTTAAATTATGCCAATTGCCTGATATTTAAGTTATTTATGAATGAAGCCTTAATAATAAGATTTCTTGAAGTAGCCTGCATTATATAGTTGTAAGAAAAAGAAGTGACATGCAAATCGCGCTTTTTTATAAATGATTTAGTGACTTATCGATGATTATGAATAAAAATTTTTAAATCTCCAGGAAAATATATTACGAATGATAACGCTATCCATGATCGGATTTTGAGTTTTTAATTTTTTTTATTTCAGGGGTTGTACAGAAGAACAAATGTTTAAGGCGCTAAAAGTAGTGGCTGGTAATTCTGTTGCAGTGGACGCGTTAATGGAAATATTGCAGGCATTTTTGATGACATACTGTCGGCGGAGGAAAATCAAGTATGAAGAAACAACAACAACTTATAGTTGCATTCGATAAATATATGATTTCCTGTACGCATTTGAAAAGTGCTTTCGGAATTAAGATCCTAATTATTTGGGGGAATTATGGATGTAATTATGATTCTTTAAGTCTAGTGAAAACAAAAAGAAGCTCTGATTAGTAATTTTATTTCGAAGAATTACTCTCCAGTTGTTACTACATGAGAAATAAAAATAGGGGAATAAAGAAAAGCAAAGGAGGATCTGAATAAAAAAATATTTTAATTATTCTTTCTTCAGGATATTATTCCTGATAATGATTTAATAGAAAAGCAATTAAATTAGGGACGGATATTGTTTCACATAAAGAAAATTGTAATCAAAAATTTCTTTTTAAGCTACCACATATCTTTGATCACTATTGCTTTGACTGGATAATTCATGGAATGATTTGTTAAGCGCCTCAATTTCACGACTAGCTATAATTAGTGATCGTTTAATGTATGCCACTTCCATTAAAGTAATATTATCCATTCTTGCATGACATGATTCCACCTGTAAATAGGATAAAAGCAGCCTAGTTTTTATTGCAAAATTTAATTGTCACAGATAAATTGCATAAAATATTGCAAACATTTGATTTTCTTTTTCCATTATCTATTTTAATAGAATTTGGACTGTTCATCTCAATAATTGTTCCATAACTGTTTTCTGTTTCTAGTTTAATAATTTTTACAACTAGGTATTACATATGAAGTTGTAATGATCAGGGATTGTTGATAAATATAGTTAAGACAATTTTTTATCCTTAAATTGTTCTTTCTTTTTATCTAATACAATTACAGTGATATATATTACCTGTCCCAAAAATTTAGTCGATGAATTGTTGAGCTTCGCAGACCGTTTATCCCATAAGTCTTGCACATAAACTCTTATCTGCAAACAATGATATACTTGTCTACAAACAATTTTATAAGAAATTACTTTTGTTGACTTGGATTTAACTAATGCGATTGCTTTGCACATTGCTTGGATAACTTAGCTATATTAATGATTCGATAACATAGATTCTGGCGAAAAACTGTCTTAGGATTTATGGATGGGAAACTTGGTTTCTATATATACAATTGATTTCAGTTCTTAAAATAACATAGATATAAGTACAACATTCATAAAAATACCTTAAGATAGTGTGAGTTTTGAAACTAAGCAAAATTTGTCCATTTTCGAGATCGATATTTCATTAAGAATCAGTCAGTCTCAGACATATCTCCCATCCCTTGTTTCTTCTTTTTATTTTATGCATTTTTTTATTTATTACTGCCAGTTATGCATGTATTCTGTACTTGTAAATGCATGAACATTGCTCATTGTTTAGTGGATAAAATGATTTTCTACTAGAAGCATTTTTATTCATGATTTTAGGAATATCTCATTACTTCTCACTATCTTGATTGGTAGGATATTCAACATATCATTAAGATCAAAATAATGATCAAGATTTCTTTAGTCTTCCGGCAGAAAATATGTACTAAAGCATGAGATCTAAGGGATCCGTTTCATTCATCTTATCAAAAATGAAATTTCAAACCATATCGCTATCCGGAAGATCTTCTTTGGCATATCGTACGAACATATGAGCTATTTCTAAATAAAATCGTGGCACTTGTCCAAATGCATTAGTTCCACTTTCCGCTATTACAAGTTTTTTCAATTCATCTACACATAACCATTCTGGTGGCTATGAATAAAATAAACGAGTTTCTTTTGGAACAAAAATAATATTGACAACATCAAGATTTCTTTAGATAATATCATAGTTGTACAATCAGATTTTTTTCGAATTATATCACAACAACTATCAGTTGCGATAAATTCAATGATAAATCGTTTAAAATAAAAGCCAACAATGATGATGCATTTCCGACGTTTTCTTAAAGTAACTGCTACCCATAGTGGCACCCAAATAGGCATACCAGCTTCGAATGGTCCAATATCACCACTTATTAGACGTAATTCATCCAAGTTAAATTGTGGATTTATCTGAAAAATGAAACTGACTGTTACTGATAAATATATTATTTTCTGTTACATTTTTTTTTTCATTGAATTCGATTCAACTTGGCAAAAATTAATTCTATGTTTAAAGTTTTCGAGAAGCTATTAAGTTTGTTTTACCTTAAAAGTTACAGGAGAAAAACTACGACTTAAATCTTTCTTCCATGACTTCAAAAAGGTTGATTTCCTGTCACAAGAAATCTTTAGCAGGTTAAAGATTAATTATAATCTGCAAAATACCTAAAGATTTTGCATAAACATAAAATAAACCTGAATCCATTCATTACCGGCAAGAAATTCGCATTGTTCCGGCGTCATCATCTAGCACTTTTACCTTCACTTGTTTTAGCTGAAATACTGTTTTAAGGATTATACATGACATATTACGTTTAATATTAATGTTATATAAATTAAAATAATTTTGAGAAATAAAAAGGAAAAAGCAAATTTACAAACTAGAGGAAAAAATATGAGATAAACTTACATTTAATTTTATGTCTAATGTAACGCAAAATAAACTTTGTATATATGTAAAATAAATTTGAATAAAATAAGCTAATAATCAATCGACATATATAAAAAATTACATAAATAGAATAATAAAAAGTATGCAAAAATGAAAGACACAAATTATTGACTAGTTCGTAAAATGACGGGAAGTACATTGAATACAATTATCGCATTTGAATGCGAATCCTTTGCGCGCGTAAACACGCTCGCAAAGTCGTAACATAAATTATAAATGACTAAAAAGCATCTCATATACGAAATTGCAAAACAAAAGAGTGAAAATGGTGAATGGATTATTTCAATAATTCCTAAAATTCAATCTTTATAAAACTATCAAATTAAGCTATCAAGTAAAACTATCAAATTAAATAGGGGATTTTTTCCATGACAAATTATTTAATTATCGATTTGTTAGTCTTCTATTTTCTATAAAATAAAAATTTAAACATCCATTGATCAAAATGTTTAATCTCCGAAAATTCTTACTTGATGCGTCGAACTCTATAACTAAAATTGACTCAAACTTCAAAATCTGACCCTTTAAATTCTTCAGGGTTCTTCCTTCTCCAGCACATCACCTTATGAATGTTTGTCCACATATAGGAGCGTTTCGGGGGGGTAGACATGTTCATCCTTTCGGCTTTTTGGTTTTAAAAGAGATCACACCGCTTAACCTTGTTTACCATAACTGCATTCTTTGACTTTTCTACATCTTTTCACTAGTTAACCTTTCCATCAGGAATAATGAGAATAATATGGACGAAGGGAATAACAAAAAAAAAAAAAAAAACAGAGAGAGACTAAAATATATTTATTTGATATTTTTATAGCAATACTTATTTATATTTAATTCAGAACGAGCCAACAATAGCAACAATCCGACGTTCAGTTGGACATTATTCTTCTCCATCAACGACAAGAAAAGAACGTCCTATTGATCAATTTGCTTGGATCTTTATACAAATAAAAATGCAAATGTTCCCTGTTACTATCCACATAACTTTACAAGTTCTCCACCGATTGCTTTCAAATTTTGACACAACCTTGTATTCGAATAGGCGTTCCTTTTTAATGTAGACATACTTCTTTAGACGTGTCACGTCCGTAGCATCTAAAAACAAGTGACCGGACTAAATTTTTGACTGCTCTGCACCACACCTTTATCAGTGGACAGAATTTTTTTGACCCTAAGTTTTCTTTTTCTTTTTTTTTTAGTGCGCCTCCATGAGCGGACAGAATTTGTTTACCACGCTTACTTTCTGCATTGACCACGGTTACTTCGTGCAACATTGCATTCGAAGAGGCATGTATTTTTAAATAGATAAAACGAGTAATTTAAGCTTTTTCGCTTATTTTCTGCTTTGTAAGGAATTCGACGTCATGATAGTATATAATGAAGTGTTTCGTTCAGGGAGTTTATGGATTACCTTCCTGACATCTAATATTAGGTCGTTTTGGATTACTTCTTTGTCGCAAATGTTCATCGTTCATTTTGACACAAAGTTTCTAATCTGGCTTTATGAAAAAATTACTTCAAACGAAATCAATGATGTAATATGCGCTGAAATACTCGATGCCGAGTCGATAAGGATTTGCATGAAATTGCGACGAAAAATATGATGCACAGACTTTGCAGTAAAGGCAGTCATACACAAGTCCGTCGATACTGTTTTGGAAGAGATAAAGCGGTTAATTATCCAACAGAATTTTTGAATTCACCAATCTATTAGATATGCCATCACACGTGCTGCAATTGAAAATCGACGTGCCAATTTATCATGTTGTGAAATGTCAGCCAGCCAAACTTTGCAATTCATGCAGCTTGCGGTAAAAAAAAATTAATTAGCAACATCATAGAAGACAGCAATCTTGACAGAATTTTTCAAAGGTGAAGATGTCCTCATTCCTTCACATTGCTATGATTCTAATGGATATGGCATCTTAATTTAAGAGTTTAAAATTTCCAATTCGATTGTCGTTTGCAATTATCATCAACAAAATTCAGGGCTAATTTTTAGAATTGTGCGATTTAGATTTAAAAATGGATTGCTTCTCAATGGGCAGTTATATTTTGCGTGTAACTTAACTTACAAGATAATAATGGTCTTTGCTATAGACGATTAAAGAGCTAATCAAACGACTTCAAAGCAACCAGTCTTTGTCCGAACGTTATAACGAGATAATCAAAGAGCAATTACAATTTAAAATTATTGAGAAAGTGACAACAAATATGGACCAAGAAGGTGTTTTACATTATTTGTCTAATCATGAAGTATTAACTCCAGGAAAGGAAACTACAAAATTCCAAATTGTCTACCATGCTTCAGCCCATATTAATGGAGCAAAAAGTCTGAACAATGTGTTCTATCGTGGTCCCACTACATTACCTGACTTAGCAGGTGTTTTGTTCCGTCTCAAATTGATAAGAAATGTCATAATGGCAGATATAGAAAAAGCCTTTTTGCAATTGGAATTACATCCGTCAGAGAGAAATTGTACTCGGTTCTTATGACCAAAAGACATTCAAGGAGAAATTACAAAGAAAAATTTAGTATGTTACCGGTCTCAAAGAGTACCATTTGGAGTAATAGCGTCCCCCTTCTTACTTTCAGCTAGATTCAAAAAATTGACTTGATATTATCATTTAGAAACTTTTGATGGTAAAACCGCTTTAGAAATTAAGAAAAATCTCTATGTTGATAATGTTATATTACCCGTAATTGGAACGCAAGAAGCATTCAAAATTTACAACGAAATGAAAGATATTTCAAAAATGCTTCAATGAACATACGAGAATTCTTTACAAATAACAATGAATTCAATGAACTTATACCTGAAAATGACCGAGCAGAACCAAATCACTGATGATTTAATTAGCAGCTGACTTAAGTAGCAGAACACTTTAAAGTAATTTGTTTTTCTTCATATCATTATAGCTAAAGCAACCCAAAATCATAAGTCAATTACAATAGGAGAAATCGTAAAACACTGAAAATTCACCTCAAAGCAACCTTATTGCTTTTTTAGGCTTAAGCTTTGGCTTAAGCCAACCTGTATCGATTTCATCTGAATCAAGAAGATAAGCAACTTCAATACCACCACTCTTTGCTTGCTTTAATATTTGGCTGATATCATTAAAAAAGTAACTCATATTTTATATTTTAAATGCAGTAAACTCACTTATTTTTTCGTAATTAAAAAAATTAATGCTTTGTACATCTTGATCAGTAAGCTCTGATGGACAAATTCATAAAATTTAAATTCTACAAGTATTTACTATTTTCAGAATACGCAACTAGAACTGCATCAAATGATAACAATCATCAGAAAATGAAGTTTCAGAAAATCACCTTCAAAACTGAAGTCATTACTACAACTGATATTATTTCTTTTGACCCGATCCAATAATACAAACAATCAGTCAATAATTTATATTATTTACAAGTTTCGGTAAGACCAAAGTCTTATCCATGTTGGCATCCATTTCCTGAAATTATTTCTTAGATCATTCAATTTTGAAATGATATTATATATTGCAAATATTTGAGATGGGAGAATTGTGCAGCGGAAAAGTAATTACTTTAAAATCAATTTTAAAATTATTTATTTTGAATATATAAAAACTTGTTGCCGTTCTCATAAATTTAATGCAGGAATTCTATAAATTTTCCAAATATTAGTTTTCATGACGATTCTTGAGAGTATTTTCTAAAATATCCATTTAATTTCCCCAATATATTGACATGAATTTCTTCAATATCTTGACATAGAATCATCATGAAAAAATAAGATTCATACTTAATGTATGAATATAATGTGAGGAACTATGCCAACGAATTCAAGGAATAAATTCATAAATTTACAATATCTAAAACAACCAATATTCGGCCTTTCACGATATGGCAAATAATGCAACATATTAGGATTTTGTGTCCTCATTACTTAAATCTTATGACAAATCAATAAATCTATGTCTGGGTAAAACTATCTTCTGATATTTCGGAAGTTTATTATAAATGACGAATTTACCTCAAATAAGTGGTGGAGTAGTTCTATCGGTTTTGTTCGTTTTACAAACTTGCTATCACATCCGCTAATTAATTTAAAAAATGTTGGCACGCACAGCAGCACTTTAAATAACGGTAAACTATACATTCTGAAATCTAGACCTGTAGGACAATAAATTGTAATATCTCGAATAAGCAAAAACAAAATCATTTGCTCACAAAGATTGTAATTTTTCAATTTACATCATTTCTAAAAGAAAAAAAGAAAGAAAAAAGCAGTTTAAATTTTTAATCGCATTATTTTAATGAATCGAATTTAATCTTTTTACTAAATATACTAAATACAAAAAGAATTATTGGACTTATTTCTCGATTCTTTGGAATATAAATTGATTAAGATGTGAATATCAATGGTAAGATATTCTGAGTGACAAGGGAATTATATTTTGATGAAAAACTTGAAAAAAAAAAAAACGAGATGATTTAGATGTTTACAATGAAGAACATTTTATCATCACGGAATAGCTGCCAATAAAGTATTGCTCATAAATGCAATTAAAATAACTGCTTGCTGTGAATTGTTTAACTTCCAAATAAATTTTTACTTATTTGATTTAGAAAGCTAATCTTAATAACCATTATTAAACTGGCTCAAAAATTTTGGATCGAAATTCGAATTAGTGCATTGCTCCAGTCTTTCCGCTTCCTAATGAAATCTTGACACTTCTGATGGTTCTGCTGATATATACAAATTAGTTGGCATTGATTTTTGCGGTGATTTTTACGACCTAAGCAAATATATCGACATTAAAAGAAAATCGCCGGTCAGATTAGAAATAGAAAAATAATCCAGAAATAACTGTGCCCTCCATATCTGATCACTCTAAACATGCAATCAGTAGGCTAATCAACTTCATAAAGCGAACTCATAAAGATTGCTACTAATTTTTAAATTAAATTGTAAGTTTAGATAGACTAAATCATTCATATCACAGTATCAGAA
Organism: Onchocerca volvulus; assembly: GCA_000499405.2. NCBI lineage: Eukaryota > Metazoa > Nematoda > Chromadorea > Rhabditida > Onchocercidae > Onchocerca > Onchocerca volvulus. Next base: position 9,434,936 of record HG738137.1, on the reverse strand, counting down.
TCATACAAATATCATTTGAAGTATGAAAAAGAACAAAATTAGTTAAAAATTATTAAAATAAAAAAAAAATCCGTTACATAGAAATGATCATCAATTGCAGATCTTGGAATCTAAGATTTTATTTGTATAACTTTAATTGTCTTGATTAATTTTTTTTTGTCTTAAGGAAGATTCTAGCGAATGATTTAATTATGAACTTAAAAATTATGTAATAGATCATCCAAATAGTAGTTTTACCGCATGAATTATGGTTACAGAATGGGAAGGAAAGTTTGTAAAAAGTTTTCTCGAATGTCAAGATTTTTGCTACAGCAGACACAAAAACACTTATTAGTGTTTTAAAACCAAAACGATACTTCATTGCTTTGAAGCATAAAATGATATCTCTCACATTAGTTATACATATAAAAACGAGGGACAATAAAGGTGGAACAGTTGTCAGGTCATTTGCCAGGTCACTTGCAGGTCACTTGCCAACATCACTGGACAATCAATCCATTTCATAGTAGAGACTATTCGAAGAAGAGTTTTACAAATAAAAAATAGATCATATTTTATTGGTACCACAACGCATCTTTTCCCGATGAAGATAACTAAGATTTTAAATAGTTCCATACCATTTATTATTATTATGATGGTCAACTTTATTAAAATATTGAAAGAAATAATAGGTTAACTTCATTTATAATTCAAAAATATTGAAGCAGACTTTTATAAAGACTTATATCTCACTAATCAAGACCATTCTAGCTAAAAGCGTAGAAGAAAATCAGATGACCTCTGGCTTTATTTTCTAGTTTCATTATGCGTTGCATAACTGCTTGCACTATTAATTTTCTATTAAAGGGTCCAGGATGGATGAAGAATAGACTTTTAAGCAGGCTCGCTTTACCGATTCGGCGATCAGTCACGGATTATACTTAAATATAATAACATATTATTATATTTTATCATCGTTAAAACTGTTTATCTCTTATTGACCGTCATGTTACAATCCGAAAATTGTCATCGGCAGCATCATTTAATGATATGCAAATAAATTGTAAACTTAGAACCATAATTTGCGACATTAAACGTTTTTACTTATTGCTTCGATCTCATTTTCTTTCACAGTTATCGCCTCTACTCGCACCGATTTTTAGGATTGTCCATAGCATAGAATTTAGTGAAATACCTCACCTTACATATAGTCTCATCAGAGTAATTTTTTTATAAATTACTTTATGTATCGGATTCATAATTAGACAATCTTAAAAATTACGGCTAGAAACGGAAAAATTTTCTCACAATATATAAAATAAAAATGTAAATCATCGTAGCTGTTATTTCACATATAACTGCATGGAAATTTCACACATAACTTTGCAATTCTTCATCGACTGCTTTCAAATTTTGATACAACATTGCATTCAAATAGGCTCGTTTCCAGATAGGTATACCCACTTCTTTTTACTTGTCACACCTACCACAGGTAAAAGTTAGCGAGCGGACTGAATTTGTTGACCGCGCCTATTTCCTTCTTGAACAAACTTTGAAGCTCCTCAACGACTGATTCGAAATTTCCATGCAAAGTTGCGTTGGAAATTTATGCAACCTCTTCACCGACTGCTTTCAAATTTTGACATAACGTTTGTATTGAGATTTGTTTATGTATATATATCTAATTTTTTTTTACCTGTCGCACCTGTGATAAGTAAAAACAAGTGAAATCATGTATCATATAGCATATCTTCTGTATTCGTTGCTGTTACTTGGCACGAAATTTTGCAACCTCTTTACCGATTGCTTTAAACTTTGACACAACGTTGCATTCAAATAAGGCATGTTTTCAAATGATATATCTTTTTTTTTTTCATGTTTCACACCTTTTACTTGTCACACCTGTACTGGATTTATTGACCGAGCTTACGCTGTTATTTGCCACAGAACATTTCAAGTCCTTCACAGATTGCTTTCAAATTTTGATAAAATCTTGCATCCGAATAGGCACATATTTCCATATTGATGCATCTACTTTCTTTTTAAAGCTGTCACATCTATGACAGACGAAAGTAAATGAGCGGACTGAATTTATTGGTCGCGCCTACTTGTTGCAAAATGATTTGACGTTGTTGTTCTTTTGACACAGCATTTCAAGCTCTTCACCGATTGATTCGAAATTTTCATACAACGTTGCATTCGAAATTTATTTTCATACAAGTTGCACTAGAATAGGCGCGTAACCAATTTCTAATTTTTATATAGATAAGACCCATAATTTTAGCTTTTCGCTTATTTTTTGATTTGTGGGAATATAATTGCGTCGCGGAAATGTCTAGGTGATGATGGTATATAACGAAATGTTTCCTTCAAGCAATTTATGGATTGCCTCTCTAACTTCTCTTATTAAGCCGTGTTTTGGATTGCCTCTTTGTCGTAATGTTCGTTGGCTCATCCTGACACATTGTTTCAAGTTTTTACCCATTGATTTGAAATTGTGATACAACATTGCATTCGAATAGGCGCGTTGTCTTATATAGATATATCTACTTTTTTTTTTCTCCTTTCACACTTGTGACAGGTAAAAGTGAGCGGATTGAATCTATTAACTACACTTACTTCCTGCAAAGTGAACGTGACCTTCAATATGCACCGCTCAATACGCTTGGTAAAATATTCGCGTATTTCGATGCAACGTTCTTACTTTCTGCTAAGTGGACATGGCCTTCAGTGTGCAATGCTCAATACGCTCGGTAAAATATGGCGTATTCTAATGCAGCGTTCTGTCAAAATTTCAAAGCAATAGAGAAAAACTTTATTGAAATTGTTTACGAAAGTGATACTATGACCACAGTCAAATGAGATTAATGTTAACAAGGGTGATATTCTTATCAGCAGTTCTCAGGAAAGCTGTATAGAAAATATACTGTAGTTTAAGAGTTGAAAATTTTTTTCAAATTTAGTTATTAAAACTATTATCAATTATTTAAAAATTATGATGACTTTCGATATCAATATTATTACACTATTTTTATTGGCATTATCCAGAAAAATCTAAACTCTGTTTCACAGTCTAATAGTATCTTGACCTGATCTCTTCATCACAGTACTCCATTACATAAAAAAGTCATTTATTTTCATCCATTATTGTGGTTTACTGTCATTTTGTACGGCTTTATTACGATACAAACAATCGTTCTCAAAGTTGTCCAGAAAGACTTTAATATTTAGTACGCACAAAACTTGCATCAATTCTCCTTCACTTTTTTGGCAAAACAATGGTTTTCTACAGAAGACATCAAAAACCAAACCATTTTAAGTTTCATTTAACTAGTTTCTGATTTATTAAATCACAAATTGTCATAATGATTACGCTTCATCAACAAAGCGATAATATCAAATATGTGTGCACGAAAAAACTTTAGAGACATTTAATTAAGAGTCCAAAGACTTCAGCTGATTAAAGCAGAAAATGTATCGAAATTTCATTTATTTGGTTGAATTGCAATTTGCAATTTTTGTCCATTTCAATGAATTCATCATAATTTGGCAGACTATGCAAAAATTTTTGTAAATTGGTTGTAGATATAACAAACAGTGTTGATTCTTAAATATTATTGAAAACAGATTATGCTTTTGTAGATCTGCAAAAATACATCGTTTCTGAATCAAAACTGAAACTGTTATCTGAAGTAGGAAAGTGTCAATATATGGCATCAGAACAGTGTAAAAATGGATTTGGAAAGAAAATTGGTCATGGTCAAATTTCGATGGTCATTTCGAATCGATTTAGTTTTTATTCAATTAATATATTCGAACTCGATGCAGAAGTATATGCAACTATACGAAATACGCGGTGAAAAAAGATTTAATTTAATAAAGAAAGGATAATAATAATATGATAATTAAAAAAAAATATTTTGAAATTTTGCGATTGTCAAAATTGGTTTAATTTTTTTGCAGCCAAATAAATTTTGGTGAAAAAATCCACCAGATTAAACCGGCCATATGGATCAGTGCAGAAAGAATTTAAAAGAAATTTTTCACCATGTTTCACTCAAGTTTTAACTGTGGACTACGGGATTGAAAATCATGGATATATAAAAAATGTTGAAATAAAGCAAAAAATAAAAAATTTTTTTATAGAGAATTATATTTTGGCGAAAACATCAAAATTATAAAGCAAAAATGAAATAATTCCACAATTAAATTCATAAGCTTCAAGAGAGAGTAACTATACTGTGATTTACTACTGCACTGTATTTGTCCCAGAACTAATAATAACAACTTTAGTTTTTGAGAGTGCAGTTCTCAAATGCAAAAAATGGGCAAAGTATTCTTTTACAGTATTGCGTGCTTCTTTACTGTAAATGAAATAAATAGTTGGCAACTTGGCGCAAGTGATAATGCCATAGCAATTTCTAATAATCCCCAATGGAATGGCAATTCTTCCGCCGAAAATTTTTATCAAAAGTGTTGGCAAAATGCTGAAACTTAAAACTCCAACTTCCATCATACCACAATATATTGCAGCTTGAATTAGCAAGGCCCTTTCATAATCATAAGTTTTCACTGCATTTGCTCCATGTCCAGCAAGTATTTTCTTCTTTTCTAGATATATTTTTTAAATTAGCATAAAATAAATATGCGCAGGAACGTTTCATAATTCAAAAATTTTCATAGTTACTTTTCAAAGCTAATTTTAAAACAGATAATATCTTTTTATCATTCAGTCTTTATTATGCAAAGATCTTTTTATTTCGTATTCTTTATTATACAAGAAAAAAAGCAATTTAATAGTACAAACTTTGATTTCGATTGATATCTGCTGTAGATCGTTTTCTACGACGTATACTGTAGAATATCGCAATATACATGATGAACATTATATTGGGCATGATTAATGCCCAAACACCACGAATTCTAAAGAAAGACAAATTAATAATCATTAAAAACATTTTTCAGTGACATTAACTAAGAAGTGTAAAGACGTTGGTTATTGCAACATGTAAATTTTTAACTAAAAATAAATTTTTTAAAATATATTCAAGAATGGATTGATACTAAGGAGAAATAGGAATTCAGCTCGCATCTGAAGGTCT